>OX376375.1:82195558-82795558 GCA_947369275.1 Nemotelus nigrinus
AAAACTATCAATAAATACTTTCAGTTCAAGAAAAAAGTGTAGATCGACAACGAGGGCCATTTTATGGCATATTTAATTTTTCAGCATTATTCATTTTCGCTTAATACTTGTGAAATGGTAGAATCTAAGTCATTGAAATGCATGCATTTTTTGTAGCCAGTAATATGGCTTATCAAAATATTTAAATGAAAGTGGCACATTATAATGAGGTTTTCTAAGGAAAACGACCTGGAACACATAATTTTCGGGGTTAAAATTAAACAATTTTGTGTTTCGAAGAAAATATCTCAAAACTCGGTACAACTGCAATCAAGTGCAATACATTAAATAAAAGGTAATTTAATTGTCTAATAAACGTGGTATAAAACTTTGAGTGGTAATAATTAGGTTTCAAGATATAACGATTCAAGTGAGTCAGGGTACCGGTCCGAACAAGTTTTTTTGAACACCCTGTAACTCCGTGGGTTTTGAAATCCGGACCATCCTGTAGAACGATTTTTTACTCAAAATGTGTCAAAGAACGCCTCCTTAAAATAGTGTTCATTTAGTACCAAACACCCTGTATATATATTATCAGTGGCGTGGCGTTCTTGGAAGCAAGGGAAGCATTGCTTCCCTTACATTTGGCTGATATATTTTTTAAATTTATTTATTTAAAAATCGCGAAAAAAAAAATCGTGTTTAAGAATTTTCTAAATAAATTTTCCACAAACGAGTATTGAACATCTCACGCAACTAAGGTGGTAACACCACCGAATGAAAATAATAAGAGAGCAACACGCATGGAAGCAACAAAAAAATTACATCTACAAGCGTTAATTTCACTTCATGTAGACTGCATTGTGACGTCATTGAAAAAAATGTGCTTGTACTAGCGATTTGGAAGCAATGAAGAAATTGCTTCTTAAGCATAGTACTGAGTTCGATTTCACGTGAAATTTTCATACAAAATTTCACGTGAAATCTGTTTCGGCGAAAATTTAGCTTGAAAATAAGCAAGAGTGGTACTCTGTTCTTAGCATGAAAAGTTGCTTCGAAGCTGCTTTCGCGTTGAAAACGTAGATGGCACTGAAACATGTCTCCAATCATTTCACGCCAATTTAGTTTCTGCAGCTCATTCTTTCGAGCTAAAAAGTGACATTTGGTGTTTCAATTTGAAAATGGAGCAGTGCAAATGTCTTTCCAATAAGAAAATCGATCGAAAAGTGAAATTCTTGACATTTTATCCGTCAGAAATGAGCACTGTCTCTGCTTTTCTCCATTGCCAAAATTTTCGCTCGAACGAATGACCAGATAATGAAAACATGTCAAAATTTAGCTTCACGATTAGCTCAGTACCAGCCTTTAGGGGAAATTCTCGTCTCAAGAGAGAAACTGAGAGAGATACCGCGTACGTATGATTGCAGTGGAACTTAATGCCACGTCCCCATACGCGTATCATTGCAATCATTGTAATTTGCTTGTGCGTATTTTTTTTGAATGAGAATGTTTGCTGTAGTACGTACACACTATGTGAATTTTTGAATGAATTTGAACTACGAGATGAGGCAAGGGCTGCCAGAGACAGCTGATTCGACGAGCTGTCATCATGTCGCTGTGCTTGAATGTAGTTCGGTATTGAAATTTGTGCTTCATTTTATATATAAATTTTATTATAGTATTTTTAATTGGTGAAGGTATTTATTTCACTAATAGTTTACAGTATTGTTGAAATTAAATTGATTTGAATTGTTTAGAATTGAGGGCGTAGAATTACTTTCTGGAATCGCATGATTTTTTTGTTTTATACTTAAAATAGTGAGAGTGCAATTAAAAGGTGAAAGTATTTATTTGTTCCGTAAAAAGCGTGGATCAAAATTGCATTACTAGTGATCTTTTTCGATTTTCTTTTGGATTTCGATCTTTTGCGGACAAAAAGGACATTATTGAAAAGGTCGACCGAAAACAAATTTGTAAATTATCTCTGTAACGAAGTTACGAACTTGGGACTTTACTTGCGAAATCTATTTGACTCGATTTCATTAAAAAACTGAACTCATTGTGCTTTACTCTAATGCAAATTTACAGGAAAAATCTTGTCAAGATGTTTTTGAATATTCTACCAACAATAACTCAGAAAATAGTATAAAACAATTTTATAAATTAGTTTGTCTAGTTCTAACATTACCAGTAACGCGTGCAAGAGACAGTGTAACAAAAGCGTCCACAGAGCGCAGTTTTTCTTGCTTAAAAAGGATTAAAACTTAGGAATAGTGCAGGTGATCAGTGACTAAGTGACTTGGCAATAATGCCCATTGAAAATGTTTTTTCTAAATCATGTTTGAAAAGGTTTCCTTAAAATCAAAATAAGAAAGACGAATTGCATTAGATTTTAAATAGAAGCACGCATTAATTTGCTCTTCAAATTCGATTTATAATAGATTTTTTTAAACTGTCACTTCATCTGTTTTAAAAATATAAAAATTTATGCTTTTTGTTATGGGAATGTTATTATTTTACTGTTATTTTTTATAAGTACTAGAATATTGAAATTTTCTTTATGCATGAAGGACTATAAACATTTAATTTGCATAATAACTGTTGTTGTTATTGTTGCAGTTGCTATATTTGAAAATGCTTTATTTACATAGCTTGCTGTTGCAGTTTCGCTAATTTATATGTTTGCCAATATATAATTTTTGCAACAATCTATTTAAAGAGAAAATAATTATATATTGGTACCATGGGAATTAAAATACTGATAATATTGATCTGTACTCTTACGTCCACGTTCGTAACTCCTAAAAGTTTTTATATTAGCAATGTTAAAAATAGCTAAAAAGAGGGGTTCTATTAATACGTAACAAATTTGAAGAAAGCACAGCCAAAGTCTAATTGCTTTCCTATGGTCAACTATCACGCCACGTCACTGATATATGTATATATATACATAGTCTAGCCATAAATATTGTTACAAGGTTTGGCAACCCTGCAGAAAGGAACCGTTATATTGCATTTCTTAAAAATTGAGCTAATCGCTATAGTACGCTTGTGCTTGATGCATTTGTTATCATTTGAGTTTAATTTTAAGTGAAGTGAACATGGATTGAGGCGACAAAGAAAATAGAATTGTTGTGATTGCAGTTCACAAAGTAGGAATGCAACCAAGTGAAATTTTTAAGACTCTGCATACCCATGGTATAAGCCGAATGTTTGTATATTGGGCTATCGAAAGATTTAATGATACGTCTGGAGTAAGTGAACGTGAAAGAAGTGGCCGTCCGCGAACTACTCGAACACCTCAAGCGGTTAAAGCCGTGCGCGAGAGAATTCGCCGTAATCCTCTTCGGAAACAAAAAATGTTATCGCGTGAGATGAAAATACCCCAAAGAACAATTTCACGTATCATCAAAAGTGACTTGGGGTTGGGTGCTTATCGTAGATCTACCGGGCATTTACTAACAGATTCGTTAAAAAAAAATAGAGTGGAAAAATCAAAATGATTACTTTGCCGGTACGCAAACCAAGAACACCGTGAAATTTTGTTTACGGTAAAGTAAATGCTCCAAAGTGTTTGCTTCTTCTAGGCAGGATAGGCAAACGTCACCATATGCAGCACGTATGTGTGCACGGTTATGTTCAGTCAGTATGCCCTTTGTGACTCTACAATTTCCCCTACTCTTGTGGAGAAGGAATCCTGCAGGTGTATTCTTAGGCTCTGAGAGGAATAACTTCGAGTGCCTGGCCACAGAAAATTCTTACTCTTTATTGATATCGACTACCCGCTTTTAAAAAATGGTGTGCAGATGAATTCGGCACAATTCTGTACCACAATTCGTCTATGCGTTTTACTTTTGGAGCATGTCCAAGGACAATCACAAAAGCAGATACTACACATCTTCTTGATTCGGTGGAATTTAACCGCATACAAAAGTAACTCAATATCATACGCTATCGTTCTCCAAGCACCGAGAAGCTTGACTGATCAAATGATATCACCAGATTGAAACCATCCTTATCAATAGTGAGGTTTTTTCTGCAACTAATGTACTGGAAGATCCAGTGCTTCACATCGATGCCCAGTTTCAGATAACCAAGCATACCAAACATGTCCCCTGCACTCTTGCAGGGACCAAGAATCCAACTGGCATGACTAGGATTGGCAATACCCGGGCCCGAAATGGCCAATTTGAACCGATTACCAGTACCCCATAGCGGAACGACCCGTGTGAACCACTCCATAGATATTTGATTAGAGCAGGCGACTTGCTTGAAGAACTACCACATTGAGTTCTTTTAGTCTTTCACTGATTATTGCATTCTTAGGCACCTTTTGCTTAGAAACGCCGATTTCGGCTTTTCTGTATACCTTGCATTTCTTTCACACTCGTCCGTGGTCAAGTTTGACATCTGTACTAGCCGGCAGAGAGCTCTCAGTGTAGTGCAGCAAAAATGTTTCTTAAAATCTATAGCAAAAGTTTTCCCAGGAGTCTCACCAAAAATCCAAGTAGGGAGCTGGTGAAATATGATGACGGACAATCAGAGAAGCAAAAAAATTGAGTGCAGAGTCACCTGGATATGGTCGTAAAGGTATTTTAGTCCACCTCAACAGAGCATTATTACACACTCAACGGATTCCAATATTATTCAAGGCGTCTGGAGTGGGTCAATGAAATAAATTGAATGATTGCTCCGGAAAATCAGGCTTTTTTCAAACATTCGAAAAAAATAAAAACAAAGGCTCATTTCAAGCAACCTTTATTTCGATTTTATTAATGTGTAAGTCCTTGTATTTATAGCTTCATTTAATCGAGCTTAAAACCCTTAAACAAGCCAATACGTAACAAAATCACTCAATTATAGGAAACTTCAAGCGACATAAATTTTTGGCTAACAACGGATCCCGCTTGATCGATATTGTACTCAAGGCTTCCTAAAAAACACACTTCGCATACTAATCTTCATTCAAATCATCTTAAAAATGATAGACTTCTCTTTTTCAGCATCATAAATTATCTTATATAAAATTGCAATTTTATTACTACTTTTTTGTTATACAAATATACCCGGTCTTATAATACTGGGGAACTACAATAAACTCCTCAAGGGATTTTGTGTTTCGCTGTTGCTGTTGTGCATGGCGAATAACATTTATGACTTTGCCTGCAATGGAAAAGAAAATTAGTGTGAAATTATATTCTGTGAATAAAAATAGGCATTTATTTATTTACCTAAGACGTTCATTTGAATAAATTTCTTGTTCAAACACTTCAATCGTTCTAAATTCTGTTGTTGTATTGTCCATATTTCTATAATTTCAGTACTTCGTACTTGAACGATTTCGGTTTCTTTGGAAACATTTTCATCCTGTTGGAGTAATTGTGAATGAAAATGTGCAAAAAAAAATTGTTTCATATTTTAATCTATAATAACATTCAATTAACAAGTCTAGTGTTTTTAGTGAATGTGAATGAATGATAGTTGTGCTGAACCTATTTAAAAATATGGCGCTAGTTATACAATTCTGTATAGGATTAAAAAAAGCATACTCAGATTTAATAACTACAAACTTATTTACAGCAAGGATAAACACAAAAATTGCAGACTGCTAACGGGGAAGAGAAACATTTAATAGTTATTTTAAATTGGATGAAAATAAATTCAATAGTAGACTGAGTACGTTCAAAACATTTATTTAGTAATATAATAGTATAAAACTTGATATTCAGCTAAATATTGATTTGAAAATTATTGAAAGCACCAAGAATTTCGCTCAACGTTAAGGCCTTTTCCAAGAAGAAATCATTCTCACTATGATACTAGACTCACTATGATACTACTAGAAAACTGTAGAGAAGTCTTTGAGTATATAAAAGGTAGTGGCAATTGGCAACAACATACACTATAGCATCAGAAAAAATAAAATCCTTCTATATCCGCGGTCTGCATAAAGTTGTTGAACATTCAGATTTACACACGCGCTAAATTTCTTGTCGAAAATCGCAAAGTGATCTACTTAAATCTGCTGTGCTGTTTAAAATTGATATCAATCAAACAAAGTACGCTCATATCTCAATCCCAATAATTTGTTTCGTGCAATTTATCGTGATTGTTTTTCCCTTAATCACTATACAGTCATGAGTTACGAATGCTGCTTTGTGAATTGTACAGCCTATGACAGTAAATCTAAGTTCGTCGTTTGCAAAAGCTATTGTCAATGTTACATGGTGCATGTATGGTTGCCCCTAGAGACTGGTATTCATCATACTTTGCTGAGCATTTTATATGCTCTGATTGTCAAGATATTGAAAGTCGAGAAGATATATGTTCGTAAACATCATACAACACATCGACAACTTAACAAAAGACAAAGATGACCTGCTCGCTAAACAGCTTGCACGAGCCAAGGCTAACGGTGACAGTTTTACCGAAACGGCCAGATTTTTCGATGGACTGATCAGCATGACAGCGAACAATAGCAACGACCATATACATAATATTGAGAAAGCGTTATCTACTCTCGATAAGAAAATATCAATGTTGCTTTAAAATTCAACTACCGATCGCGCTGAACCGTCTCTAGCTAGAGGAATGAATGCTGGAATGGACCTATTTGATAACTTGACAAGCACAGTTAAGAGTCTTGATAGAAATCTCAGCACTCTTGTTGAAATGATCAATGATGTTGCCACCAAACCAACGATAGGAGAAGTTTCTGATGACATACCAGTAATACCCGAAGTACCAATTACGGTGGAAAATTCATTATCTCCAATGAAGCAGCTGGGACCAATGTCTAACAAAATAATTTCAAATGCTGCAGACAAATCTTCGAGCCGCACGATATTAAAACTTGGCACATCTTGGTCTCGTGAAGAATGGGATGCCAGAATTAGGACGATCAAGCTATCCAACAACACAATGTGTAAACAGGCAGAAAGCACGACTACTATTGACAAACTTCGCAACAAAACATTCTCTGTGAAAGGAGCTCCTCAGTTCGCTGACGACACCTAGTTATACAAAGTACTGAAGTATGAGTTATGCATCGTGGATTGTAGATGTGAAACTATACGCACCCGTCGGCGAGGGCACAAGGACAAATCCCACACTAGTTTCAAAGTAACTATTTCAGCCAAATATGAGTGGCTATTTTCTAACCATAAGCGGATTGGAGATACCTATACTTGGCGCGGAATGACATTCAGTCAGTGGAGGAACAATAAATCCAATAAACGCATCACCGCCAAACCCAGACACGGTGCAACCAAACTATCGATGTATTTTCAGTAGAAATCTAACAAGTATTTAGGCGATACGCTTGATACAGTTTCCCAAAATTCATCTCCTCTCTACCGAGAAACTTTATCATCTTCTACAAATAACACCATACCAAAGTCCACTAATACACTCCGACCTACATCACCCACAACTACTACCTCCAATAAAATACTTACGCTTCATAAACTTACATCTACTCTTTCTTCGAACAAAGATACCAATAGCTATGATGCTCTAAAACCACCAAAGCAACTATGTGAATCTGACACAGTCGCAAGTTCAAAATATCCTAACTTCCTACGCGGCGAGGACCAAATAACACTGAAATCTGACTCGATTCATATACCAACAATCTCCTACAAAATTTATCGATGCACTTGTACTAATGAATTGTAATGATGATACGGGTAATATATACTTGTTATCACGATTTAAAGACCATAAGATATATTATATAGTCCGCCTTTATCTTGCATACATGCATAATGCGAACGATTCTACCTGTTTCGAGCGTAAAACGAAGACGCACCTCAAATTAATGATCCATCAAAGAGGTCTTCCCACTGAAGTTGACTGACTCTCTTCGCACATTCTTCACTCGCTATCATGTTGAAGTGGGAATGACTCCAGAGCAAGTTGAAAGTGATCTTAAAACCTATCGTTCACATGTCAGCTCTAAATATATTTCACTTTTACAGAAGTCACGTGAAAATCAAAAGAAATTTTATTCCTAACGAGAAAGCCAACCAAAAATTATCCTATTTAACAGTAATTATATGTACATTGGATTTTTTATGTGCCACCCCACTCTAACTGACACCATATCCTCTATAATATAACTGACACCATATTCTCTCTTATTACTTCTATGAATGCGGAAGACAAAATAATCATATTCGGGGACTTCAACCGTCCAAACATCAGACTACCGATGAAAATGATAACCGACTCCTCCTGATCATCCTTCTTGACGCCATTGATTTCAACCTATCAGTTCGTTCTATGGCAATGATTTACAGCAGGTTATATGGAATTCTAACCAAAATGGTAAGTGGTTAGAGTTAATATTTAACAATTTTTATGACAAGGTTTTTTTCTCTAATACTCTTCATCACTCCGCTATTACCGTTCAACTTTCCACTATCAACATTGCTTTTAACCAATCATAAAATAATGAAATTGTATTTGATTTACATAATGCTTACTACGTAAGAATTAAAAATTATCTGGATATCATAGAGTGGTCAAGGTCCATTTCAGCGTTAGATTTGGATGAAAATGTTTCTTTTTTCTACGAAAAAATCTTTCAAGCCATTAATACGTATGTACCAGAGATAAAAAAAACGCAATAAACGTTCTGAGCAATGGTTAGACAACAATTTAAGACAATTAAAGATCCGACGAAACAAACTTTATAAAGCAATTACAAATGATCGCAATATCAGCGTAGGGCTAAAGGAAAGTTACGATCTTTTATCTAAAGAATCTCGGGAAGCATATGGGCTTTACGTGACTTTATGGGTACAAAATTATTATTGACCCGAGAAAGTTTTTCAATTTCGTTCATATGAAACGAAAAACGACTGGCTATCCCACTTCTATGTTCAGAGGGAACTCTATATCTTCTCTTCAACAGAAAATTTCTTCTATAATTAACCCTCTTCTCAACGAACAACAACATGGGTTTCGAAAAGGCGGGTAAACTACCGAGAATCTCATGATCCTGCTTTCGAACGTCATCTGTGAGATGGAAAAGGGAAAGTACCCAGCAAACAATTTAGTGAGCGTTCACTAAAAACGATAGTTTCTCGACAATCAACAGACATGTCCCTCATACGAAACCGAGCCTGTTCGTAAAACGATACGCAGCAATAATTTTGCTTAGGATGACTGACGCAATAAATAATGCAAACCATCTGTATGTGCCCTATGGTCTATGCGGCTCAGTAGCAGATTTTACATATATTTTTCCCCTAGTTTGCTGGTCGCGGTATCTTAAACAAAATTTCAGTTTGATTCGACTGTGCTGTGAATTCGTCTGTGCTGAACAGTGTTCTTATGTAACGATGTTTTATGTTCGTCTTTAGCAGCCTATATTGCTTTATTCTTCCAGTCTTCCAAACTTACTCTACTATGAGTAAATAATTTTAACCCATTTTCAATTCGTAAAAGCTAATATATTTGAAATCGTTCATAAAAGTATTACTTCTAAATATTTCATAAAAGTTTCATAAAATTAAATTCATAAAAATTACATAAAAAAATTCATAAAAGTATTACTTTTAACCCTCAGAGAACACAGGGGGTCAAATTGACCCCCAGAGACCTTTTTGGCCGATCGCAGCGCTTAGGCCTGCGGGAAAAGAGGAGTACTATATGCTTCTAAATATATTTCTGTGTCTTGACTTTACACCGTTCGCTTCCAGTCCCAAATCGATAGTCGTCGTTGAGAAGCCTTTGAAACAGATCAAGGAGTCAAACAGACCCCATCTGTACTCGACGTCAATTTTGAGGTAAAAACTCAAATTTTTTTTTACCTTATAAATCGACAGATTAATTTAAAAAAGCCAAAATATAAGTTTGCAATTGTTTTAATTTTGGTGTTTTTAGTAACATAGCGTGTGTTCTAGCGTATAATCTGTGTACGCAATAATTTGTTTGCTGAAGACAATGATAACAATTTTGGCGACATTGATTCCTCCGAAGACGACCATGTCTCGGAGCAATCAGAATCTGATTATTCACAAGATTATACCTTTTTGCAACCTTTTATATAGGGCTGATTTTTTTTTAAATATTTTACTATGTCGGGGGAGTATCCATATACATTTTCAGCGCAAAATATTAAAAATTGACAAAGTTATGATTTATTTTTTAAATGCAAATTTTAAAATCTTCACAATCGCCACCGTAAATATGCAAAATAAATACATTTTTTCAAGGGCCACAATAGGACCAATTTTTTTATAATTTTATTATATCTTGAGAGTATCCACTTAAATTTTTATCCGAAAATATTGAAAATGAAATAAGTTACGATTTTTGTTGTAAAAAAGCTTATTTTCGACAAAACTGTTTTTTCTCGAATTTTTTTAGGTATGTTTAGGACATTTAAGGCACTTCTAATGTATGAAAACTACTAAAAGAGGCCTTAAACAATAACAAATTTTTTCAAATGAAAATCTTCAGTGGCGGCGATTCTATAGACGTTCAAAAGTGGTTGGGGTCAATTTGACCCCAATTGTTCTCGATGATCGAAAAAATAGGTGTGTTCTCGGAGGGTTAACGAGTATATAGGTGATATATACTCGCTAAGACCACATTTTTTCTAACTCATTTACGAATCGTTAAAAATGATTCTTCTCGGATGGCCATTTTAGTAGGACCAATTAATCGTTTTCGATTCATTTGCGAGCTCGTTAACGACAAAAACATTCGTGAAATATGACTCTTTTATGAATTATTTACGATTCATTTGGTTTGCTGGGTAGATTGACGCGGTTCCGCAAGGCAGTCATTTGGGCCCTCTTCTCTTTAATATTTTCATTTTGGATCTATCTAGGATTTTATTTGATACCCCACACCTCTTCTACGCTGATGACTTGAAATTGTACCACACTATCATAACGCAGTCCGAAATTGATTTTCTCCAATCAAAACTTGTATCTTTCGAACAGCGGAGCCACCTGAATAAACTAAATCTCAACGTCGACAAGTGTCGGGTGATAAGTTTCTTCCGAAAAAAAAATAAAGTCATCGCCAACTCATACTATCTCAATAACAATGAACTTATTAGGGCGTAGAACATATCATAGACTTCGGTGTAACCCTAGGTACCAAAATGTGCTTTAACTTGCAGTTCGACAAAGTCTTGTCGAAGGCGAGCGAACAATTAGGTTTCATCAAAAGACGCGCTAAAGAGTTCGAAAACATTTGGGCTACTAAGTATATATATACATCACTAGTGCGGCCTCTACTGGAATACGCCTGAATAGTCTGAAGCCCAGCTTTTCATCTACCCAGCGACAGGCTCGAATCGGTTAAAAACAATTTTCACTTTTCGCCTTAAGGCACCTCTATAATTCATGAGACTTCAGTTATCTTCCTTCTTGGTCTTTTAAACCTAATGACTATTGTATGATGAAGAACCTTAATTAACGCATGCCTAGCGTTTGACACCATTAATGGTACAGTTAGTATAGCAGCTCTCTCTAACAAAATTACAATCAACAACCAAATAAGACGGACTAGGCATACAGCCCTCCTTAAAGAATACCAGCACCTTACAGTCTATGGGTATAATGAACCCATCAATAGATGTTGTAGAGCATTCAACATTCTGATCCTAATTCGCCTAAATACAAATAAATAAATTTAAAATACTTTTTTATTTTATTTTATTTCTTGCATTATGTCTATTGTATGATGCCTTGATTGGCAAATAAATAAATAAACCTGCACTTAAAGATTAGGCCGGTATGACATTTACTCATCCGCGCGGACCGGAAACTTAGGAAATGGTCGTCTACCGAAAATTATATGCCCTATTTAGGATTCTGCATTGCGAGAAGCAGCTGCTGTATTTGGACGACAGCTAATCTTCCACCAGAATACGGAAATGGAAAACTCAAGAACAAAGAAAATCTACAGTGTTTTAACTGCCAACGGACATGTGACATTGTCCACAGCTAGCTGATATGCCTTCGATTGTGGCCAAGACGACCATCTAGCCAACTTTCGAGCATGAGCGGCCTATGAAGATACGATGTCGAGGATTGAAGCGAAAAACATTTGTCACAGAGAACGTAAGCAGTTAGCAAGTAGAGAACAACTGATGTTTTCTGCGCATACGCAGTAGGAAGCAATGTTTTATTTCCTTAAGCTGCTAAGCGTCCTCCTGTTTTTTGGAATCAGCTCTGGCCAATCACGCGCCGACAAATAATTTCATCATCATCAGCGCTACAACAGCATTTGGTCCTGGCTTCCTTCAATCAATTTTTTCAACGATCCAGATCGCGACCCGATGTTAGCCAATTAGGCACCCTCAAGCCTCGAGGGTCCTGGTTAACCCTATCACTCCAGCGTAAACAAGGCGTCACCAGCTGGCGTTTACCTTAAAGTGTACCGCAAAGGGTTTTCCGAGAAGATTTCTCTTCGCTCATACGAGCTACATACTCAGTCCACTGGAGTCTCCTGGGCTTTTTCTTTGTAATGATATCTGCTTTTAGGTAGATGGTGTACAACTCGTGGTTGTAGTGTCTTTGACATTGCTCTTGTTCACATATGGGGCCAACGATTCTCTACAAGTTTCCTCTCGAACGGGGCTAAGAGGTCAAAGTGCCTTTTGCTGAGCACCTAAGTCTCGGATTTATACCATAAGTACAACACTAGCTTTGAGGTTCGAATGAGAGCTCGTGATTTGAAGAGCCTTGATAGACTGTATTAGACTAAGTTGTATTCGAGCAGCATATCATTTAAATAAAGAAATCATATTAATGGTTTTTATCACCTGCGTATTTATCGTGAATAATTTTGCAAACGTATGTTAGCGGAAGTACGCTAAAAAGGTGGAATTTGAGAACGCGATTCAATACTTTTCTCTATTGGAAAAAGTATTATTCAAAAATATCCCTAAACTATATTCTATGTTATCATATCATTCTGTTCTATATTATTCTATGTTAATGTAAAAAGTTATTTACGTACAGGATAGAGTCATAAAATGCACATACCTTTGTAAACTTTATATCCACTTCATCTTTACACGCTAACTTGATGAGCTTAATTACTTGCTTATAATCACAGTTCTTCTTTGAAGTATATAGGATCAGTTCCGTCACATCATCGAAATGTGGTCGGAAAGTGTTCAAATTCTCGAAATGTTCCTTAATCATATCCTTATCAAAACTTACGTTTATATGGTCCTGTTGACGAAAATATAAAACAATGTTGATATGTTTGATTTTTGAAATAAATCCTAAATATGTTTTCCATCCGGTAGGTGGTCAGGTAGTAATCACTTCTATAATTTCAATGGTGCAATAAAAATTACGCATACTTACAAGTGCTTGAATGACTATTTTTTCGTCGACATTCACACTCGAAAATGTAACGCTTTCTTTCCCAGTCCTTTTAAGTAGAAGCTGAAATCGGCAATAGTCATCAGGATTGTAATCAAACGTTGTAAATTTATAAGCTTACGTTATCAACATTATGGTTAGAAGTCACTTTCTCCACCAATGAGTCGCTCATATCTAATCCATCCATCTTCTGAGACAGTCTCGTCCCATCAAACGAAAAATCTCCATCGATGCCAACAGATCGATTTTCCAGGCCATTCCTCGGCGTTCTTCGACGACACTTCCGGCAGAAAGACGTTTCTAGTTTTCTTCCGATTGTTGTTGACAAAAATTCATTTTCCAAACAATCGAGGCATGAATCGTCATGCTCAATTGGAACAGTGACACCATTCGTGTAAGGAGAACACTTTGTCACGATGTCCAATGCTTTGGTTTCTATCGGCAGTTGCTTCCGCGGGGAACTAACCTTGGGCGGGCCTAGTTTTTCCACCAGTTGCTTCTTCGGTTTCGCCCCCGTAAATTTGAATTTTGATGCAGACTCCTCGCCACCCATTTCCACTGATATGTTATTTTGATTTGAATGGGGTGCACACCAAAGTCCTGCCGATGTTGCAGCTTGCAGATGATTTGAATTGCAACTGGAAATATGACGGACATTTTGCGCGTTCGACTGTTCGTCCAACATTTGAATCGGCAAAAGGCTATCATCTGCCAAACCATCTGTGGAGAAATTGGAACGACCGATATGAGAGTCATTCGGGGTGTTATCGATTTCGGATGCAGGATCCGGTTCAAAGTCCATTTCTAGAAAATCAGTCTCATCGTCAACATTGTTATTGTTGCGGTGTTCGATCACATCGAAATCCGCCCCACGATATGCATACACACAATCATCTGATTGCTCTGATATATCGTCTTCAGGGTACTGCTGGTTCGCCGGAAATATAACTTCATCATCGTCGTCGTAATCATCATATTCTTCGTTGCTTAAAGACAGGTTCCCTGTGGAATTACTTGAACTACATTCGTCCGAAAGGGCGGCAGACAGATCTTGTTCGTTGTATTCCCCGGTCGCCATGTTCACGTTCACTGTATCAGTTGGGCCGTTTTCATTCAGCACCTTCTACAGAACGGATTTATAATTAGATGCATAATCAGAGTAATTTACAGGCGGAGCTTACCTGAATGTCCTCATAGTCTTGCTCCAATTTACTTTGCCCATTATCAGCGTCGCCAGGTTTCATTGCGTGACGGCCGCTTAATTCACAACAGCTTCCGTCCTGGCTGTTGTTATTTACGTTTTTCAGGCGTACGATTGTCGACATTAATCCCTGCACCGTGAGCAATGTCTCACAAAAATCGCCCATCACACATCAACCGAACCGAAAGGTTTGTCTGAATATCATGGAGAACATCATAGACAATTCTTACACGCGAACTATCACTGCTTCCGTAAAAATTAATAAAAACTCCGGGCGGAACCAGTCTGGATTACGTACATCTATGACACTTCAACAAATACACTCGACAATGTCGTCGTATTCATCGACCTCACACTTTGAATACTTGCGTCAAATTGGTGAATGCTTAGCCGTTTTTATCCGTGAACAATTTTCAACGAGTGCTTATCGCTACTGCGTGAAATTACAATCAAATTCGGTCGAATGAGATGCGGTCATAAACAAGGAAAGTGACTTCAAGAACGACAGCTGAGTAGTAATGATAAAAAAAAATCTGACATCTGCACGCTGCGTGTATTCACAATATCTTTTAGAATCAATAGCACAATGGCGGGAAAACTAGCATATGCTTTGCCGGAGGCAGCTGTTAGAAATATTTTATTTCTACAAAAGGTCTGTTCCCGTACTTGAATATATTATAATATATTAAAATAGATTCGCAGCAAGTCGTTTTCGTACTTTTGCTGCAAACCAAATGCAAGCCAAATTTTGCAGCAAAAAGAAGCCAGCTGCCAAATTCTGTTACTGCTGCAGTTTGCTGAAGTACGGGAACAGACCTAAAGACAGATCAGATAACGGAGACCTGTTAAAATTCATATTCACGATTAAGTCAATACCAGCCTTTAGATATTAAAAAGACATCTTACGAAACGACGCACATTTTGTTTACATTAATTCTTTAATAATTTCGTTAAAATACGTACACACAAATAAAGCTATCTTCAAAATCATAAAATTACAAACGAAAAATAAATAAATAAGTTATCGACCACATGCAGCATCCGTTTTGTTGGTATCCATTTTCCCATGGACACTCAACCTGTTCAAATTAGGATTAGTTCATATTCAAATTAAAATAGCCGAAGCTTTTTACTTGCCTATAGACGCACGTAAAATTTGCATGGCCGTGATTCGTACTGAAACGAAACTGTACAAAACGAAAACTTTCATTCGCTAACTGCGTAAACATGAACACTTGCACCGGTTTCCGAACAGCAGCTTCATACGCATAGAAGCCGAAACAAAAAGGTTTCGAATCGTATCTCGTTCTTAAGCCCTGACATAAAACAGATTAGATCAACTCGATTTGCTACCATTAATTTCAACGGTATTTTACATAGACTGAAAAATCTTTTGGTGCACTTTTGATGTGACCGCTTGGGGATAGGTTTTCTGGAATGTGCTGTACAGTCACTGAGTCCACAAAGACCTAAAATTTTAATTTTTATTAAAAGAAAATTTTGACCGCCATCCTACCTTAGCCATAAGCTTAACAGTTATAATGCTCTTTGTTCCCCGAAAGGCGTAGCAGTCTCCCGGGGACATTGACGGGCGAATAACATTCCTCGGCTCATTTTGAACAGGCGCTAAGCCAATTAACATAAATAGAAAATTGCTCTTTACATAAGGTGTGTCTTCGACGTGTGCAATTTGTCCCCCTGCAACCATACGAAATAAATTAGAATAACGAAAAATTAAATAATGCTCATGAAAGATTTTGTGTCACCTAAGGACTCGAGTGCGTAGTCCGTCCTGGTAGTTTCACCGTCGATCTGAGCAGAACTCATGCGTTTCTCGAATTGACACAAAGTCGCTTCAACATTCTGCTTCGTTTGCACCCACTCCATTTTCAGAGCATCCAAATGCTTTTTCACAATAATTTCCACGCTATCCAGAGCACTAGACGGCTGCGAACCGCTAACTGGTTTATCTCTTGCTTGCTTACTGCTGTCCGTCTGGAATATTTCCCGGGTAAGTAAAACAACTTCTTTCTAGAAGAGGAACGGCGGAAGTGAATGCAGCCACTTGTTGCAACATCTTATAGCAAAATAAGAAATGAATGATTACAAATATCCGTTTAACATCCGAGTCCAGCTCCTCCACTTTATCAGCAACGCGGGTATGTGATCGTAGCGCCACAAAAATTATCGTTGTCAATAAAATCGTCGTTAACAGATATAGGCAAAACGGTCTTAAGCGTGGTCGATCGTTACACTCAGGGATCATATCAAAATAGCGTTATAAAAGAAATGCATACAATAAAATCAGTTAAAGTAAATAAAATACGTAAATAAATCAATGCGCTTATGTCAAGAAGTCCAAATTTTTTAAGTTTGCTCTGTTACAATTTGGAAATCTATGAAAATATTAAGGAAGCAAGTAGTAAAAATAACTATAAAACAGCACTCAGCAAGAAATTACAAAAATAGCTCAATATACAAATATAAACTACATAAAGAATAAACAAAACAACATACACAATGGTTACTTAATTTCATAGTAGATGTTTACGATATGAATATTTAATGCCAGCAAATGCTGTTAAGGGAAATAATAATGCATGGTGCTGGTAGGTTTTCGCTAGCACCAAAACCAAAGCACAGCCTAAGAACTTGGTTCCTAACCAGCGTGCCAACTCCTTCCATTTTCCCAAAAAATCACTTTGACCTTGAAATTCCGCCTGTATTTACGCAATGCATTATCTGTCAACGCAACCTGAGAGTGTGTTGGTGTATTTTGCGAGAGTGAGTCGTATGCGAGCAACGAAAAATCTAGCCTGAGTATGTAGTTGTCGAATCTTATCTTGCACCTCTTTCTGTTCCATGCGATTTCTTCCAATTTTCCAGGCTGATCAACAATACAATCTCAGGCCAGTTCACTGAATTTTTGGTGCGTATACATATACGGAGTCCGCACGCTGGTAAGGGCCACAGCCACAGCGTAAAGAGTTAGTTCCTAACCAGCGTGCGGACTCCGTATATGTATACGGTCCAAAAATCCAGTGATCTAACCTGAGATTGTATTGTTGGTCAGCCTGGAAAGTTGGAAGAAATCGTATGGATCAGAAAGAAATGCAATATACGATTCGACAACTACATACTCAGGCTAGATTTTTCGCTGCTCACATACGGCCCACTCTCGCAAAATATACCAACATAATCTCAGGCTGCTTTGACAGATAATGCATTGCGTAAATGGAGGCGCAATTTCAAGGTCAAAGTGTTTTTTCTGGAAAAGGGAAGGAGTTCACCCACTTATCATTCTATACACTTTGCCACAGCGTAAAAAGTTAGTTCCTACCCAGCGCACCAACTCCGTATATGTATACGGACCAAAATTCCAGTGATCTAACCTGAAATTGTGTTGTTGATCAGACTGAAAAGTTGGAAGAAATCATATGGAACATAAAGAGATGCCAGATAAGATTCGACAACTACATACTCAGGCTAGATTTTTCGTTGCTCACATACGACTCACTCTCGCAAAAAAGTTCAACTCACTTTCAGGTTGCATAGCAACAATTGAGCAAAAGGTAGCTTAATGTGCATGCCACTTTTCTGGCTGGTCGGAAAGTTATGTTTAGGTGCAACACAGTGGCGGCTCGTGGTTTTGAGACTAAGGGAAGCACAAGCAAAATATATAAGCATATAATATAGATAAGCATACTTATGAAGCGCGTAGTAAACTATGCCTTTGAAATACCGTGTAAAAAATCAATTAAGTATTTTAATGCTGACCATATTTGCATTAAAAGCTAGTGATTGATTGTCAACAGCTTCCTACTCACTATGATCAAAAATCTCACAAAAGTTCAAGTTAATTATTAGTATTTGAAAGTAAAAAAAAATTACTAATTTCTTTAATTCTTTTTTTAAATTATAAAAAAGTTAAGTTGAAAACATATTACAGGCTAAATACATTGCGAAAGTTTTTTAATAGCTCGAAGTTGAGGATATAATGCATCTTTTAACAAATTTCTCCTATAATTTGCAATAAAAGGTGTTGCTAAAATACGCACCACACACGAGTAAAACACGTCTTTAATTGTTCGCTGTTTATTACCATCTAGTTTCTCTTACAAAATATACGACTTAGACAGGGGGCTGAAAGTACGTGATTTATTGATGGAAGAGATTGGCAGGGAGTGAAGGATTTACCATCAGCTGGCACGTAAAAAGAGATAAAACCAAAATATGTTCACTGTATCACATGCGAAAATGAGAAAATATAATGTCAAACGACAGGTGAGAATGTATATATCCGTGTGAGCTGATAGGTGAGAGTGTGTTGGCGTGCGTATAATCCCATCAAGAAACAGTAAGCGCAGCGAACATTCACTGGCAGCAAACGAAATTCCCTGTATTGGGTTGCATAAAAGTGTCGGAGATATTCCTTTTACTCGCCATATGGTATCGAAAGTAGTATTCCGCGTTAACTACCTTATCACTTACCATTTTAATACTCAGAAAATACTTTAAGAAAATCAATATTGCATAAATCGCCATTCGTTAAAATAGTCTCTTTGGCAAAGCACATGTGAATTGCCTTGTGGGAAGGAGAAACGTATTTGATCGTAGCAGAGTTGCTTGGCGGGGTACTTTGTGTCTTTTTCCAACTTGGACTTAGATATTGCTATCTACTTCTCGCAATCGTATTGCAATTCACGTACTTTCCGAGCTATATATAGTTCTTAAGCTATGACTTAGACATAGTCTAGTATAAGTGTGTGGAAGGGTCGCACACGTGTGTCAGAGTCGCACAAGGCTGTACTGGGGTGAGTACAACACGACAGCCGTACACCAAAACAGTACTTGTACAGGGCTGTACTCAAGTTGCAGATTTCTTTGCAACAAAAGGGCCTAATATGGTTACCTTTTGCCAACAGTTAACTGAGCGAAATTATTGGTCTTGGTTGCTAAGACTCAAAAAGATCCTCAATGAAAAAGATTACCGCAGTAAATACTCTATGGCACCATCAACTCAATTTTAGTTTTCCACTTTAAAATCCATATTAAACGCGTAAATATTAACTTATCGAAACATAATCTATTCAATACGCTCTGCCTTTAACAAGCTTTATGTTATAATTTACTTTAAAAACTATCCTTTTATGTAACCGACTGTATCAATACTGACAATACAATATATTTCAAGTCAAAAGTCGCACCTGTTATAAACATGTGCGTTTTTTTGCGAAGAAGACATAAAAAAGCGCACCTAATGTAAATTATAAATGCTAAAGAAAACATTTCAGAAATTCAACATAGAAATAACATAGGCGAAAGCAATCAAGTGCTCATTTAACCCAAAGCACCTGAACCGAGGAACTCATACAAAAAAACCGATCTGGAGAAAATTGCTTACGAAACAATTTAACTCCTACATATTTTCCATATCAATATCACAATCACTTGCACCGTACATACACCATGCGAACAAAGCATAAAAAGTATCGAATTAGAAGGGGAACAACTCGTAAGAAAAGAAGCAGAAAAGAATACAAATTCTGTAACGTAGATCATGAGGAGAAACAACCATAATAGCGACGCGGATGAATTTTCAGCGTCAACATAGGCGTCCAAAGCAATCAAGTGGTCATTTCACCAAAGCATCAGTACCGAAAAACTACGTCTTTTGCGAACGCGAACTCAAAGCAGACACAAAAAACCGATCTGGGGAAAACTGCAAACGAAAAAATGTAACTTCTACTATTCTATTCCCCAAATGAACATCACAATAGCTGGCATCGTACATGTGTACATGTGAACGAAGCAGAAAATGCATCAATTCCTAAGGGGAACGGCTCGTAAGAAGAGGAGCAGAAGAGAATCTACAGATAAATCATGAGGGCAAACAGGAGACGCGGATACTTTTGCAGCGTATTAAGTTCATTCATTAACAAAGGTTTTCGGATCGTTCAGCGGGTGGATGGGGCAAGGGTTTTTTGAACTTTTCTATCCACCAAGACGATGCAAACTGAGCCAGCGTCCACGATGCTATTTGAGTACATTGATTGTAAAAATTTTGTGGGCATCATTGAGAGAAAGCGTCTAAGTAGATCTATGCGAAACCACGAGTTTGAGCATTGAAGCAAGATCACTTTAGTGTTCTGTATAGTATATCTCAATGAACTGTATGTTTTGAATTGAATGGCATGTAGTGTCTGTAGTTTATAGTAAAACGTTTGAGTTTTAACTTGTGTAATGATATACCATCACGTGCATGAAATAAATCAAAGCAAAACAAACAAGTCAAAATAGAACACCATGTAGTTCATTCATATCGTATACGTAATAGCAGACCACACGTATTATATAGGTCAAGTACTATGCTATACACTTGTGCTCAACTAACCATATCAGGTTTCCGAGTAGCGACCGTGAATATCCATGCCATATGGTATATTCAAATGCAGTACAGAGTCATGTTGCGATCGATAATAAATTATGTGTCACTGTGGCACGCGATCCAAATATGTTATGTTTTGGTTACAGTGTGAATAAGCGCACATGGCAATAAATCTTGTACGTGTTGTGGCGCTAGAAATGTTGGTCAAGTGTAGCGTGTGAAAGTTGAACACATGTGATTCATATAGATTATTGTGTCATGGGAAATTTGTGTGTTATTGATTTATTTCAGGGCATGCTGAGTTTAGATCATAAAATAGGTTAAGTTATGTTTGTAATGTTTTGTAAAAATCGTATATAAGGAGTGTTAAGAATATTGTGGAAATAGATTCATTTGAGTAAGCGTACAATACACTTTTATTCTATTGAGTCTCTGCTAGCGAGGTTATTCTTGCGGAGCATAATTCAAGCACGGCAAATGTCTAAGGTTAGCTTTGACATGGTGCCATCAATAACTGCGGCCTCGCCGCTTTGGTAGGTTGAATAGTGGTACAATCCACTCTCCACTGTTGGGTTAGTCTAACCTTTATTCCTCTTCAGTAAGGACCCTGCGACGATACAAGAAAACAGAGAAATATCCCAAGGCCCAACAACGAACTTATCTCGTGACGACCCCATCATATTTCATGGCGATCCTGATGAACGGAACTCTGGAATCTACTATGGAAATTCGGGCAGCTGCATAGAAGAAGAAGGACAGTCAGAACGGGAAGAATACGTCCCTGAGCCAGTGTCGACTACACCATCCTACTACAAGCCTACAGCAATAAACACACTTGGACCCAGACCTAGGAGAATTGAAGAATTCAACAAAAGGAAGGCTGAAAAAGATATATTGGACACCATCCCCAAACCAAGACGGCCACGTGGAGGCAGGAAAACAAAGTTAAAGCGTGAACGAGCGGAACTACACAGATTGGTACGAATTTCTTTTGGGCAGCAGAAAGAGTATTTCCGGAAGAGACTACGGGAACTTAAAGAAGATGGGAAATAATTGCTCGACGGAGGAGGTAACGGTGATACAGGAGTATCAACAATCCTTAACAACAGCAGCAATTTTCTGTATAATATTAGGAATATTCTATGTTTACAATAAAAAGAATAAGGAATATGTAACTAAGAGGTTAAATAGGAGTATAGATGTATAGCAATAATTAAAACAATATATATGTCTTGATACATGAATTTAAAAAAAAAAAAAAAAAACTTTTATTTATGAATGTACGTTTCTTTCTTACAAAATCCCAGTCTTACAATAATTATGTATGGACACTTTAGAAGGTTTAATCTTGGAAAACGAACAGGTTTTGAGAAATTTAAGAAAAAGTTCGAAGAATTTATATAGGTTTGAAACTTTAAAAGAAAAATTGAACGATTTACAGGCGCGTAAAGAAAAATTTAGGAAAACAATCAGCAATTTTAATGACGAAAGCTCTGAGGTTTTAGATATAAAACTAAAGTTCAAAGCGGTATCAGCGATATTGGAGGGAGAAATCTGGCTACAGCTTGGTAAACAAGGATATTCTGCGGAAGACGTCCAACAAGAGTGCGACATCACCGAAGAATTAGAGACTAGTTTACAAGTACTAGAAGACAAAGCCAAGATGTCTGAGTTTAGTCTAGAGACTGCCATAAAAATAATTCCTACTTTCGAGGGAAAGTATAAGGAATTAGAATCCTTTTTGAAGATAGTAGAATTACTAAATTCCACATTAACCGCTTCAGGAAAAACCCAACTCATAGATTTCGTCACTAAAGTTAAGCTTACCGCGAATGTGAGATTATCTTTGATTAACACCTCAATCAGCACTTTTGAATCTTTAAAAGATGAATTATCTAGCAGGTTTAGAAACAATAAAACAGTACCACAGATTCATTCTATGCTCAGTAACATGTGTCAGAACAGATCATCTGTTACTACATATAAAGATAAAATTTTATCTTTGGTAGATGAGCTCAATCAGTTACAGGTACAAGGGCTAGGTAATCAGGCTACAGAACCAGAAAAGAAAGTTATCGCGCAAATGAACGATACTTATGCACTCACTATTTTTAAAAGTGGACTTAATGACCAGCTGAAAAGCACAATATTTTCAGCTAGGCCCAAAACTTTTGCTGAGGCAGTATCATTAGCGCAAGAAATTGAGACGTTAGAATCTCAAGCTACGAGTAGCGTAATGCATATCGGCAATTTTGCAAATAATAGAAATAACCGTGATCGAAGATACAGAAACAATGGCAATGATAGAAATAGCAATGGTTATAGGGATAGAGACAGTCGAAGAGATTTTAGGAATAAAAGATACGATAACCATAGAAATTTTAATAGAAAAACAGATAACAGATCAAATCATTATAGAGATAATAATGATAACAGAGATAATCACCGTAGGAATAACAGATATGCCAACAACCATAGTAATCACCGCAATAACAATAATAGAAGTCTACATGTAATTTCGGACCAGGGAAACGTCCTAGGTTCCGGAGAGGAAATGAGGAACCTCCCGGAATAAATAACATGAGTAAAGAATGTAAAATTTACAGAATAACTGATGGCTGCACGAATTACGTAAGAATTTATAATGATGGAGCGAATAGACAACTATCGTTCTTGATAGATACAGGTGCAGACGTATCAATTTGTAAAGTAGGTATATTTAAGGCGTTAGAACATAGAGTGAATAGCAAGGAAAAAATTAAGTTAACTGGTATTACTAAGGAAGTAACTACGTCTTTAGGTACTTCGAAATTAAATTTATTAATTGGGAGCAAAAGGATAGCAGAACTATTTCACATTGTAGACGACAATTTTCCGATTAGTACAGACGGTATTATCGGTAGAGATTTATTAGTTAGTTTCATGAGTAAAATTGATTATGAAACATTCACCATTTCTTTTAGTGTGTCAGATGAGGAAATTGTATTACCCATGGATACAAAACGTCAGAACCATTCGGGAATTAATATATCCGCGAGAACTGAAGCAATAGTTCCGGTAAATGTAAGCATCGATGAGGATAGCATTGTGCTGAACGCAGAAATTGAGAAGGGTGTTTTCATCGGAAATACTATTATACCAGCCAAAGGTATTCGACACGTAAAGATTCTGAACACAACTGATAGAGATGTAGTCATAAACAACTTCAACATAGAGATTGAACCACTAAAAAACTACAAGGTATATGCAGGAAAACAACAGAGAGGTGATCAGAAACGTTTCGAGAAACTGCTGGGAGTTATAGATAAAGATAATTTGGACAAAAGATCTATGGACAGCTTGCTTGAGATAATCAAAGAATATCAAGATGTTTTTCACTTGGAGGAAGAGAAATTGACAACAAACAATTTCTACAGACAAAAGCTGCAGATGGCAGACGATAGTCCGGTCTACATTAAGAATTATAGGCTACCTCAAGCTCAAAACGAAGAAATATTACAACAAGTCAGAGACTTAGAAGACAATGATATTGTCGAACCGTCAGTAAGCCCATACAATTCACCACTTTTGGTTGTACCGAAGAAGACTTCAGATGGTAAAGCTAAGTGGAGACTTGTAGTGGATTTTCGTAGATTGAACGACAAAATCATCAATGATAAGTTTCCTTTGACTAGATTGGAAGACGTTCTAGATAGACTCGGTAGAGCGAAGTATTTCTCAACTTTGGACATGACTAGTTCATTCCACCAAATCGAACTTGAGAAAGAATCTAGACCCGTCACCGCGTTTTCGACCACTATCAATTCAAGAGACTACCATTTGGATTAAAGATTTCGTCCAACAGTTTCCAACGGATGTTGACGATAGCTTTGAGTGGTTTAAGTCATGAGGCATTCCTATACGTAGATGACATCATAGTTTTTGGATGCAGTGTCAAACACCACAATGATAATCTTCGCAAAGTGTTACAGCGAATGCGACAGTACAACTTGAAGTTGAACCCTGGGAAGTGTCACTTTTTGAAATCGGAAGTAGTGTATTTAGGGCATTTGATAACCAGTGAAGGTGTTAAAACAGACCCATCTAAATTTGAGACGATCAGAAACTATCCGGTTCCGAAATGTGCAGATGAAGTACGCAGATTTGTTGCGTTCTGCAACTACTACAGGCGTTTTATTCCGAATTTTGCCGGAATTGCAAAAAGTTTGAACTCGCTATTGAAAAAGAACGTTACATTTGAATGGACCGAAGAATGTCAAAAAGCGTATGAAACACTTAAGAATAAATTAATTGAACCACCAATTTTGCAGTATCCAAATTTCGAAGAACCATTCATTCTAACAACTGATGCATCTAATTACGCATTAGGCGCTGTATTATCGCAAGGTGAAATTGGACAGGATTTACCAATTTCGTATGCAAGCAAGTCGCTAGCAAAGCACGACATCAACAAACCAGTCATAGAAAAAGAACTTTTAGCCATACATTGGGGCATAAACTTTTTCAGACCCTATCTCTACGGAAGAAAGTTCGTAGTTGTCACAGACCATAGACCACTAGTATCTTTATTCACCCATGCAAATCCTTCATCAAAACTCACTAGAATTAGAGTTGACTTATCGGATTATGATTTCACGATTGTGTACAAAAAGGGCAGCATGAACACGAATGCTGATGCCTTGTCAAGAATTGAGTTGGATTCTGACTCTTTAAAAGCCTTAATACCTCCAGTTATAGATGAAACAGCAAAACGTAAGCTATTAGCAATTACAAGGGGCATGGCAAAGAAAACAGAGGATAAAAAGCAAGAAACCCGCAGCGAAAGCAACCACGTAAAAGTAGAACCTGATCAATTCTATTGTTGGGATTGCACTAGCTTGTCGGATATCACCGGTGTTATGAAGTTAAAATTTATCCTGCGCAATGATGAAAATAAAAGTATTGATATCGTACGTACGAAAGATATTGTAAAAGTATATTGTAGCGATATATCTAACGTGAAACCAGTTTCCGTTAATGCAAAGCTAACAATAAATAGGGGTACCCGCAGACACAAAAGTAATGAGAATAATAGTGATAATCCACATTCAGAATACGTTTTGATTATGGAGAAACTATTAGATTTTGCTAGACGTAACAAAATCCAAGAACTCTCATTAGCAAGTGATGATGTTATATTGAAGTCTATAGACAAGGAAGAATTTAAGAAAGTATTTAACCTGTTGCAACGAAAAGGTAAAGATAATGCGCATATGAAGCTAAGAATAATGATATACAAGCCGCCCGCTAAGATAACAAATAAAGATGAACAGGTGAAATTAATAGAAGAATATCACAATTCACCGCACGGAGGACATTTAGGAATTCGCAAAACTTTGTTAAAGCTAAAACAAAGATATTGCTGGAAGAACATGAACGGTATGGTTAAATCCCACATAAAGAATTGCACACCTTGTCAAATAAACAAACAGGTGAGACACACAAAAGAAGAAATGATGAAAACCGACACACCAACAACGAGTTTTGAAACAATACAAATAGATACCGTAGGTCCACTAAGAATATCTAATAACTATAGATACATATTAACCTTACAATGTGAACTAACTAAATTTGTAGTAGCGTTCCCAATAGAAAATAAAGAAGCACAAACCATAGCTGTAGGAATAGTTAATGAGTTTATATTAAAATATGGACATTTCAAAGTACTCAAGTCTGATTTAGGTACTGAATTTACAAATAAGCTTATGAACAACATCTGTGATTTGCTAAAGATAAAACAAATATTTTCAACACCATATCACCACCAAACTTTAGGAGTAGTAGAAAGGAATCATCGAGTACTAAACGAATATATGTATTCGTTTGCTGATGACCAACAATGGGACAAATGGGTTCCATATTACACATTTGCGTACAATACAACCCCAAATGTAGATACAAACTACACTCCATTTGAATTGATTTTTGGTAAACTTCCATATTTACCAAATGACATAGTTGATAATCAAGATGTGATTTACGATTTAGATGATTATGCCAACGAGTTAAAGGCAAGATTGAGGATGTCGATCAATAGAGCACGAAGTTTGATTGAAAAAGTTAAAATCAAAAGAACAATGAACCAAACAAATATACATTCTTTGAATCCTAAAATAGGAGATTTCGTACTTTTGAAAAATGAAAATAGAAAGAAACATCAACCGCCATATAAAGGTCCATATAGAGTATTGGACATGGATCACTGTAATGTCACTTTAGACATAGCAGGAAACCGTAAATTAGTACATAAAAACAGATTAAAACCTTACCACACATGTAACATAAAAAAACAATGTACTTGAATAAAAAAAATATATATATATGAACCTACATATAAAAATTTTGTAATAAAAACGTTCAGAATGATACGCATTATGTTAAGTTAAGCTAAGTAAGCATTATTGTAAATAAAAAAAAAAAAATATATTGAACCATAAAAAAAAAATATATTGAACATACAAATAGAGAAATTTTGTTATATCTTAAAGTATATTAATAATGATAAATTTTGTTATGACTAAAGATAAGAGAATATTATTGTAAAAACCCCTTCTGGGATTATTGAACCTAATGTTGTGATTAGTCTTCATTTTTTTTTTGTTGCAAATGAACCCTAATCAAAAAAAGGGTAAAAGTGTAATGATATACCATCACGTGCATGAAATAAATCAAAGCAAAACAAACAAGTCAAAATAGAACACCATGTAGTTCATTCATATCGTATACGTAATAGCAGACCACACGTATTATATAGGTCAAGTACTATGCTATACACTTGTGCTCAACTAACCATATCAGGTTTCCGAGTAGCGACCGTGAATATCCATGCCATATGGTATATTCAAATGCAGTACAGAGTCATGTTGCGATCGATAATAAATTATGTGTCACTGTGGCACGCGATCCAAATATGTTATGTTTTGGTTACAGTGTGAATAAGCGCACATGGCAATAAATATTGTACGTGTTGTGGCGCTAGAAATGTTGGTCAAGTGTAGCGTGTGAAAGTTGAACACATGTGATTCATATAGATTATTGTGTCATGGGAAATTTGTGTGTTATTGATTTATTTCAGGGCATGCTGAGTTTAGATCATAAAATAGGTTAAGTTATGTTTGTAATGTTTTGTAAAAATCGTATATAAGGAGTGTTAAGAATATTGTGGAAATAGATTCATTTGAGTAAGCGTACAATACACTTTTATTCTATTGAGTCTCTGCTAGCGAGGTTATTCTTGCGGAGCATAATTCAAGCACGGCAAATGTCTAAGGTTAGCTTTGACATGGTGCCATCAATAACTGCGGCCTCGCCGCTTTGGTAGGTTGAATAGTGGTACAATCCACTCTCCACTGTTGGGTTAGTCTAACCTTTATTCCTCTTCAGTAAGGACCCTGCGACGATACAAGAAAACAGAGAAATATCCCAAGGCCCAACAACGAACTTATCTCGTGACGACCCCATCATATTTCACTTGGAAGCTCTGTAGTTGGACTGTTATAAAATAAAACCATCGAGTTTTGTCTTTTGTAAGAAAATAAATGTTAATACTTTGACTGTTATATATTGATTGTAAATCTTTTGGTTGTTTCATATTGATTATTTAATCAATTTTGTGGATTAGCAAGGGAAGCACTGCTTCCTTTGCGTATATCGACGAGCCGCCCCTGGCAACATATGCTTTGCGTGGTTTACCTCGGCGCATATGCGTACTTACGTACGCAGACTCATCACTGGTTGGACCTTAACACCCACAAAACTTTTCAAAATCGCAAAATCCTAATATTTATGCATGTTAAATGAAACCATTTATAATGAAATTTGTGCAAAAGTCCGATCATTGCTTAAAAAGAACCTAAAACAGCACTCATTGCAGATATTTCTGTAAGAAACACAAACTAAACTCGCTCGAAACTTGTTCCCATGAAAAAAATAGACAGAAATTGCTTGAAACCAATCAAACCCCTCGTAAAAATTCTAATAAAAGCAATATTTTCTCATTTTTAAAGCCACCTTATTCCACACTCTTCTTTGTCGATTTATACGGTCCATGCGCGTCTATGTTTATTCTACTATAACTTCACGTAAAAATTTACCAATTCCTGACTTCTATTATTAGTTTTCCTGGCTTTTTCTATCAAACCGACGTATCTGTCTAGAATTTTTTATTTACATACATTCATCAAATTTCTTCGTTTTCATCTTAAAAATTATGGTTCGTTCTGCGTGATCTTTCACCCTGATTATTTTTTACCATAAGCGTTCTTCTACATTTGCAGACATTGCTTCTTCGAAATGCCTCAATTCTATCAGAAATGATGGACTAAATAAGTGTATGCTAGTGCACTTCTTAACTTTTTACTGCCAATATTGGCCAACAAATTAGTACAAATTTAATGGATGCAGCCGCCCAAACACAAACACCCCCCATAGAACGTAAGTACGACAAAGCAGAGTTTAGATATCTTAACGACTATCAGTCTGTCAAATGTGGATAAGGGATCTTTGTTCGTCTCGTAGCCGCCACTCAGCACACTGACGACAAAAACCCGACTACAGCCACCAACACCGCAGACGACATCGTTAAACCGAAGCCCGTTACAACATCCGCCGTTATCAAGAAGACCGTTCTCGAAGATCATGGCTACACGATTGGAAAACAGATTGGTTCTGGAACTTACGCCAAAGTTAAGGTTGCCTATTCCGATGAGTACAAGTGCCCCGTGGCAGTAAAGATCATTTCGAAAATCAAAGCCCCCGGGGAATATTTAAAGAAGTTTCTGCCGCGAGAGATCGACGTGGTGAAAGGTTTGCGACATGAAAACTTGATTCGGTATTACCAGAGCATAGAGACGACACACAGGTAAATCCGCGCACTCAACTCGTACTCAGCCAAGGCCTACAACTATCTCTTGCAGAGTTTACATTATAATGCAGTTTGCGGAAAATGGGTCATTGCTGGATTTGATACGAAAAGAGGGCTTCTTGGATGAGAACAGAACGAGAAAATATTTCAGGCAGCTGATAGCAGTTTTAGAGTACTGCCACAATCAAGGAGTGGTCCATAGGTTCGCCAATGCCTAATTTCTGTAATGCTCGCACCTCGCCTTAACGAACTTTCTTTCAGGGATATAAAATGCGAAAATCTCCTTTTCGACAAGAACTTCAATGTAAAACTAATCGACTTCGGCTTTGCACGCGGTAACATGAAACCGAACGGAAATCATCTGCCCCTATCCGAGACCTACTGCGGCAGTTACGCCTACGCAAGCCCTGAAGTTCTCAAGGGCATTCCCTATCAGCCCCAATTTTCTGATATATGGGCGGCTGGCGTTGTTCTATTTGCAATGGTATTTGGAAGATTACCGTTCGATGGCTCAAATTATGCTCAGCTTCTTAAGGTAAGCTATTCGCTGTTTACGCTCGTAGGCCAGTTTCCTGAAAACTGTAACGAAAAGTGTCAAGTTCTGTAAATTAATCAGCCACTTTCCAGCAAGTGCAAAACAAAGTCGTCTTTCCTCGCGAACCTCAAGTTACTGCTCAATGCAAGCATCTCATTACAAAGATTCTAGCACCTTTGAAAGTAAGATTGACGGTCGATTTAATTAAAGAAGATCCGTGGTTTATTGGGGACGTAGCGACTACATCAAGTGAAACAAGAAAACGTGATGATTTATCGAAAAAATAAATAAAGAACAGACAAGAGTTCTCTTCAAAATTTAAAATCAAACTCTTCAAATACTTGCATACATATTAAGGAATAAATTTGAATGGAAAATTAAAGTTGATATGAAAGTCGAACAGTCAATTTCATCCTTTTTTCAATATTTTTAAACAATGGGGAATTATGAGGAATGATTATACACACTGCATATACACGCCTCTGAAACAAGAGTTATATCGAGAATGGACTCACCGAAGCCTAGTCTGCGATAGGCTGGCGTCGAGCCCTTGTTTATCACGACCATACTCAGCCTGGACGCTATTTCCGTAATTAACTTCCAGCTTGTGTTTTGACTCACCATTCTTCACTCAAAGCTCTCGCATTGAAGTCACCAGCTACTATCAGTTTGCCAGGAAGATCTCGAAGAGTGTCTTCCAATGCTTCTATCTTTTTACGAAATTTCCTTATTGGGTCATTCGGTGAAAAATAGCAAGTGACAAAGCTTTTGTTCCACACATATCCGTCGCCCGCACCCGCGCTCCTCCAGTGGTAGAAAGGGCAAAAACTTGAAGAATAAATAACAAAAACATACAAAAAATACACGACAACACACTGAAGATAAATAAATAAATAAGCAAAAAAAACAACCCCAAAAACAAACACAACCACAAAAACACAATCGGTAAAATTGTGAAAAAACCTAAACAAAACGTGTGAAAAGAAATGGCTTTGGGGGGCACGCTCTGAGGGGGCACGTAATCGAGTTTAGCCAAAAAGCATTATTTTTTTAATACTGATACACATCATGAAATTTTGCCGGATAAGTACGTTTGCATGATTTACAAGAGTATACCCTGCGCATACAAGGTATAATTTTCTGCTTCGGCAAAATTTTGCGAATTTTTAAAAATCTCAGCTTCGAACTGCATTATCGCCTTTGTTTCATTTGTCGAACTCGTCGAACTGCCAAGATCGAATGACATTTCGAAAATTCGAAACTCAGCCATTCGAAACGTAAATGAAAATGGCTGCCATTTAATCATGTCGTCCGTTTGAGTCTGTGTTGTTTGTTTTCTATTCTGGATTTGTGAAATTTAATGGAATAATGCTTAAAACAATGGACAATAGCACGTTCTCATACGCTACAATATCATCGCATAGTAGTGATGCGTTTGTGACACCAGGTGAGTGTGCAAAAGTGAAGTGAAAAACATGGGCCGTGAATCTAGTGCATTGTATCTGGTGTATCTGGGGTACTGTCAAGTGACAGTCGACAGGTTGTTTGGGTGGTTGTTTACCAATCGAATATTTGATTCAATTCGCACGTTTTCCATGCCTTTCTGGACCTTTTGCGTAAATGTTTAGTTTGAATTGCGTCTAAATTAGTACGGAAATTTGACACATAAGCTATTGTTTGCGTATCACGACGATGAATTAGGTTGGATATGAGTGAAAGTAACATTCCCAAGTGATTGCAATTAGGCAAATGCGCTGCGAATGGCTGTGCAGTTAAATGTTTGTGAGACCGAAATGTATGTCAAATCAACAAATATGTTCTTGCGATTAGCATTTTAGATCAACGAGAAATAATGAAATGCGTTAAGTTCTTGGCGAGACAAAATCTACAACTAGCAGTTTCCATAATCGTTCACAAACAGCGGTACAATTGAAAATTTCCGGTGATCCCCACGTACATGCCGTGAATTGATAATCTAAATTTGTAGTTGGTCGTGTGGTGCGCACTATTCCAATCGCCGCATTGCTCTTTAGTCCGCGATAGTTTGGTTTCGATAGCTCAACTATTCAGTAATAATCCCATCCTGTGATACATTATTTCTAATGTGGATGGTGTTTTTGTCCTCTTACAGATCTAACACCCGAACAACAAAAACTTCTTATCGAGCTGCGAAAAAGAAAACAAGAACTACTACTTGAGATCCAGGTAAGTCAAATTCGTTAGAATTTTGGACCATTTATCTTCCTTTCGGTCATTAAACGAGATAATGACTTGTAAACAAGTCGACTGAAAGATATATCTATAACCCGAAGCAATACTATCTGACATTATGCCTCGTCGAATGTAGGAAACCCGTTCTCTTAGGTATCAATTTACGAATAAATTCTCACAATGGTCACCGTAGACTTATCACAGGCGGTGGCTCCAGGCTAAACTATTAACTAAATAAAAAAAGTCGAATTGAAAATACAACCGCGTGTCGTTTTGCATTATTATTCAAATAAATCCGAAGCTATTTGACCCGAAGCTATTTAATTTTTGCGAGAAGGATATTTGAAGCGCCTCATTTCATGTGTGAATTTCTTAAATTTATTCCTCATTAATTTGAAAATTCATTTCGAGATATTTATGCAGAAGTTTTTGACATGTCGATCATTTGTATTAAATTGTACGATAGTGAAACTTTTATAGTGAGTGTAGTTGAAACCTTCACATATTGTGTAAGATGTCTGTTTTGAATTCATACGGTTTACATTAAATTTGGTTAACGCTAGTGAAATATAATTATGAAGAGCATATGTGCAGTAACACGCAGAATCTATGAAACATGTGTAAACGATTAGTAAAATTAACATATAATTAATATGCATGTAATTAAAAATCTTCAAAATAGTCCAATGTCTTATCCCTCAACATGCAGTTTAATTTTAGGCAGTAGCGCATTCAGTACAACTTGATGAATCAACAGATCTGCGAATGATATTGTGATTCAGGAAGCAAACTGTTTTCGCACTATGGATAATACTGAATATCCCCTGACCCTTTACTTTTTATGATTCTTAAGATTCATTTGCAAAAATTCAAGTGTATGCAATGTACTGTAAAGTATCTCAAATTACAGACCTCTGTAAATAATGCGTGAATTAGACACGAAGATCTGGTCGTCGACTTGGTTGCAGTTATGCTTTACCTGCGACCAATTGAACTGTGTGAGCCAGTTTCAGATCTCATTTCGTCGTAAATATTGCATACCTGCAACCAAGCTGACGGCCAGATTCCCGTCTCTAGGAGCTGTATGCAGGACGGAGCAGAATTTACCTGGTGCACGGTGTCCGAAACATTTACACAGCTTCTGTCGCAAGCCAAGCAGACATTTATTGGTTATGAATTAATCCGCAAAATCTATTCATGTTCCTACCTCTGCCACTTTGAAAATTTCGCGATCAATCCTAAAATTCTTCGGGGGTTTAATATTCACGAGCATACTGTACACTTTTCGCACACCTTCGGAACTGATTTAATTTCGTATGCACTACAATTGAATGTTTTATCGATAAAAGAGGCTTTTTTTGCAAATTTCCTCGTAACTGGAACCCTAAAGTGCCTTTTCACAATAAATCATTTCACATCCGATTTTAGTGCATACTAAACTACATCAGCTCTCGATAAATTTAAACCCTTGCATTCAGCGCCAATTGTAGATCGGCCGGTGGAATGAACTTGAAAGAAAATATGACAGGTGTCAGCAATGCTGGTTACGTCGTCGTGGATTTCGCGCCGTTTTCTTTTCAGTGAAAAAAGTTTGGCAATTTGCGTGTCTTGAAGGACTTCCGGGTTTGTGTCGATTTGGTAATAAAGCAGAGTTTAATAGACAAGCGCAACTCATCATGTTAGATTTCTTTCCGAAAATGTTCAGTGTGTCCGTGAATATCTGATTGCGTAGATATTTCAGATATGGTGCTCCAGTCTGGCCTTCTATAGAAAGCCGATCGCAAAAGCAATTAAAATACAAGATGGAGGACTTGAGGTACTTTTTCTCAAGCCATACGTACCTTAATACCTGTTAGATTGCAAGTCGCGACCGGCCTTTATATGACGGCCAGGGTACCAGGTAAATCTTACCCCGTAGTCATGTTACTGTAATTTTTAATGAAAAATTAAAATTATATTTTAAATCTTTTATCTAGTATCCGGTAATTTTTTTCATTTATGGGCTATCAAATTTCGTTAAATAAAAGGAAAATTGAAATATATAAGATAAGGGCTTTAAGCATGCGGAGGCCTACGAAGTTTACAGTACAGGCCTACGAAGTTTATTTTATTAATTCTAGTTGCACTTGAGTCAAATGTACATTTCTGTTGCACAAATATATAATTGCAAATCTCAACTATTATGAAATACAATAGACTTCTTAATACAGGCTATTTATTTTGCAGTTGGCTGTCGATTGCCTTCACTTACATGAATCGGGGGGAAAATAATCATTTGTATTAATTCAACCTTAATGAATCCATATTTTTATAAGAATTTAGAGTATTTTACTGAATTAGTCTGATGCTTTTGTTGTACTTGTAGTGTTGGATGTTGATTTGCGGTTTATAAGTTATATCGAGCAGCTCCTGACGAGCAGATTTTCTTTCCTTCAGAAAAGCTCACTTGCAACGGGGAGTCAACACGGTTACATCTCTAGGCGCGGTATCCTTTTTTCCCTAATGTTCAACATCACAAAAGTTACACTTTTCATGATGCTAGAAGCGATACCTCTGAATGGAATGACGTTTTGGTAACATGCTGTCCTTAAGGCTGCATGCCAACTGATGCTTGAAAAAGTGCGAAGGTTGGCCACACTTTTGATGACAGGGGCTCTCCGCACCGTCACTAGGTGTTGCTTCATTGTTTTAATGATGGCATCAAGCGGGTCCGATGCCCTTAGCACTGCGATCTCATGGGTATATTATTCCTCTGCAGCGCTGTCTAAAAATATTCAGACTTCTTGTGAACTTGGATATGTTCTCGAATGGGACTTTTCTAATGACCAAAATGGAGGGAAGCAGCAGCTCTAATCTTCGCCTCGCTATGCTGGACATTGTGCGAAAAATGCTCTACAAAATATGTTGCTTCCTCGCAGTGTCTACAGCAGTCGCCTCGCTCGTTGCCTATTCTGTGGAGGTATTTATTGAAAGGAGCATGGTTCATTTAAGCTTCACATTGGGCCCTTATACCATTTTCACCTACCTCTTGATTGAGTTGGTAGCCTTCGATCTTTCTTTTAGTCAATGTCTTGATTTCACTGTACATATCAGTCTCCAGAAAGTCCCAGCACGGAGTGAGACCAATTTAGGGCACCCATTGAAAGGCTTCTCTCCTCTAGAGTCCATTATACAGCAAGTCTTGTCTTGCATTCTCGAAGGTTCCTTCTGTGTTTATGAAACTGCATAGTACGATTTCATTACTATCTAAAGCTTTTTCTATTATTTGTGCCAGCTTATATATAAGTTGACTTACGCTTGTGTTAGGCAAATTCAAATTTATGTAGTGGCAATCTTTAATATGAAGGATATGAGGCTGATAGACCTACATAATTTTGTAAGGTCAGCTGGTTTGTTGCCACCCTTGGAGATGAAAACAATCCGAGCCAACCACCACGATTCTGGTATGTAGCTAATTACGTTGCAGCGGGCCGAGGAAACGAAAAAATTATAATTCCACTAAGAATTAAAAGTAGAAAAAGTCATCAATTCCTGCATCCAGATAATATTTGATTTAAACACTTGTATGCGATCGTCACAAGGTCGTACAACGTAATGAATTAATTCGCGACAACTGACACAGCATCTGATTTTTTATAATTGTCTAGAAAAGTTTATGACGTTTTCAAGACAGTGGCCCTGGTTATGCCGTAGCTAAAATAGCGCTGCCAAACTGGCGCTGCTATAGTAGTAGCGTTTACACCGCACAGCTTATTAACCAAAGCAACAATGGCTTAATATCTGAAAGGAGCTCAATATAAGAACAAAAACACCCTTGCACCAAGGCTTCCAGATTGCGAATGTCACTCGAAACTAGAAATCCTATTTATGACTGTTCTAGTGTTTATACCACTGCTACCTTCACACTTATAACCGCGCTAAATTTTAGCAGCGCTAAAGTAGCGTAGCCAAAATAGCAAGCTCTGCTAATTTAAAAGTGGTTTATACCGCTGCTAAATAAGCAGAGCTCACTAATTTAGCTACGGCATAAACGCACTCAGTGTCAGTTTTATTTGAATCTAAAAATTTTGCATCTTGCAAACTAAATGCAGATGCATGGGAATATTTTTCATAGTTGGAATGTGGTGTCTCCTATGTAATTAGTTCTCAAACTCTCTTTAAAAATGTATGCCGAGAGTTTTCAGAGTCCCTGCCGTCCTTTGTAGCTTATCGGTTAACCTCACTCATCACTGATTAGACAAATCATCCCGTATGAAATTGTTAAATACGGATTAAACTCATTCAAATTACCAAGTCCAAAAGGGATATTGATCTTTCACATGGTTTTGGATGTAGTTTTATATGCCCTTGGTTGAACAAAACTTTCTTTATCCTTGCCTTCTGTGGGATGCTGTTAAGACTCTCATAGAAGGTACTCCAAGCCGTTTGTTTGTATTTCCTTAGTTCTTTTTTGCATTCTGAGAGTTTCTTTTTATATGGCCTTTAGTTCGATGTGCTTTTAGCCCTGTTGAACTCTATTCTCGCGGCTCTTCTGAGCTTTCCTAGCTCTCTATTCCAGCACAATACCCTCGTTTTTGGGGCTCTGGTTCAAAGGTTATATGTCTATGATCAGAGAACAAAGCCCCTGTTAGAATGTACCACTTTTTCATTAGATGCACTGCACTTTTTGAAACCAATGTGAAATCTAATATGTCTTGCCTGTTAGCTCCCCAAAGGAGGAATTTTAAGGGAGCTGACCAAGGCCATCACAAGGAGCAAACGTGTCAAATGGCAGGCTCTCTGTGAGGAGGTCAATTCAGACCCGTGGGGAGATGGCTACAAATTGGTCACCCGTAGACTCGACTACATGCGGCCTTGCACTCTCATGGATGCAATATCCATGGAACCTATCATCCGCCAAGGACTGATGATCCCATAATCGTCCACCAGGCGGATGTTCCTCCCTTTGCCCTTTGCCCCTTTGCTGAACAGTGCAGTGTCCAGGATGAAGAACCGGAATGCCCCTGGACCTGATGGGGGGCCGGTCGAGGCACTTAGTGTCGTGGTGGAGAGTCAACCGCGTCTATTATTGGATTTGTATAATTCATGTTTAGTCGCGGGGGTCTTCCGGTCGCGGTGGAAGGTGGCTCGATTGGTACTTGTAGACAAGGGGAAAGGTAACCTGGGGAATCCATAAGCGTACCGTCCGCTGTGCATGCTGGACACTGCTGAGAAGCTTCTTGAAGGGTTACTCAAACCACGACTGCTGTCAGCAGTGAGATCGGCTGGCGATCTTTCTGACAGGCAGCCCGGCTTCCGGAAAGGGTATTCAACAATCGATGCCATCTCAGAGGTTGTTGGGGCTGTAGCAAAAGCGGAGGAGGGATGTCATCAAGCCAGACCGGTTGTCCTACTAGTAACGCTAGACGTAAAAAATGCCTTCAACTCGGCGAGATTGACAGACATCCTTCGAGCCCTTGAGCAAAGGTTTCGTATCTGTAACTACTTTCTAGCTATAATACGGAAATATTTCAAGGACCGATGGTTGCTCTACGACACTGATGACGGAGTCAGAAGGATGCCTGTGCGGCGCAGAGGTCGATCTTAAGACCTGACCTCTCGAACATCATGTACTGCGGATGTGTTCTTGGTAGGTTACGCTGATGACGTTGCAGCGGTAATCACTTCCAGATCTGCCGATTTTGCTCAACTCAGGCTTAACCAAGTCATAAGGAGAGTAGATCGGTGGATGACCGCGTATGGCCTTCGGCTGGCAGTCTCAAAGACAGAGATTGTCATGCTGACAAAGTAGAGGATACTAACTGTCACACTCATGACAGTTGACTCTGTTGAGGTCCAGACCAGCAGGTTGGTCAGGTATCTAGGAGTGACCCTGGAAACCAAGCTGACGTACTGTGATCATATCCGCAGGACACGTGAAAAGGCTCTAGTGGTCGTCACTTCGCTGAGTAGGCTAATGCCCAACATCGGTGGACCCAGTGAGACGAGACGAAAGCTGCTGATGGTAACGACCAGGGGTGCACTGCGAATCGCGAGCAGCTACCGCACGGTCTCAGGAGAGGCTGTGATGGTGGCATCGGGAGTAATCCCGATCAATCTGCTGGCGCGAGAACGCAAGGAAGGATACCTCTCTCGCTCATAGCTAGACAGAACCGAGGCTCTGACGCATGCGCGTACGCTTACACTCCAACTTTGGCGAAAATGTTGGAGTGAAAGCGGTAAAGGACGCTGGACGGCTAAGCTAATTGGTCTCATTGAGCCTTGGTTTAACCGGAGCCACGGAGAGGTAAACTTCTACCTTTGTCAATTCTTGACAGGGAACGGTTACTTATACCTGAACAGAATGGGTAAGGTGGACACACCATACTGCCGGTACTGTGTGATTGAGCTCGATGATGCCCGGCAACGACTGAGCCGATCGTGAATGAAATGCTGCGAAACCAAGAGAGCTGGCGCACAGTCTCAACATATGTCTAGAAAGTGCTGCGCATAAAGCGCGAGAAGCATTTTGTTCTTTCTTCTACAATGGTCTACTAGTCCTTTATTGTTGTTACTTGGGACTACACCTCCGGGGAAGAAGAATGGAAGCAATACGTATATACGTGAACTAATCCCAGCCAGAAAAACCTAACCTAAAAATTTGAATGACCAAGGAAGTCTCGGATGTTTTGTTTTAAATATTGAATAAAAAATCGATAATTTCTCAAAATAAAATGATATCAAAAATTTTTTGAAATCAAATTTCGAGGTTCAAGTAGCAATTGCCCGAACGATAAAAGTAGCAGCTGAAAAATGAGTTAAGATTTTTGTACATTAGCGTTCTACTTATGATATTTGATGTAAATGTGAACAGAAAACAAAAATAGTTGCAGTTCAGAAAAAAATATTTGGATTTTGAAAAATTTGACTGGTGTAGGAAGTAGCTGCAGATTGAAGCTGGCCGGAATTAGTGACACTTACTCGTTGGGCTTTCCATACAATGCAAAGATTATTATAAAGCATTTTCCTGGCGCAATCGTGAAGGCATTTGGAAACTGGAAACTGAGAGGAGAGTGGGCCATCATATGACAACCAAACAAACTAAGAAGATGTGCATCTTTTAAAACGAGCTAATTTACAACTTTTCATATATTCTTCTGTATTTTGTTCCACTTCGATAATCCCATTAGCCCGGTCATTCAACTTGACCAAAATTATAATTCACACATTTATTCTTAATCACCTGCACAAAGTCTCGCTACCATCGGAATTAATTTCTAACCAACCGAATTGAATGAATTACTAAATCAACGAATTATCTATTTTTAGTTCCAAGCATTGCACACTGCCGACCCAGCTAAAAGCCCTTCGAGCTCTTTCACATTTCGAAACAATTCGTTCCGCTGCCTACTCTCACCACCCGTACAAACAGAAAACAGACATCGTCAACAGAAACTAAACAAACACTTCTAGAAGCAACTTGTTGCCCATTGCGGTACTATGGGAGCACTGTGTAGCCAAGGTTATTTGCGAATGTGTTACAGACGCTAATTTATCTTATAATCACCAGCAGATGGAGCAAGTTAAATGTTTTCTTTATCTGTCATTGATATCGCGACAGGTGTATTCACATACAGCTTCTCTCACGCTTCCAATTCAATTATGAAAACGCATAAGTATTCAAGCACATATGTCATGCAATCTTCAACGACTTACATTTTTGTTACGAAGTATGTATGTACGTATAAGAATTTCACCGTCTCCTGCACATAATTCACGTCACAAGCTTTTTAACTTAAATGTTTGTTTGTTTTAATATCTCATCCGGCTTTAAACTGCAATAACTCCTCCAGAACCATCATCGTCTGAAATGAGAACATGAAATTATTCGAATCAAAACGATTCGAGCGTATGTTTGCAATTGAAATTCAGAACATCGAGTAAGATTCGTGTTATCCAAGCTGAAGCTTCTCAAAAAGCTAATGTGATGATGCTGGCAATTTGGTGTGTGCAATACAGTCTATTTATATCTCACCCAACTCTTCCCAATGTCGAATGGACAAATGGACTGAATGTGCTTATGGCTGGGTAGCTGGCTAGTCATTTATTTATTGTTCTCTGGTGGGACATTGTGGAACTTAGCTATAAATCTGCTTATAAGGCAATGAACTTTCAACGAAATCGTCTAGGAAATGTTGGCTGGAGTGTTTTAGAGAAATAATACAGGTTGGTGGCTATTATCGGCTGAATAATTTTGCTAAACCATCCGGAACTTAACCATCGAGTCCCCTTCCCACGTAACAGATGTATTGAATGATATCCTTTGGCTGTATCGATTTCAGCAGCAGTATGTGCTACCGTATTCCATATACCTAATTAATTCCCTTGTTTACCCGATAAACTTTGGCAGCTTCAAGACACCCATTGCTTGGAGCAGGTTTGGCAGAATATGACGAACCGAAGAGCAAATACGTTTCGGCAAAATAAATATAGCGGTCCATTAATAGCACTTGGAGTGTAATTTAGCTGTTGCTCCCATAAAAATAATAAATTGAGTAAGTACCTAACGTGGTGTGACGTCCCGTCATGTCATCTCGCCAAACTGGAGATGCGGCCATTCGCAATTGTAAAGCTATTTCCATATCTCGACATCGTCGCGCATCACAATAACTCGAAGTGGAACGACATAAACAACGGTAGCAACATAACCAACACCATCGAAACAGCAAACTTGACGGACTTTTTGCACTTGATGTGATTCTTCAAGACAACTTGATTGCGCCAATGATGATTATGACGGTTTAATGTACGAATGCTGCAGCTAATGTTTCGTTTCCGAGTTCTTTTCTTTATCAATCAATTGAAAAGGCGACAGCAACTGGTTGGTACAACAGCAATTGATGACGAGGTAAAAGGAAAACAACACAACTCATTGGTCCCGTACTATAGATTGTCGTGTATAATAGCAATTTGCTTTCCATATGTAGGTACATTCACTGGTCTCGAACGGCATTCTTGAGAAAGAAAATGCCAACTTAGTCTGTAATTCAATGGCTATTAAAGCGAGTGTAGTTTCCACCTGCCACATTTATCGTTGATTATATTGTGTTCAAGGTACTGTAAATGAAGGGGTATGAGCAAAAGTATGCATGAAAAAGGGAACAAATTATTTTGCGAAATAGTTTTATGCAAAAGCTTTGTTACAGTACGGGTATAAATGCGAGTAATGGTTGTTTGAAAAAACATTTATGACTGATGTAATTCAAGTTGAATGGTACGTTACCACATTCAATTTTTTTCTATTTGTATTATATTTTAAGTTCAAATTGAGTATTTGCTCAAGTTTATATCAGAAAGAAAACATTTTATTAAATTTGAAACCTAATGGTATTAATTGTCATTATTAATACCGGGAATATACATACACGATGAGGCACTCGATCTGCAACCAACTTCACCCTGCTGTAATTTCCAAACCGTTCGTACCACAGCTGACAAACTTCGCCTGATGACAAATAATTTTATTGTTTACAAGCGTGCGATTTGCATCTCAGTATTATAGAAAAAAAAAATTTCATTATGGAATTCAAACGTAATAGTGTGATTGTTTTATATTTGAGTGGAAAGTGGCTGAGGTACAAGTGGCTATCGTTAGAGGACTCCAACACCTAAATGTGGATAAATCATTTTTTTCTTGTACCATAGCTCGTCACCGCGATACTGGCGGCGTAGCAAAACGCCATAGTGGTGGTTGGAAAAAGGCAGGAACGTCGAAAGAAATGGTTCGGAAAGTGAAGAAGCGAATTGAGCGAAATCCACGGCGCAGCGGTAGACAAATGGCCCGTGAGCTGAATATATTGCCCCGTTCGATCCAACGAATATTGCAAAATGAGCTCAACCTAAAATTCCGAAAAATGCATGAACTTACCGACGCACAAAAAAAAATTAGACTCAAAAGATCGGAAGAGTTGCTTTAATTATCGCGAAAATGTTTTGGAGGGAGCATTGAAGCCTTCGGCAAACGAACATTTCGGCCGCAGACGCTGGATACTCCAACAGGACTCAGCACAATCGCTCAAAATACGCGCCAGCCAACAATGCCTAAAAAACAACGTTTCGTGCTTCATTTCATCATCACAATGGATGCCACCTTCTCCGGATGCCAATCCGTTGGACTTTTCTGTTTGAGGTATTTTGAAGAGCAAGGTTGGCACTGAAAAGTGTCGATCATCTCAAGCGCTTCGCCGAGAATGGGTCAAAATACCGCAGGACCAATTGCGGGCAGCATGCGATGCTTTTATTGACTAACTCAAAGCTATAATCAGCGCCAAAGGCGGCCATATCGAACGTTTGGAAAAAATTCTTAAATTTAATGTATATTTAGACATTTTCGACTTTTTTCAATAAAATTCATGAAAAAAAAGCGTTTTGAAAAGTTGCAGTTCGAGTGCCTCGCCGTCTATGATCAAAACTCAACAAATAAATTTTGGTTTGCTCTAAGATATTAATTTTTCGAAGCTTTAAACATTTAAAATTTAATTGGAATCAGAATAATTCGGGAGACACCGAAAATTTGAGTTTTCGAGCACATCAGTAGTATAAGTCTCTCCATCGAACCCCATCGTAAGGCAAGTATCCAGTGAGCCACCATAAAGCTCTGGACGTCCTGCTATCCCTCTAGCGCAATCAAGGCTTCCCCAACTTTCGTTTTTGGTTTTCCGATTAGGTTCCTCTTTGCTCATACGAGCTAGGTGCTCATACTTTTGTGACCACATCTGCTTCTAGGTGCGGGGTCAACCATTCTTCGTAATACTTTCTTCTTAAATAAGAAAAAATCTTTCCTATTTTCGAATTTGATTCATCAATCCAGGGCATTCGTAAGTTATTCCGAACATCGATGGGCGGTTGCGTTGAAAAGTAAGCATTTTTGTTTGGAACTGTCTTTTTTAACTCGCAGCAACCAATCGACTGAGCACACTTTAGTATGATCGGCCTAAGCTTCCTTGCATCTGAATTGTCATATCTCCCCCTTTTATGTATAAAGACTACCTTAACTTGCTGCCAAGGCGACGGGTACATACCGCATGATTCAAAATGCCCAAAAGATATCTATTAAGTCTGCCTCCAGATGGTCAATTCTCTTTCCTAACATAATCGGATTAATACCTTCCTGCCCCAGCGATTTTATATTTTTAAAGGACCAGATTGCATCTCTGACTTTTTCGCTGGTATCTAGCTGTGTAACAGTATTTCATACTGCTACGATGAGCAGGAGGTTTGTTCAGAGGCACAGATGCCTTCTTCGTTCCAATCACCGAATTGCCCGGAAAGTGAGTCCCAAGTAAAGTCTGTCGAGATTTTTGGATTTGATAATATCACTATCCGGGCGTTTTAGAGAGTCCAGCTTAGCTGATTGGTCCATCGCCAGCCCCTTACTGAACGATCTGAATGATTCCTTCTTGGAAGTCCTCACCAAATTATTCTAGCTTATCTGCGTGTCATCCTCAGTGTCGCTCGTACAAGTTCGATTGAATAGTTTCCTGGTATTTTCCTGAGTTTTTGCAGCTCCCGGTTCCAGCAGAGAACCGTTTTATCGCATCTACTCCTGCTGATTTGTCAGTCTTCTTCATAGCTTCCTATTATGTTTCTATACAGAGGGATACGCTTTGCCTGCAAGAAGTCGATTGAACTTAGCTCAATCACTGTTTCTGGGATATTTTCTGTGCACCACGGGTGCTGAATGTGCAGCTAAAGGGAACACCAAGTAGCAGTGATCAGATATTGAGACCTCATCCAGTTATCCTTTAGATCTAACTAATCCAGATGAACATAGTATCACATTAACAAGGGTGGATCAATGCTAAGGGTGGATCAATCCCATGGTTTTAAGTCATTAGCCCCGTCGAAGCTATAAAATTAAACAGTCTGTCTCCTCTGGCGTTATATTTGTTAATACCCCAGCTGGTGTGCTGGGAGTTAGCATAGTAGCCCACCAGAAGTTTAAGCCTCCCCGATACATCGTACTGGACCAAGTTTTTCAGGTCCTTTCTTGGCGGCGGGAGTAAGGAGTCAAAAGGAAAGTAAGCTAAGGCTACAATCATATGTTTCAGCCTGCCATTTTCTCATAAAAGATCTTTGATTGAAATGGGTCCATCGATCCAGCTGCCTTGAACCTTCGGCTCATGTGCAATATACCAATATAGGAAGTAGCTTGCTGTTTTGCCAATTTTTTGCTCAATAGTAATGACGAAGCCTTGGTATACTGCAAAAATTGAATTTGGTTAAGGGGAGATATACACCTAGGAGCCGAAAAAAAAGTTCATTTTTGTGCAACTTTTTAAGGAAAACTATTTGAAATATCGGATTGGGAGTTTAACTATTTGAAAGTATACACATTCAATAATATGTTTAATTTTTTTTTATTTGAAACTATAAAAAATATATAAGGATATATCCTTGGAGCGCCCTAAAAAAACAGCGTTAATGGTACCAACTGGTGTTTCTTCAAAATTCATCTGAAAAAAATCAAAAAAGATTATTAAATTAGACACAATAATCTAGTACTTATCATAGCTGATTTTGAAAATATCGATTAATGACAAAATGGCGGACGTTTGAACATGCATTGTGGTTTTTGGACCAAAAATTAGTTATTATTTTGCCTATAAAACCAAAACTAAATAACGAATAAAAATCCTATGACAAGTACTAGATAATGCTGAATATAATAATCACAAAAAAAAACTAAGGCAATCGGCTCATTGGTTCGAGAAATTTTGGGTACCGATTTGAAAAACGTGTTTTTAAGAAAAAACGCGTTTGAAAATTTGGGAATGAATAAATCATTAAACTTGTCAACTTACATGGAATCATCGATACCAGGCCCATAGTACAAGTCTTCTACGGTCTCCGGAATATTCATACCTTCTCATTTTTGCTGCCAACGCCGTATTCTACATTCGGCAATCATTTCAGCTCGTACTTTGTTTACATTGATTTGACAACATGAGTTTTGTCAAAGGAGAGAGGGGATAGCATTCTGCAAGAAGAACTGGTGCCATACACATACGCTCATACACGTGTATGCCGCCCATCCACTTCTTGTATATCTTTACCTCCACCAATATAAGGTGGTGCCCGATCAGAGAGGATTAGCAATCGAAATAAATTTTCAATTAGACTTCATTCACTTTTTAGAATTAGTTTTAAATAAATTATAAGAGCTTTAAAACCTTGTTGTAGAATGTGGGAATGAGGTGGAAGTAAAAATCAACGCACCCGTCCTCTTCCACTTCACTCCCGCCTTCTAAAAACCGGATTAAAGACATGGAAGCATGTGTAAACTCCCCCTTTGAAAATAAATATATAAATAAATTCATTGCATAGTATACATCATTTTGAGAAATAGATACTTATATTGTTGAACGTAAACTATGACTGATTCTACATGCAATAGATCGTAATGCAAAGGACAAATTCAAGACATTTTTCTTCCGCTTAGTGTATTTATCATCAATTCTCTCATGTTTTTCACATGTTGTTGTCCGCAAACATAGCGAGCTGTGCAAAAAATAGCATGAAACTTGTGACTGCAACCGATATCGTGCTTTAAAAAACTTCAATTGCTAAGATTTCCGTAAGTTAGTGCTTAATTCGTTCAGCGGTAGCACTCGAACCACCATACCAGCTACACTTCTATAAGCATTTGACCGTTATATAGTTGGCAGGGAACTCCTATAGTAAATGGACATATCCGAGAGAGCTTCGCAAACGCTTTTTGCAAACACAATCCGACGACAAGTATCTTTTTCTCGTACACATCGATTGCGTACGAGATACGTACTCGTCGAACAAACCGCATACTACACACAATATGTCTATTAAGTTGAGACGTCCCCGACATTCGCTTAATATAGACGGAGATCGGCTGCTGGTTAGTCTGTCGCTAGCTTCGACTTTAAGCGAAAAAGCTTAGTTCGCTCCTGGCGCAGATACAGATATCGCATTATTCGCGCGTGTTTTGCATCAGAGTTTTATTATTCGATTCGTTTCGTTCGGAACTGTTGCTGGTGTACTGTTGCCGCTGCAAATATTTTACGCGCGATTTCGTTTGGACACCGTTCACTTTAGCTACATTTTTCGCGATTAAATTATTTCGAGCAATTACGTTAAACGGGCAATAGTCACGACAGTCAGTTACCTTTTTGTTCTAAGCATAGTTTCGTGCTATTCGGTTTTGAATTCGCGATATCGTGAAATTGTGCTGATTGTGCTTAATTGTCATCGGAGTGAACAGTGTTTGTGTGTGCAAATAGTGATGATGATGCATTCTATTGGATAATGCGACATTCGTGTAAAGTGTAGAGTGTCAACATATCCTTGACGGCATCAAAGTGCAACAGATTCGAACCTAACATATCGATTCTGTTCGACCCAATCCACAAGGCTTGCAATGTGCCCATGAGGAGGCATCCTACAGGCAGTTACTGTGCAAATATCAAAGTGTTTATGACTATTTATATCTTTCATAGTGAATACGTTTGAAATCTTTCGAGATATTTTTCAAATCACCTGCAAAGTTTCGAGTAAAAGTGAAATAATCTCCAACGTCGATAAATATCATTACTACGCTATCTGCACGGTAGTGGCGGTGAATCATCACCGCGCAAATAAAAATATTAGTGAGAATTAACGTGAAATCACCTAGGCAGGTTGTTTATACTTGCATTGTGAGCTTACTGCGATTGCGAACACAATAAGTTTCCCAAATCGAATACCTACATATTTGAAGTGCCTATTTGTTTTCTGGTTCATCAGCATTAATGATATGTTGCTATGCGATATGATGATTGTGAAGACGCGTGAAGCGTATGTATATTATCTGAATGACAAATACTAGTAAATTTGAATGGAATCGAATTAAATAAATAGCATATTGTACGGCGGCCTCAATTGGATGACGATAAATAAATCAATCAATTGGAAAATCACTGATATGTAGAATTACATCATTGGTACATACTGTGTTAATACGTAAATGATCGAAATTTACTAGAGTCTAGACAATTAATAACCATCGGTATTCTATGGAAATATTCGCGATTTTCACAATAAAACAAAATGACTTGTAATTATGTAAAAAATTATCATTGGACCTATAAAAATTTTATTGGCATGACCAAATAATTGTGACTGAATTATAATGTAATGTGTGTTTCGATCATAATCGTATTTTGATAAGGTTTTCATCATGTTAACGATTTCGTAACGTATATTTGCAAATATTTTTGTGGGACTCCCAAAGTTGTATGTTGCTATCTTTAAGCTCTAGATTAGGCCAAAATCCTTAGCCCTTTTAATTGGACTAGCTATTAATTATTTTCCTTTTACTGAATACTTGAAGCTTTTAGCTGAGTATGCTCAGTTTTGGATCCGTTTACTTCTGCACGTCTCATTTACTATTCTACCATAAATTAGTTCCTTATCGGATCTGCGGTTGAAGCAATGTTGCCAACTGCTAAAGAACAAGAAAAAAATCCTATATTTATCTAGATTTTTGTGCGGTGTTTGTATTTTGTTACCATATATTGCACTATCTAGGGGAATACACAAAATAAACTGTTAAATTAAATTCGAACCAGTCCACAATATTAACAGTTTTCTTCAATTTGACGAATATCAGAAAAGCAAAGAAACATATTTTGGATAAAAACTTGCAAAGCAAATAGAAGAGTCATAATTGTGCGCTCAGTTTTTAAGTTTATATGCAATTAATTAACAATAAACCATAGCTTATTACACTGTTCTAGACAATTTAAACCTTTTTTTTTGTCACTCGAAAACTTATATCAAATTTAGAATGTACTATAATCACCAAACAATAATACGATGGTTGATCAATAAGTAATGATAATGAATATAAACCAAGGTGATTAAACTTAAAATATATATTTATTTTCCAACAGTTTCATAACAAGATAATACATTTAGTTCATCTTTTTTCCAAACCCAGGATACTCTTAGAAAAAAATTCTATATCTTGACTCCCGAAATGCCTCAACAGCGGCCATCACTTGGCTATCATCTTCAAATTTTTTACCCCGATTGTGTTGTTTGAGCCGAGGAAAGAGGTAGAAGTTACTGGGAGCTAGATCTGGCGAATAGAGCGGGTATTCAAGCAGCTCGAATCCTGTTTCCTTGACTGCATCTATCACAACTGCAGCCTTGTGAGCCGGGGCGTTATCTTGATGAAACAGAACTCCGGCTCGCAGTTTGCCGCGTTTTTTTTCCTTCATTACCTCTCGCAATCTTCTTATTTGGTCTGCGTAGTAAGAGCCTGATATAGTGGCTCCCTTTTCCAAATATTCCACTATAATAATTACTTCAGAGTCCCAAAAAACTGGTGCCATAACCTTTCCTGCCAAGCTCGACACTTTGAATTTCTTCGGCGTCGGGAAGAGGGTCGCTTCCAGGTCATCGATTGAATTTTGGTTTCTGGATCAAAATGGTGGATCCAGGTCTCGTCCATGGTCACGAAACGTGACAAAAAATTCTCCTGGTTTCCCTGGAACTTTTCGAGACTCATCCTTGAAATGTCGACTCGTTAGTCTCGTTAGTTCTTATGCTCGTCCGTTAACATTCTCGGTACCCAACGCGCAGAGACCTTCTTCATATATAATTTGTTGGCAAAGATTTTTCGAACACTACCATATGAGACCCCTGTGACCTCAGCTACATGCCTGATGGTCACTCTTGGATCTGCCAACACGTCGTCTTCGACTTTTTTCATGTTGTCTTCAGTAAGGGATGTGGATGGACGTCCTTCGCGGTGTTCATCTTCAGTGGATGTTCTTCCCAGCTTAAATTCCCTGGCCCAGCTTGCAACGGTGGAATATGGAGGAGCAGAGTCCCCTAATGTTTCTACCAAGTCGCCGTGTATGTCTCTGGTAGACAATTTTTTCAAACACATGTACTTAATGACAGCTCTAATTTCGTTTTTCTCCATTTTGATGTTCTCTCTTCGACTGTTCGTATTCAAATGAATGTATCTCCCTGGAATCAGGAATTCATCATAGTGAGTATATGTTTTAGGGATTTTTTTTTTTAATTTTATGCGAACTGGCAATAACCGATTATCATTACTTATTGATCAAACCTCGTACATCAATAGAAAAAAATGCCACATCAGGTTTATTTCTGACATCAAAACATTATATTTTCATCAAAAGTACAAAAATCCTACACTTAGACAAATTTTACTTAATGTACAATTGGTGCGGTTTTTTTGCATCCGGAGTAGTGCAGGATAGCAATTTGCACGCGAAACAATAACAATACCCAGAGTACGAACACTTGTCAATTCAGGGGAGTTCGTACTCGTGCACTGTGTGGAATGTATTTCAATAATTCATGTCAGCTGAAACAGTTGGCTGCAGTGATAAAATCCCCAAAATTTCTCTATCAATCTAGCAGCCAGGAAACATTGAAACGGATGAATATGATTAAAAAATCAATGCTGTTAACAGAATTCTCATCCTATAAGTTGGACTATTCTTCGATTACGTTTTAATAAGGAATTCAGATGATTCTCATGTTCTAGGTAGACATTTATTGTTTCGAAATTTGAATTTTGAATTTTGAACTGACAAATGTCTGACAAACAAACTGCTGTCAACCAAGTAGGAATGAAATAAACTCGCATACTACGCCGGATAGTTTTTTATGCATGCAGGATACCTACTCCACTCCAATGAAATGCAGCTAATATACTGTTATGATTGGCGTGAGTGTTTGGCTTCTGGTAGGTCTCTTTTGAGTCTCCAACACTAATCTACTATCATTCCTGGACTCCATTTCCTTGATGACACTTCCCTATTAAGGAAATTTCCTGATGAAATCTCTCGCCGCCTTGCTCATCACTCACAGCACCTAAGTTTTCGGGAAAGAAATCCAGATGAGAGCCCAGCATATGTATTTTAAAGGACATGTTACACGCCAGAGCTTTGTATGAGACTATGAAATCATTCATTAAATCTTTGTAATTTTCTGTTCTATGGTTTCCTAGAAAATCGTCGACGATCTTCACCAAACATTTCCAGGCGATTTTTTCCTGTATCTGTAGACCAGTTTTTCTTCAAAGTTCTTATATTTCATTAGTTCCCGTATCTGTGGACCAAGAAATATTCCCTCTTTAATTTTTGCCTCGCTGATTTTAGGATTTATCTTATCCCAGGATTTTTCTTGATGGCATACTGGAAAACCAAAATAGTCTAAATAACACTTTTCAATTAATGAGGTACAATTTTAGCGCTGAGATACAACACACACATAACAAAAACTATCCGGGTTATTTGAACAACTTTCGTGGCATATTTAAAATGTAACAAACGTCAATAAAATGCAAGTTAATCAAATACGACAGTTATACAGTCGCCTGGATTAGGTTATTCAAACAAAAACAAGCAAATGGGTCTGAAATGAATAAATAGCTGTCACATAAAAAAAGGATGTGCCTGGAACAAAACAATATTTCTTTTTAATAAGACTACACTAAAACAAACAAATATCATTACACAGTTCGTGTGACAAAAACAGTGTTTACCAGTGTTATTTGAGACTTACCAGTAGGCTGTTTTTAATCGTCATCAGAAAAAGTGCGGGTTAACTCTTATAAAGGAGGGAAATTATGACGTCAGCAAAAAAGTGAAAATCTCGAGAACGCTCTCCAAGTAAGTTTGATATTTCACGGACGCCCAAACTCACTCAAAACTGAGTAACTATATCAATTTCAATTTTCCTCGTTACAACAAGAGTAAAAAAAACAGACACTTGTGAAAAATATAACCTGGTGTAAATTGCTGAGCTTACGTCTTCTCGACAGAGCCAATAAGTACATTGGAACGGCAGCAGAACTTATATTTGCCTTTTCTATTACGTCCTCAGACTGGATTCCAGAAAAATTTCCCCAGTTTTAAAAAATGAGTGTTAGAGAGTAAATTAAAAGTTTGGATTTATACTTCTATTTTTTAAAGCTATTTACAATTCCTCCCAACTAACAAATTTTCTGTAAAATCCTTGGGCAAACTAGTGAATAGATCTTTCCAATCCCTTGCCCAAGTCTTGTCGTCGTCAGTGACAGTTTCCAAACATACCTCAGGATCACAGGTATCCTAGTGACTCATGAGAATTTGGCTTAGGTCGATCAAAGTGGGTGGTGGAAGTAATCGTTTAACAACTGATCATCAAAATAAGCCGCTATTAACTTCGGTCACAAAAAATCCAAAGTGTGACGTCATAATGTGTTTACAGCTTTTCGATAGTTTTATTCATAATGTTAAACAAATGGGGAGTATTTTTTCATACTATAGTAAACGAAGTTTGAAACAGCTGGAAAAAATAAAAAAATCCAACAACACAATAAAACTGCTTGAATAAGTTTATTCAAACATTTCCATCGTATACAGCTCTATTTGTTAGCCCCGACTATAATTTATCTTTCTCAAGCAAAGATAAATATTTATTTAGAGCAAGTAATGCGAATTCGAAATAATCAATACAACTACAAACAACGTGAGACCCTGATAGCAAACCGAAAACAAAACCGAAGACAAATAGGCAACTTTGTACTGTGTCGCTCCGTAATCAAAATGATCCAATGGACATGAGCAAATCGCAGCCAACTATTTCAATTTGTCCGCGTAAAGAACTATCACTTTGATCACCTGCTTATACCATTTCAGCATCCGATCGGTAATTTTTTCTACACAGAATTTGCCTTGAGTCGGTTGTTGCCGTCCGTCGCCACGCGGTAATATTTCAAGATAAAAGCTTCGTCAATGATTGAGCGATTAATTTATTTGTGCTAATGCTGATTGTTTTTTTTTAATGTTTGTGTGTGTTTCTATTTGTTTCCTTGCGGATTTGGCATACATAGATAAAATTTTCCTTTGTAGCTTGCTTTGAAATGCTTGCTTAGAAATGTTGATAAAATAGAAAAAAAAGCATGCATGCGATTACGTTCTGCGTTAAGTTTCTCTTGTTACGGGAAGTTGTCTTGATAAATGGTTGAAATCATGAGCAAATCGCGACGAAACAAGTATGTGCTCACAACAATGAGAATCAATTGAAATCTAATTGAATTCAAGTTCAATAAAAGTTTCAATTAAATTCTATGTATTTCTATGAGGTTGAACAGTGAAATCAAACAGGAAAACTACCTACTACATAATAAAATGACTTAATAATAATTAAATGTTTTTCTCATCACTTTTCTGCATATTAAATGGGTCAAAATCTCTTCATATTTAATGGGTCAATCAGACTTGGATATATCCGATTTACAACTTACAAATCGTTTATTGTGTTACTCACTTTTCAATTAGTGTTGAATCATTGCGTAGATAGTTATGAATGAATGAATGAATATCCATGGTCTTCCCTATATTTTTACGTGGACGTATGATTCATAATAAAGCCAAATTAAATGACGTGCACAGAATATAGTAACTTTAGAGAAAAAAAAACCCCCCAGCTGATGGCCCAATTGAAATCCAGTGGCTTTCCTTATAAATTCTTGAATTAGCGTTTATTTGTGACTTAATTCACTTCATACTACTCTTCTTGATTCAACTCTCAGTCAAGAAGTTCCTCCCTTATATTTCTGTTCTGAATCAGCGAATAAAATTGTTCTATGGAACCTAAAGGTATTTTGTATTCTAAAGATTACAAAATGTTTAATGTCGTTAAATCACATGGGTGCTACGTTGACTTGTGTGATCACAATCAGGGCACGCAATGTTGTTGTGTTTTTCCGGAAAATGTGGTCTTCATCGCAAATTTCAAATAAAAAACTTTCCGAACTCAAAGCTTTCATACGAACCTGAAGTTTCTTGAGAAAATAACGGGTTTGCATCTAAGCTCTTCATCAAGCAAGCAAATCTCGTGGTACTACTCTTCATTGCTTAATGACAACAATCGATGTGCTGATGGGCGAAAAAAGAACCTTTTTCAAGCATTTATTGACATTGAAACACAATGGTGTTTAATAGAGCCTACACCGCACTATGCATCGCTGATATATTCCTTTCTCTGCATACCTATGTGCTACTTCATGCATTATTTTTGATTGCAGTCTTGTCATTGGGACGTTTCAATGGAAAGTTGCAAGTATTTTTTCGATACCCAAGTCGATTGATCGTGCTTATATATCCAAATATCGCTCTACATCCTTTTTTCTCAGTTTAAGTAAACTCCTCCAACGCATAATATGTAATAAACTTTATCTTCACGATCAATCTTATGTCATTTACTAATACTGTCAAATATGATTTGGTTCAACAGAAAAAAGTAGACATTTTATGCGTTGACTTTAATAAAGATTTTGAAAAACACTTTTAGTTGGAAAACTAAAAAAAAACTAAAAACTCTCTGATTTCCTTTTTTCCTGGTCTTCTTTCTATGTGAATGATCAAGTGTGTGCAGTCACTGTCAATTCCTGCTTTTCATCTCCGTTCTACACAAGGTTCAATTCCTGGTCCCCTGCTTTTTCTACTGTTTCTTAATGACGTCCCTCCTTCAATCAGTAGATATATTATCTTTTGTTTGCTGCTGACTAAAAGAAGCATAGGAAAATTGATTCACGTCAAGACTGCTACACTACAAAATGGTATATGCACGCTAGACAGATGGTGTACAATCAATTCAACAAACAAAGTATCCCACCACAACCCATTTCAGGTATTGAGGCCCATTTTTATAATCGAAATTTTTAAGGATTTGAAATAATTTTCACTTTGCTCCTGGTTTGTCTAAGCACCTACTCAGAGCTAGGCTAACTCAAAGTTCAGAGCACAAACTCCGTTCGGACCTGAATTCGAACCCGGGGCCCCACATGCCAAAATTCAGTGATCTACCTATTAAGCTACACGAGCTTCTTGTGCCTTTCAATGTCCCTAGATGCCGTCAGATGTCTTGTGCGCACAAAAAATCCCGTTTTGTGTTCTTTTATCGATCGAAAAACTCAAGGATTTTGACATCGTGTTCGATACTAAGCTTAAAATACTTAGATCCTCAAAACCTTTTAATAATGCTTCAACCTCTGTACTTATTTTTCTATCCTTCGTTCAAAATATCCTTGAATATACAGCCTTGGCCAAAAGTTTGAGCCCACCCCAGAAAAGTGACAAAAATCAAAGTGCTTTGATATTGGTTGAAAGAAAATGTCAAATATAAATAGTATACATATTGTTTTATTAAAATAAGTCAATATTTTGCTGGACCTCCTTTGGGTTTAATAACTGCAGCGATTCTTTGTGGCATAGTGGAAATTAGGTGTTTGCATTCTTCCGAAGTAATTGATTCCCACTCTTCTTTCAAAGCACAAATTAAACTTGCTTTGGAAGTTATGGGTCAGTCATGGATCCTTCTTTTCAGAATGCTCCATAAATGCTCGATCGGGTTAAGATCTGGAGACTGAGGAGGCCATTCTAACAAATCTACACCATGCTCACGGAACCAGCTCATCGCAACACGAGACTTGTGGCAGGGTGCGTTGTCTTGCTGGAATCGAACATGATCAAGGTTGGTTCTCCCAAAAATCTTGACGGCTGATTCGAAAAGTACATTTTCAAGCATTGAAATGTATTTTGAAGAATCAATTCGACCTTCACACAAACACAAACTTCCAACTCCGCTTGAAGCCATGCAACCCCAAACCATTATGCTGCCTCCTCCGTGTTTCACAGTTGGTACCACACACTGTGGTTGATACGCTTCACCAATTCGTCGTCGCACAAAGACCGCACCCGGTGTTCCAAAAATCTGCAATAAGTGAAAAAAAACATTTCCTTGAAAATAGTCCATTACATAAAATGCATCTAACCTTGAGCTTATTAGATGCTTTCAGATAAAAGCACACAACATTTTGAGAACTTACTTCAACATTAGATTCGTCGGACCAGATAATATTCGACCAATCTTCTTCGGTGAGATGTTGATGCCTCCGAGCCCAGTCTAGTCGAATTTTCTGATTTTTTTGTGACAGCCACGGCTTCTTTCTCACCTTACAGCCTCTCAGCCCTTTTTTGCACAGGCGTCTCCGTACTGTTCTGGATGACAAATTTTTCCCAAACTCGTCGGACAGCTCAGCAGCTAACTTCGCAGATGTTTTTTTCCGACCTCTCAAAGATGCACGCACCATCAAACGGTCCTCCTGTACGGTTGTTATTCTCTTTCAACCGCTCCTTGTTAAATCCTTATGCGAACCGGTTTGTTCAAATCGTCGCATAGTCGAACGAACCGCTCCGCGCGAACAACCAAGGCGTACGGCAATTTTTCTCGAAGTGAACCCTTCTGCATGTAGCAATTGAATTTGTGCACGCATATCTGAACTTACCTCCTTTGTTTTGGACATTTTCAAGAACAAAGAATTTTAACTCACTAAATGAATCACTGTTGATCGTTTAAACAGCGTACGCAAACTTTAACAGACCAACAAACTGCAAAGGCTTATGTAGGAAACTTTCGGAATTTTCCATTATTACCCATCCCGTGTTCGGGGTTTTCAAGAAACTTTCTAAAATCATTTTATTACAGCTAACAAGTAGCCTCACCGATGAAGAACAGCCGATAAATAACGAGCATTTAAGTATTTTTAATCTACAGCCGAAAAATAGGGTGGGCTCAAACTTTTGGCCAAGGCTGTAGGTCCTCAATATCGCTCTGATATCTCAATATCTCTCTGATATCTCAATATCAGAGCAGACGATTTGACCAAGTGTGTGGAGCGAAGCAACGAACATTTGGAGCCCCCAAATTTGAAACCTCGAACTACATACTATGACACAGCTAGCATATGTGAATATGTTAATATAGATTCAATCTGCCAGCTGCATGAAAAAGAAAATGAGATAAGTGTACATTAGATCTGTTCCTTAACTCAGATTTGGGCGAGTTGGAGCGCCCCGAGCGCTCAAACTTACCCACAATTCGTTCCCTAACTTTCTCCTAACTCAAAAATGACCTCATTTTTGCGAACGTCAGCGCTTCATCGCTTGCAAAATCATAACCAAATTTTTTGTGCTGGCAATTTGTGACAACAGGGAGCCGACTCTCAAGTAGCTGATTAACTTGATGTTTTTTTTTTGTGAATAAGTGAAACGGAGATGTGAAATGATACGTCACTTTGACTCTCCTTCCTTTTGCAAGTTTCCATTCGAAATCTGTTGCTTTACTTTTCGAGTTTTCGGCAAATTTTAAACCAAGCCAGAAGTAAATTTTTACCCAAAACGTGTTGACTCGAAATGTTAAGGGAAGTTTCTACCTTGTGTGACCGAAAAAATGTGCTTTCTTCAGGAATTTTTTTCTGGGGAATGTATAGAAGATAGACACTTAAAATTTGTAGGTATAAGTTTATTTTAAATGTACAAAAAATGTTTAGTCGAAATATGCAAACGGGGGAGGGAGGGGAGACATCGAGCAATGACGGCGCACCAAACGGATTTTAGCTGCTGGTGGAAGTCCTGCCGTCGATTCAGATGATCTGAAACATAAAAATGAAACATAATCTTATATAATATAGTTTTGTCTATGGCCCCTACCAGAATTGTGAAAAAAAAATGAAAAATTAAAAAGTAATGCTATTTTGAAAAAGAAAAACGATTTTTTCCATTTGTTTTTTGCTACAAATTGTTATGTAAAATGAAAGATTGTTAATATTTTTTAAGGATTCTGCTACCAGCCATGAACAAGCCTTTGATACCCAACTGTAAAATATTTTGTGATCATTCCTTAACCCGTCTGCCTTCAATCACTTCCACCAGGTCAAAAAATGCGGTGCAGCGCGCCGGGCGGTGGCGGCTCAGCGCGCTCGACACCGCTCCCTATTTTAAGGGATAGCTTTTGTAATTAATGTATCTACCGTATCTATCAACTTGTATCTATCTATCCGTATGTATCTATCCGAAAATTCAAATTCAAAATCTCTATAAAATGAAAAGCACTGCATTATTTCTAAATTTCTAGAACACAAGTTTATTCTATCGCTTGTTTCGGCTAGCCAGGCAGAAGCCCACCCTATCAACCCAATTTTTCAGCACATTTTCTCTCATTCCGGACTGCGGACGAATGATTCGACTAATATTGTGCTTTAGTTCATGAATCGTTGCTGGGTTTTCGGTATAACATCGATCCTTAACGAAGAAAAATGGACCAATGATGCCACCTCTCTAAAAAACGGCGGAAATATATTACTGAACCACTGTCACAAATTTAAGTGTGAAGGAGCTGCCCGTGTCAAAATAACATACTTAGAAAACGGAATCGCTAGACAGCTCACCCCGTATGACCTAGAAATGGGCGATTTCAAGATCTTTTAACAATCGAGATAATCGCAATCGATGCCACGAAACTATGGAGAGAACAATCGAGATAATCGCAATCGATGCTACGAAATAATCCGGAGAACAATCGAGCTAACGATCGATATGCTTCATTATTCTACTCGATTGTTAATTTAGATTGCTGGGTTCGATTGCTGTACTCGATTGGTGCTTTTGATTGCTGTGTCCGACAGCTGTGTTCAGTTGCTGGATTCGATTGTTGTACTTGATCGTTGAAGATCGGTTTATAGCAGAAAGAGAATGTGTAGCTAAAGGTGAGGAGGACAGGTGCCGTAGTTATTGACATGCCCAGTACTGTAGCTTAGTGACGAGCGATTGCGAGATGTTTTAAAATTCAAGATAATCGCAATCGATGCCACAAAACAATCGAGAGAACAATCGATGTGCTCGATTATTCTACTCGATTGTTCATTTCGGTTGCTGAATTCAATTACTATTTCGATTGCTGTGTTCAATCCCTGGATTCGATTGCTATTCTCGATCGATTTATAGCAGACAGAGTATGTGTATATATGGGTTTAGCTTAGTGATGGGCGATTGCGAGATGTTTTAACAATCGAGATAATCGCAATCGGCGCCACAAAACAATCGAGATAATCGCAATCAAGAGAATCGCAATCGATGCGCCAAAACAATCGAGAGAACAATCGAGATAATCGAGCGATTCGAGATAATCGAGACAATCGAGCGATTCGAGATAATCGAGCGATTCGAGATAATCGAGCGATTCGAGACAATCGAGGCAATCGAGACAATTGAGACAATCGAACATCTCGCAATCGATCATTCGGTCGGTCAAGTCATCGACAATCGGTTGATGGCAATTGAGTGAGCCATAAAGCACGTCAAAATAGAATTTTCAATGTAGATTAAAATTATTAATGTTAATAAAAAGTTGTTCAATTTTAATCATCCCGCAAAAACAATTCCAATTTTATTCTGCTTTCGGAGGCTGATTCCGCAAAACGATCGAGTTTCCCGTTTCAATATGCTCGGCTTCGATAAGCTGTAGAAATGATATACGTTGTCTATGCTGATTTATAGACAAGAAGGGAACCGTGATCAAATTCAATTACCTTTACTAAATATCTTAAAGTTTAGAGAAGCCACACATCGGTCTATAGCTGATTATTTAAAGAATGATAAAAGAAATGAAAATGTTGAAATTTAGTAGTTTATCCATATCAATGTCAATAAAGTCCATTTCAATATGATTGAAGGAAAATAGGTTTAAATCTAGCTTAGATTAAAATCAAATCAAATTCATGTTTCAAAATAGGTTGTATTGACACCTGTGCGGAAGAAATAAAGTTTCAACATGTAGCGCCCAACGTGGGTGATTTCTCAGGAAAAATCTCATTCTTGAAGTTCACAAGAACAACCTCGTAAAAATTTGTGCTGTTTTTGAAAATTTCCGTTCCTAGCAATTCAAATACCGTTAATTTTTGGTTGAAATTTTGGTGGAAACAAACAAGTATAAAAACTCCCTAGCGCATCAGAATCGCTAGAAACACTAATGTTCGATAAACAGTAGAGGGTTTGTGCAGATTTTGAATGTATATTCTACTATTAGCTACTGAAGAATATTACCACTAGCTACTTCTCCTACTTAACACCAATATACCTTAAGTAATAATAGAGCCTAAGTCAATTTAATTTCGAAGTGTGTCAAGGCAAAAGGAGGCACTTCGAATGACTTTTATTTTTCAATAATTCAATAGACAGTCAAGAATATATAACCATTTTTCCTACATTTGTTCTTTGTGAATTTGAAATTATACACCATTTTATGATAAATTTTATGGCTATACTAGGTACACACCAATTCGTGAGTGCATATTTAACTTTTGGCCAAAAAAATATTGATTTCCTTATTTTGGGTACGGAATCAATAAAAAAACATAAAATTTTGCAGCAAAAAGAAGCCAGCTGCCAAATTCTGTTACTGCTGCAGTTTGCTGAAGTACGCAAACAGACCTAAAGTAAATAAAGACATTTTAAACGCAGATTTCTTAAAACGCCAGGATTGAAATTTCAAGGCTACATTAAGAAGCAGTGAATTAAACTATCTCAATTTCAGATCAACTTAAATATTTTCATGATTGTTGTCTTTTTCCGTCAGTAGTTAAATAAATTCTTCATTTGAACCATCTGTTAAGAAGTCACTTCAAATAATACAACATGAAAAAAATGGAATGCACTTTGTGCTCGCTGCCTTAAGCAAACCTTCAACGGTCACTTGTTTTGTCTCAACAAAACATTTTCTTTACTTTGAAATTACCCTTCAGCTTTACATCAAGATCCTTGAACGACTTTAATCCTCTCAATTTTGAAGTGCATAATTTAGCTGTCAAGAATATTGCAATTTACTTAAGTCGTGCACTTTCTTTGTCACGAAAACTTTTATTATGATGCACATCATGACGTATTAACTCGACGTTTGTTTCCACTTGAAAAATACATTTTATTTTAAGTAGAAAGAAGAATGGAAAACTGGTTTTTGTTGTTGACCCAAAGCCGTGAAAAAAAATGATGAAGGTCTGTGGTTGTTGCAAGGATTTTACAATGAATGAACGAAATAATGAATTGTGAGAAAAATAGAGGTACTTTTTAATATAAATGATACGCCTTTTAACATAAAGTGCACATTCTAATTAATAACTACAAATCTAACCGCTTATTTGTTTTTTTTACCAGTATTAATTGCAAATAAAAATCTAGTGACATTATTTCGTGTTAACTCTTGCTATACAAAATTTGTACATTCACTTCTCAGTTTAACACAATCAAATTGCTGGTTCCCGAATCATTCTTTTCATTAATATCAAATCGTTTGCATGTTTTTTACAACATGTGTACAAAATGTGTCAAAACAAATTTTATCTATGATATATAGCTTATTCTGGTGCATTCGTATTTATTAAAAATAAAAAATCCCTTGCCCAGCGAAAAATGAATAATCCCTTGCCCGGCAAAAAATGAAAAATCCCTTGCCCGGCGAAAAATGAATAATTCTTTGCCCGGCGAAAAATAAAAAATCCCTTGCCCGGTGAAAAATGAAAATCCCTTGCCCGGCGAAAAATAAAAAATCCCTTGCCCGGCGAAAAATGAATATCCCTTGCCCGGCGAAAAATGAAAATCCCTTGCCCTTGAAAATCCCTTGCCCGGCGAAAAATAAAAAATCCCTTGCCCGCCGAAAAAAAAAATCCCTTGCCCGGCGAAAAATGAAAATCCCTTGCCCGGCGAAAAATAAAAAATCCCTTGCCCGGCGAAAAATAAAAAATCCCTTGCCCGGCGAAAAATGAAAATCCCTTGCCCGGCGAAAAATGAAAATCCCTTGCCCGGCGAAAAATAAAAAATCCCTTGCCCGGCGAAAAATAATAAATCCCTTGCCCGGCGAAAAATGAAAATCCTTTACCCGGCGAAAAATAAAAAATCCCTTGCCCGGCGAAAAATGAAAATCCCTTGCCCGGCGAAAAATGAAAATCCCTTGCCCGGCGAAAAATGAAAATCCCTTGCCCGGCGAAAAACGAAAATCCCTTGCTCGGCGAAAAATGAAAATCCCTTGCCCGGCGAAAAATGAAAATCCCTTGCCCGGCGAAAAATGAAAATCCCTTGCCCGGCGAAAAATAAAAAATCCCTTGCCCGGCGAAAAATAAAAAATCCCTTGCCCGGTGAAAAATGAAAATCCCTTGCCCGGCGAAAAATAAAAAATCCCTTGCCCGGCGAAAAATAAAAAATCCCTTGCCCGGCGAAAAATAAAAAAATCCCTTGCCCGGTGAAAAATGAAAATCCCTTGCCCGGCGAAAAATTAAAATCCCTTGCTCGGCGAAAAACGAAAATCCCTTGCCCGGCGAAAAATAAAAAATCCCTTGCCCGGCGAAAAATAAAAAACCCCTTGCCCGGCGAAAAAAAAAATCCCTCGCCCGGCGAAAAATGAAAATCCCTTGCCCGGCGAAAAATAAAAAATCCCTTGCCCGGCGAAAAATAAAAAATCCCTTGCCCGGCGAAAAATGAAAATCCCTTGCCCGGCGAAAAATGAAAATCCCTTGCCCGGCGAAAAATAAAAAATCCCTTGCCCGGCGAAAAATAAAAAATCCCTTGCCCGGCGAAAAATAAAAAATCCCTTGCCCGGCGAAAAATGAAAATCCCTTGCCCGGCGAAAAATGAAAATCCCTTGCCCGGCGAAAAATAAAAAATCCCTTGCCCGGCGAAAAATAAAAAATCCCTTGCCCGGCGAAAAATAAAAAATCCCTTGCCCGGCGAAAAATGAAAATCCTTTACCCGGCGAAAAATAAAAAATCCCTTGCCCGGCGAAAAATGAAAATCACTTGCCCGGCGAAAAATGAAAATCCCTTGCCCGGCGAAAAATGAAAATCCCTTGCCCGGCGAAAAATGAAAATCCCTTGCCCGGCGAAAAATGAAAATCCCTTGCCCGGCGAAAAAATAAAAAATCCCTTGCCCGGCGAAAAATGAAAATCCCTTGCCCGGCGAAAAATAAAAAATCCCTTGCCCGGTGAAAAATGAAAATCCCTTGCCCGGCGAAAAATAAAAAATCCCTTGCTCGGCGAAAAATAAAAAATCCCTTGCCCGGCGAAAAATGAAAATCCCTTGCCCGGCGAAAAATGAAAATCCCTTGCCCGGCGAAAAATTAAAATCCCTTGCCCGGCGAAAAATAAAAAATCCCTTGCCCGGCGAAAAATAAGAAATCCCTTGCCCGGCGAAAAAAAAAAATCCCTTGCCCGGCGAAAAATAAAAAATCCCTTGCCCGGCGAAAAATGAAAATCCCTTGCCCGGCGAAAAATGAAAATCCCTTGCCCGGCGAAAAATGAAAATCCCTTGCCCGGCTAAAAATGAAAATCCCTTGCCCGGCGAAAAATAAAAAAATCCCTTGCCCGGCGAAAAATAAAAAATCCCTTGCCCGGCGAAAAATAAAAAATCCCTTGCCCGGCGAAAAATGAAAATCCCTTGCCCGGCGAAAAATGAAAATCCCTTGCCCGGCGAAAAATGAAAATCCCTTGCCCGGCGAAAAATAAAAAATCCCTTGCCCGGCGAAATATAAAAAATCCCTTGCCCGGCGAAAAATGAATATCCCTTGCCCGGCGAAAAATGAAAATCCCTTCCCCCTGAAAATCCCTTGCCCAGCGAAAAATAAGAAATCCCTTGCCCGGCGAAAAATAAAAAATCCCTTGCCCGGCGAAAAATTAAAATCCCTTGCCCGGCGAAAAATTAAAATCCCTTGCCCGGCGAAAAATAAAAAATCCCTTGCCCGGCGAAAAAAAAAATCACTTGCCCGGCGAAAAATGAAAATCCCTTGCCCGGCGAAAAAAGTAAATCCCTTGCCCGGCGAAAAATGAAGATCCCTTGCCCGGCGAAAAATAAAAAATCCCTTGCCCGGCGGAAAATAAAAAATCCCTTGCCCGGCGAAAAATGAAAATCCCTTGCCCGGCGAAAAATGAAAATCCCTTGCCCGGCGAAAAATGAAAATCCCTTGCCCGGCGAAAAATAAAAAATCCCTTGCCCGGCGAAAAATGAAAATCCCTTGCCCGGCGAAAAATAAAAAATCCCTTGCCCGGCAAAAAATAAAAAATCCCTTGCCCGGCAAAAAATAAAAAATCCCTTGCCCGGCGAAAAATGAAAATCCCTTGACTTTCGAACGAACTAAAAGAGGAGATGAAATCAATGTAATGAAATCAAATTAATAAAATAAAACTTGAATCTGTTACCAATCTTGAAAGTATGTATTTCAATATTTTCAAGGATTGTTATTTATTAAAATATTAAAATAAATTCTGCAGATTGTGGCTGTGATTAATGAGAGAGCTGTACTCTAATTTCACAAAATAAGCCCAATTATATGATTTAACAAATTTGGAATCGTAAATAAAAGCTTCATTCTACTATAAAGTAAAAGCAGAACAAAATCAATCTCACTCATTTCCTTATTGCAATAATGATGCGGATTCAGATAACGTCCTGAAGCTGAAATTCAATAACGATATAAATTTGGAACTATAAATGCAATTGTAGCAATGAAAATCACAAGCTGGATATTTTTAATGATATTTTTCTTTCTTCCGTTATTATTGATTGAAACTTTATTTGAATGGTAGATTTCTCATTTTCATGGGCTAATTGGAGCCTTGTATTGAATTATCTCCTATTTTTCATAGATTTGAAAGAAAATTACACTCTATTAAATACAACGTGAGCTAAATCTAGCATGTATTGCACGAACAAAGTATGAAACATTGCACAGAAAATAAATACAGCCTTTTTTTGCATAAATACATTAGAACAAATCACGAAATCGGGAAGTAATAGACGAAAACTCTAGTTAGAAAACACTAGAAAACTAGTGTTAACTCAAATAAATTATTTTTTGCAAAAATAGTCTAAGAGATAGAAGCGTGAGGGACAATTGTAAAAAAAATCAAAAGGGAGTTTTTGGTTGAACAATATAAAAAGTATATTAAACTAGGTGCTCTAGTTTTTCGTATTAATTTCATTTTTTAATGCAGATGAATCGATGAAATCTGGTTTTTAATAATGTTCGAAGAACAATAGTATTAAACTCGTTTCGCCGAAAATTCATATTTCTTTTTATATATATATATATATATATATATATATATATATATATATATATATATATATATATATATATATATATATATATATATATATATATCAGCAAAATGATTAAGGGAGATAATCTCTGGAGTGGCCGATCCGATTAAGCTGAAATTTTCGGAGAACGTAGATGTATATAATAGGTAGGTCCATAGCTTTCTCAAATTCAGATATCCTAAACTTTTTGGCGGCGGCGAGCGTTTTAGTGAATTTTGAGGAACTCCTATATTTCCAAGCAGTGTAGATTTTTGTTAAAGAAAAGTATTGGGAATGAAAATTAATTATGTTCTTAGCTTGTTAGTGATACAGAATTGGAAATTTTGAGCCGTGTGTGGATGCAGGGTGCCTAAAAGTAGGCAAGGATTTTTTTTCAAATTTTGATTTGTCATCACCTGTAAGAAAAACAATGGATCATCGTGAAAATTACAGAGCGTATTGATGTTGACTAAAATTTGGCACATATAGCTTTTCAGCATAAAGCAGGTAACCCTGTAGCTGTGGCAGGCTGCTGAAAAAAAATACTTCAAATCATTGACCTTCCTGAAAAATTTTTGATTTTTGACAAAAATTTCAAATTTTTGATAAATTTTATCCTTTGTCCTTCATCTCAATATAAAATTTTCAAAATTCCGATTTGCACAAGAACGGCAACCCATCACCAAATTACCTCTATTTTCAGCACTCGAAAGTTCTGTTCACGAGAACTGACGACCGGATAAAATTTACAGGACATGTTGGTATTAACTAGGACCAGGTCTGATAGAAGTGATTTTGTAATGCGCGCAACCCTGTGGGAGTGGTACCATCTTGAAAAATCACTGAGAAAAAAAACATCTTTTTGGCCTATAACTTCCGATTCAGCCATCAGATTTTAACAGTACTTGGATGTTACTCTATGTAACATTTGGTGAAAATTTGGTTGAAAAATAGGGCTCGCAGCTGTGGTGATTTTTGTCTCATAAATCTTGCAAATTTGCTCAGCAAAATAAAGTTTTTTTCCCTATAACTTCCGGTCCAGTGTAGAAATCAAAACGAAGTTCATGCAGTAAATGGACCCTAATGTATACCAAATGTCGTAGGAATTTCGTACAAAAATCACAAAAGGGCTGCCAGCTATGACCATTTTTGTAATTTTGTTCAATTTCTTTACTGAGCGATTACGTCATTAGATTTGCAATTAAGAATGATCCTGCAATGAAAATTAACAACAAATATTAACGTTTTAAAAATTTGAAAAGTTTTGAGGGTGTTAACCCTATAATTCTTTTCACCCGTATACCTTCCAGCGCAGTGATTCAATCGAAACGAAATTTACTGGTTGGGTTTAACTTAACGTGAAGCAGATTTGGTATATTTTTTGTTTTGCTGCTGACACAGGCTAACCAGCATTAGCCATTTTCGAAAATATTGCACCAACAGATGCTTTAAATTACGTTCTCATATGCAAAGCATTTGCGATAAAAATAAGAAACCAATTTTTAAATTTTCCGAGTTTTGAACATTTTTGGGATGGCAGCCTCAAACAACGTTTAACCGCTGAAACTTTCGATGAAATCCTCCGATGAGAACGAAATTCAAAGGATAAGTTGATTTAAGTATGAGCTTGTTAAGGTAAACTTATTGCTGCTTCATTGGAAAAGTATTGCCAGCACTGAACATTTTCATCATATGTGTTATAGTTGAGTCTGGGAAAAAGTGGCCTAGTTTCGAAGATACGGCATAATGCACAGCCGGAGAAGCCAATCATCGAACCAAAAAGGATCTCAACCTTTTCTTATTTAGCACTTTTAGTGCTACTTTCGGTTTTTCCGGTCGGTTTTCCGGCGGATTTCATTTTGCCATATCTTCGAAACTAGGCCACTTTTTCCCAGACTTGTATGGACATTTCACCCGAAACAGCTCAGAAATGTCCCGGAATTCAAGCTACGCAAAAAAAAAAATTTGGAAAATTTCGACGTTTTTGCCCAATTTTCCCCATAAAAATTTTTTTCATCCTTAAAATGTCACTGTTGTACTCCCCGACCACTTTCAATCATTGAAAGCGCGGTAAAGGCAGTTTTTGCCAAACTATGGCCAAAAAACCCCTACTCCCCTACAAAACCGAAATGTTTGTATCACAGCAATAGGTCTTGGCCCGTTATGTCCGAAACCACTCTAACCCAAAATTGGCCGATTTCAGCTACTTTTGCCCTAAAAACTTTTTGAATATTTGAATAAAATACTCGCAAGTACGAAAATACTGGATACATGATATGCTTTCAAACTGCACTATCTAAAAGCAGATTTTATTTTAACATACTTAACAGCATGACAAAACTCAACTTCATATAATATTTGATCATACACTTTGATCAGACTTCATAGTTTTAGCAAAACTACCAGCCATTTATACATGGTAAATGCTAGCCATACAAATTTCCATGCATATCTGATCATTACATTCCATATGTATGCACACGTAAAAAAACACACGTAAATAGTATGTCCAATCCATTCAAATCTATTCTTCACAAGCGGTTCTACAAGCGTACTGTGTTAACTGGTGTGCTTATACACTAACATGCCCACCGCCACCAAAGAGTTAAAGATATCTTAATTTTAACTTAAGATAAACATATCCTTTTAAACATCAATATTTCCCAAAAAATTGCAGTTTGATCAAATAATAACACTTAATATTTTTGCTGAAATATTTGAACATTTTTTTATTGGCTGCGCCGACAAAACGTGCTCTATGGCTCACTCAATTGCCGTCAACCGATTGTCGATGACTTGACCGACCGAATGATCGATTGCCTCGATTGTCTCGAATCGCTCGATTATCTCGAATCGCTCGATTATCTCGAATCGCTCGATTATCTCGATTGTCTCGATTATCTCGAATCGCTCGATTATCTCGAATCGCTCGATTGTCTCGATTATCTCGATTGCAACAATCGAGTCCAACTTAAATAATCGAGATGTTTCGAGATATTTGAACAATCGAAACAATCGAGTTTAATATCTCGCAATCGCGCATCACTAGTTTAGCTAAAGGTGAAGACATATGTCGTAGCTATTGTCATGCCCACTACTGTAGTTCAGATCAACTCAATGCTGTAGCTCACAGCCGAAGCCGACAGTTCTCAAAGTTTGATGGTCAGTAAATGTTTTGTTGTCTAAAGTGCCTAATACAAGAAATTTAAAGAATTTTTTATTGGTTTAACTGACTGGTTCAATGTCAAAATGAGGACAAATCAAATACGACTTATCAAACTATTGGTCTGAGCAATTGAACCTGACGAAGAGGGCAGATTCCTCGAAGTTTCAATATCTGTCAAAAAAATTGAGATATATATCTAGCTTCTGAAGGAAAAATAGGTTTTTCGAATAAAATCAGTTTCTGTACTTTTTACAAAATTTAAAGATATTTCACTTATGAGATATTTCACTCAGTTATTAGTATAAATCCGAAAATGTCCAATCCTGATTTCCATTTTACAACCAAAGCTATCTTTTTATTGAGAATAATTAAGGTTGCCAACATTTCCAAATAACTTTTATCGGTCCAGCTCCTAAACTAAATAAATACATCCTGTGAACTTCACTTTGATCTGATCATTGAAATTTTGAAAATTCTGTTACTGAAAAAATGGGTAATTTGGCAAAGAGTAATCCTTTTTATGTGACGTTGAACCCTTAAAAATTTCAGGCTGGATCAAAGCATTAAATTAATATATCGTTCGCCTGATTTTCGGAAAAATTAAGACTTTTCAGGAGACAAAATGGTTAGAAGAATTTTTATCATGTGCTTACTGTAGTTGTTTGCATAGTCATCAAAAATCGCGCTTGCTTATTTTTAGTAAAAGTCAATACGTTCTGTGAATTTCGTATATGATGCTCTTATCGCAAGTAATGCCTAGTACTATACTCTTTGCGAAACGAATTCAACGGTCAAATCCCATACAAAAAGAGCTTTTCAATTCGTCAGTAAAGCTCTTTTGTATGGGATTTGACCGTTGAATTCGTTTCGCGAAGAGTATAGTACTAGGCATTATCGCAAATCAGAGTTTGAAAAAAAAATTTGGTTGAATTTGAGTGATGTTTTATTCACCATCGAGTCAACAATCGAGTAAAACTAAAAACTATAGAGATGTTTCGAGATCTTTGAATAATCGAAACAATCGAGTCAAACATTTCGCGCTCGCGCATCACTAGCATGATCAGGCATTGATATTACACGATATTCCGATGCTTTCCACAAAATTAAAATTTAAAAATTCCGAAGAAATCTGAAAGGTATAAAAAATCTGTGGGTTTCCCAAGGCAGGAAAAGAGTACGACAAACTATGGTAAGAAATGCTTTTTGGCTATTCATTACTTTACTTTGTTTTATAACTTTTTTCTTTTTCCAATGGTTATTTGATCATTGGACAAACCTAATTATAAAACAAAAATCATTAAATCAAAAATAAAGAAAATAATTCGATACTCTGAGTAACTAATAAACTGAAGATCGTAAATGCAATAATATAACACTTTCATCGAACTCGAATCCAATATATTTAAATGTGGTTTTCTTCAATTGAATTCATTCGAAAGTATCTTCCGAAAATAAATCTTTTGATCGACTACCTTTTATCTATTTTTAGCTACCATCAAAAAACCAAACATTTATTTCCGAAATCATTCGAAAGCAAAAATTTATTATTTCGAAATTTTATGAAAAGAAGTCGAAATTATGACATTCCTTTCCGATCATTAAAAATACATATTTAGTCTTGCCAAAAAGTATTTATAATCAGAGATGCCAATTCGTCGAAAAATGTTTTTTTTTATTTAAATTCGAAATAATTCAATGCGACGAAAATTTGAAAATTATAATTTTATGTGCTCACAGGGTTGAAATTAATTTCACTTTTACTAGCCATTTGCGTAGCCACAGTTATTTAAAAGCTGAATAATCGGCATGCGTTTCTTGCGTTCTATCAGATCTCGTGAAATTCAAATATTAAATGGATATAGCGATTAATGTGCTGTTTTTTTTAATGTTTTATGGTTGTTCAAATTTTGGCTATGTTGAAAAAACACGACAGACATGTATATTTGTACATATTTACGTGAGGTCTGGATCAGCTTTTCGATTTTTCGTGTCTTCAATTCATTCCAAAACTAGCGTAATATCTGCAGAAAAAGCATCACTGTTGCGCTTCAACCGTCACAATGACATCAGTTTGCAAAGTGATTTTTTTCTACAGCCCATTTCACACCAGATGTTTTCTGTTATGTGCGATTTGGCTTCGACAAAAGCATCACTTTTCTCTTTAACAAATTAATCAATGGTGTCAAACATTAACGGCTGCACTTAGTTGAACGGAAAAAAAAACTAACAGAAAAACTGAAGCACTACTGGAAGCTACATGCATTCAAGAAATTTAATTACACATGTGTATACATATGTACATTATGATCGATTCGGTGGCAAAGGGTAATTTCAAGTGATTTCTTGTCGTCATTTTTGTGGTCATCTTAATCATCATCACTACATCCGAACGACTCTTGATGAAATTTATAGGAAAGTGTTTGCCTCGCGGTGAATATCTTTGAAAGTCCGAGAGTGATGATTTGTTTGATTTAATTGAGTCGTCGAGATGTTCGGTCGGTTTTCAAGGTGAACATTTTCGCGATTTTCCCCTTGAACATCTTTGATGTTTTAATTTTGATGGATTCTTCCACGCACGCTTGTCGGCATAGGTTTTCTAGATGACTATTCAAAATAAGATGGATTTTTCAATGACTTTCAACTGCGAAAATTTTTTCATTTGGTTATCTAATTTTTTTTTCTGAATATTCGTGGCACTTTCTCTTGAAATGTGAATTTTTTAAAAAATATTTTTGTAATTTCGCGTAAATAAACACTCACTTTCAACCTTGGCATTGCTTGTCAGTTTCGTTTATGACAACTAAGTAACTAAATTATTGAGTGGCATGAAATTTTGGATGATAAAGTGGTCGAGAAATTTATTGGACTGGAGTTATTTTCAATTTGCGAAAATCTCAGTCATGATTCGGCTTGAATATATCAAAATAACTGTAAAAAAATAAAATAACACAGTGATCTTCATAATATGTTATGATTCCTCTGGGTGACTCTAATTTGAAATTCAAATCATACTAATCAATTGTCTTACATTGAAAAGCAATGGAATATAAGCAAGAGAAACCCTGAAGCATCACCCAGAATCGTCTAGTATTTTAGTATCTTATTATGCAAAAATCAGCTCAGTTGGAATTCCTATGAAATACATGTGTCTGGGTTCATCCACTAAGTTAAGAAATAAATCATTCAGAAATCAATTTTTCATGCAATATCTTAAAATATTCAGACTAAGAAAGCATATTTTTTCTGTTTGAAATAAGTAAATACTGTTTCCCCGTTACAATGTGTAGATTGCAATAAAATTTCATTGTAAACTTGCCAGATTGTTAAGTATACAGCTCTTCGCAGAAATAATTACACTTTTTAGATAGGTGGATTTTAAATGAGCGTCGCATCAACTGAAATGTTTACATGGGGTTTGCCGATAGCTACCGCTATTATATTGCGTGCAAATAATTTCAGTGTCAGTAAATCGTGGACGTTGGCTGGGTAACTAAGAATCTACAGTCCCTCAAATAATAGCTCATAATTACAGTTGAACATGTGGAAATGATTCAAACTAGTTTAAGCGTCATTGATTATAGAGAGATTCCGACCCCTTGTTTAATAAGAGATTATTTAACTACAACAAAAATGATTTCCCTCCTAAAAATAAAAACCCATGCTGTTAATTAGGGGTTTATAGCTATTATTTATATTTTTCAAAACTGTTTGCTATTTATAGCAATATTCATATACTTGATATTGAAATTATATTTGTTGCTGAGATTCAGACGTCTAAGCAACAACGAAATGTTCGAGCGGTGTCGTGGCCATGATGTTACTTATAAAACTGACCCAATAAACTGCTGGCTTAGCTCGTACAAGTGAGAAAAATTTCGCCCCTAGCAAAATAACTGGAAATACACCAACATGCCCCTTTCTTCGATAAAGCCAGAATGCCGGAAAATACTGAATATCGAGGAGGACCATAATGGTACAAAATCGGGATAGCTGGTATTGTATATTACAGCAGACCTGGATCGGAACACCAGTTATTGTGGCACTGTAGATCATTATAATTAGAAAAAAGCATGTTCATGGAGGCTAGACATGGACATAAAACTGAGGACGAATCTTTCTTTTCACTCTTTTTTAGTGTCTTCGAATATAATATGTTAACCTTACACAAGATAAGTTTTAGCTGTTTTATTTTAAAGCCCTTTTCGAATCATGCGCAGACTGAATTTAGTAAAATGCTCACCATCTTACCCTGTTCTTGGAAAAATTTACGAAAATCATGCTTACAGCTTCGTTCTTCTGACTTTATGCTCTTGGCCTTTCCTTAGTGGCTTCTCACTTATCATACGAAAGGGTGTATGGGCCCAGATCAACAGACGGATATGCTTCAAATAAGCCCTGGTGAGTAGGCTCATAGTCTCAAGGTACATCCGCCTGGAAAATACTACAATGATTCGGAAGTCTAAAAGTTGCTTCTAATTGTGGTATACATAGGATGCTGCAACATCTACTCCTGCATCTGTTTTAGATCAGCCGGTGTAGATGCTAACGTCTTCTGCACCTATTTGCTGATTAAGTTCCTGCCCATTTCCTACGGTTGCTTGATATCTTCAGTTGAGTAGCGGTCAAGTAGCCACTGCATCTTGTGAGCCCAAGTCCAACACTGCTTTCGCCAAATGATCTTGACTGTTAGTGTCCCGATTTCGTAAACACGACATCAAATTTCACAGCCTCGCTCCTTCAAAAGAGTTCAAGCAGTGGAAAGTTAGGTTAAGTTGAAGTGGCTGCCGATCGACAGTGGCTTGCCGACACACGCACCTATACACAAAAGGTGCCCGTTGTGATGCTACAATAATTTTTAACTCTCTCCTATTCACTAAAGTCAGGAAACCATATGCTTCCTTTGATAAACCGCTCTATCGTCTTCAAATTGACCAGAGGCAGCTCGTTGAGATTTCAGTGTGCCATCACCCTTTTCCTCGCCGAAACCGGGCACTGGTACATAAGATGGAGGACGGATTCCTCCTCGTCCTCAGAGCCGACTGCCGTTTTATCGCAAAGAATGATTCATCTGCCCAGGACTGCCTAGCGTCCTCAAGATATTCTTGCCTGATGGCCAATTTGACCGATGTCATCGGTATACCGATGGAGAAGGAGCCAGAGACCTTCGGTAGCAAGGTTCCAAGCCTTGCTAGTTCATCGGCCTCACAGTTGCCTTGAAAACCCCCTATATCCAGAATGTATCGATGTCTCCCTGACAGATGCACAGCATTCAGCAACAATCATGGACACTGTAGAAGGACCATCAATGGACTTAATAGCCGCTTTGCTATCTGTGAAAATACTAATATTGACCCCAAATATTCGATTACACAAATTTTTTGCCTGAAAAATAGCCGCAACCAGTAGTACAGTAGTCTTGTAGACGGAGGGACAGCTTGAGATTCAGCTCATCTGAGTATACACCACTCCCAACTCTGTTGTTTAGCCCTGAGCCGTCCGTTTACACATGGATACGCCCACTTTCGAGGGTGACACCATCACGTCATTCATCACTACCAGGAATGCGAGCTGCGAACTCCAAATCCAGTAGGCATTGCGGCGGGATATAGCCAGCACCCGCTGAAGTGGGAGCTCCTTCAGTCAAGATCCTCGCAGAGCTGAACTCTGTTCTATTCCATGCTGAGATACAATTCAGTCTCACAGCAGCAAGATTAGCTTGCTGTAAGATCAGTAGATTGGTTGGTAGCCAATGAATCAACACGAAAATTGCCTTAGTAGAGGTAGTGCGGAGCGCTCCAGTTGCCAGTAGTGTAGCTAATCTCCGCACTTTTTCAAGCTGACGTTTGCATCACCAAAATCCACCCCAAAAAATAGAACTGAAAAGATGAAACAGGACGTTTAACGCAGACGAAACAGCAGTGGTTAAGGCACCTGTAGTATATGAAACTACCAACTACTGAGCTCTATTCGCTAAGTCAACACTGAGGTCCATGTTTTGTCTAGCATCTTCTTTCTGACGTAAATCGCGCTGCTTACCTCCTCTAGGTTCACCTTCAAGGTGAGCTTGCTGTCCAGAAGAAGACCCTCGTATTTCGTGTCCGACTTAAAATTTAGTCTATTGTCGCTCAACCTAATTAGATCTATTTCAGTGATTTTGTATTTCCTTTTAAATAGTACGATGCTAGTACAAGAACGGTTTTATCGGAGTTAATGCCTTTGCGCTGTGGTGTTATCATAGAAGAAAAGTTAATACGGTATTTGTCTCCTACAGGACATACTCGATAAACTGACTAAGGGCATGCGAGAACCTACCCGAGACTATAGTAGTGTTATCAGCATAGGCCAGGACCATAAATCGCTTGCTCTCCAACCTATTCCAAAGTGTGTTTGGTACTCGGTTCCTTCAAGAGAGGAGGCAAAACACCGCATTGCGGTGAACCTTCCTTTGAATTTGCACTCCCGTGCTCTAAACCTTTGCCCAAAAATTAAGTTTATCCAGCTGCTGATGGTAAGGTGGATATTGGATGGATATGGAGGCCTCCCATGATGGATGATGCATAAAAGTATCTTTGAAAGTATTCTCAATGTTCAAAAAGGTCCTAAGGCGCACTCTTTATGAGGGGTACTCTTCTGTTTCCAGAAATATCATTTGGAAAGTCGTTCCAACAGATTCCCCGTTTGCTTCGATATTTTAAACTTCGATTCATAAGAAGTGGATAATATCAGAAGCTTGCACTGCCGATAGAGTACATTATCGGCTGCCAGACTGCATTCCACTTCAAATCCAGCCACAAACAATCAATCTAGATCACAATCTTGGGTTTGACTTATCCTACCGAAAAGCAAAGCAAAGTTGCCCTGCTACAGCCCATTTATCGTCTTGGAGATTGGAAGTGCTAAGGACTTCATTGCCATAGTTGAAATTTTGACCAGTGTGAAATGTACCTTGACTTTATCGGAGAGATTAAATCAGTTCTTACAAACGTTCTGGTGATAGTGATCAAAACTGTACTCTAAGTGGTCCAACAAATCGGAACTATTGCTCTTAATGAAGAAGAACCGAAGCTTAATGGAACTCCTCTAATCCATAACGGAAAAAAAAGTATCTGGGACTTATCCTAAACTCCAAGCTTCTATGGAATGAAAATATGCAGAAAACTCGCAAGGCATTGTGTGCTCTTCACATCTATAAAAGTGCCATAGGAGCAACTTGGATGTTATATCCTGGATTTACACTAGCAGGGTGGAACCAAATCTGCTTTGAGAAGGAGAAAAGTATGTAGGCTAGCAGCTTTACTAATCAACTCCATGCTAAGCATGGAAAAGCAGAGGTCCTAGTTCTGATTTACTGGCTTCGTAAATGTTCAGCGGTAGGACTATACAGTGCGCGAAATAATTATATCGGACAAAGGGAATATCGGGAAAATTATTTGCTGGATACTGATTCGAAAAATAATAATTTAGTTTTATATTTCTTGCAATGGTAACAAAAGCAACAGGGGATTTATATTCAACTATTTATTTTTTTTTTGTTACCAGGAAGATACAATATTTCAAATCCGTGAACGAAATAATTATAACAGACAAATCACATAAAAATGTTTATAGGTATTTTATTTCAAAAATTAAAAACAATAATTAACATCAAAAGAAATTTTAATAATCTATATCGCATCCCTTATTTTGTATCACTTTGCATAAACGACGGGGCATGGAATTAGTAAGGGATTGAAGAGCAGATGCTCCAATTTGATTCCATATCTTTACAATGACCGTTTTTAGTTCTAATATGGTGTCAAACTGACAACCTTGTGAATAGACTTGTTGTGATAAGAGATAGCTTTTCCATGGGGTTCAAATCAGGGCTTATAGCAAGCCACTTCAATAGTGGTATATTTCTGGACTCAAAAAAAATGTTCGTGAACGTGGCAGAGCATAACTCCGTTCTGTTGCTGAAACATCCAGTCATCACCCCATAAATCCTCTCTAAAAGTGATAAGCACGTCGTCCAAGAGTTCAACATACTTATGTAGCTTCGATTAGTGATGAAAAGATTCAATTGAAATCGTATTTGCGAAGGTCTTTTTATTAACAGCCAGACGTTTTATCTTTCTTTTAGAACTCTCACTGACTTGAGACGGACAATCTGGCATCTTTATTTTGGCGTAACTTTCGAGATTTTTCAAGAAATAGTTCACTGTGCTTTTGTTCCTGTTGATATTTCCAGCTATTCTCCTGATTCTTGTCCCGCAATCCCTGTAAGCTAAAATTTTAGCACGCTCTTCAGCTGTCAATGTTGTTTCCTTTGGCATTTTTATTGATTTGAACTGTAATTTTAAAAAAAGCGAATTAAAAATTGCACGAGTTAATGCTAAACTTCATTAGTATGTTGCGTATACCTTGGTGAAGTAACTAGTCTTATAAGTCTAGACGAATTATCAATTTTACACCTGGAAAATATACTTCACGTACAACTGTCCACTATATTTATTTCGCACTAACAATTTAGGCTTTTGAACAAAATTAAACATAAGCTGACTACAACGAAAACTTAAGTAGCCTAAAGTGGCGTTACATTACGTTCGTTTGCAAAAATAATATGACGTCATCACAAATAAAGTGAGACGATTTATTTTCTCAGAAATACCTAGTGATAGTTTGTATGTTATAATTATTTCGCGCACTGTATTCTGATGACTCCTGAACAAGAACAAACCTGGACCACGCTAAAATCTTGGTGCAGGACATGTGTGTATCAGCGCCACCGATTATACTATTGCCCAACCATCTCTTATTCAAAGGCTTTTAACCCAGATCCCTAGTAAAGAGGAAAGCTGGTACATTTTTACCGGAAGTATCCTACAGTTTCCCGATTGTCACTCCCATGGCTTAAGTTGAACTAAACATCAATGAAAAACATTTGAAGGACACTATAAACTCTTTGATGAAATAATCTACGTGTACGATCGCTAGACAATTGTGAAAAACTTTTGACATAGGCCGTACTATGGAACTAATCAAACTAGGAAGAGAGTCCTTCCACATGGCGGTAGTTGTTTTAATCGGTCCTTGCTAGAAGAAGGAAGCAGTTCCTTGGTTCATACTTCTTCACAACTCTATTCGTAGAGGATTATAAAGGAGATTATTATCTTGAAGAGGATTACCTAGTTTATAAAAAGCTCGAGGTAGTTCTCCCGTCAATAACAGTTATGCGTTAGGCAGCGCAGTGTACTTAGGTGAAACAGCTGCGAAACCCACCTCCCTATCGAAGCTAACTCAAAGCTCTTTGCACGGTCTCCCGTCCGAACTTGGATTGGAAACAAGGAACCCAGACGCCAGGAGCCCGGGCTCTACCCAACAGGCTACAGGAACTTAATATAACTGAGTTAGATCAGGAGTAAAGTGAGTCGTTTAAATAGTCACTTGACACTCTTACACATTGATAGTGAATTAAGTATCTACTAACTTTAACCCCCACACACGCAATGGACTCTTAAAGATTCAGTTTGAATTTTATCAATAAAAAAGCATTAATTACGAAATAATTTATTTCTTAAAAATCACAAGACCATAACCAGTTTTCATTTCTGTACAAAATTCGTTTAAGTGCAAACAATCGCTTTTGGAAATGAACAACTCATATATGACACACAATTAAAGTATGTGTCCGTACTTCATTATAAACGCCCGTTTTAAGTTGCTATTCTTGTTCCGGTGAATGTATATTCAAATATACCCTGCTCAACAAAATCAGTCACTGATTCAAATGATTTAATTTCTTATTGTGTTTTTAAATCAATCAAAAAAAAAATCCAACACTTGACCGACATAATCGCTAAAATTAATTGAAGTAATTGAAGAAAACCGTCAAATCTTTTACTGAACCCAAATGACTCTGGGGTAATGCTATCATCTTGCTTTGAGCAATGAACAACGTAACAGCAAATATTACGGTCAAGAACGAAAATCAGACGCTAGAGAATAACGCTTGAAGCAACTTAATGTCTATTAGTGAGACAAGGTCGTTGTATTGTGTTAATAAAAGGTGTGCATTAGATATGTGGTGTTGATATAAATACACTGCAAGTGAAATATACTGATATGACTACACTATAAGCTATCAGGATTTGAAACATATCACTCTTAATGCATATTACATAATATAGTTGCTTGTTTTTGATTTAAACGATTTAGATCTCAAAGCGTGAAATGATCTTTGGCTGTCGCTCATTTATATGATGCATTATTGACATCGTTGTTGCGTATTTTACTGTGTGATTGCCAACACACCCTAATGGCTCTCGCATTCAAATTAATTAAAATTGCAAATGAATTGAAATCAATCGTGTCTTTACGACCCCCAATCATAAAGAGCTACAATTACACCATGCCTATAAATAAAAGATGATTGTAGATGATGAGCCAATAATGTGATATTTTGGGCTCTGTGTGTATCCTTATAAATCCGTATTTTGATTTCGTAACGGTCAAATTTTTTAGATATTATTGCGGTTGATAACGGATTCCTCGTATCTAAAGCCTAAATATCGAATAAACCCATGTGTAAATATTGTGTGGTTTTACATTATGAACACTCTAGAGTGATAAGTATTTCCTTCCTGGGTGGATAGTCAACTGCGATTCTTTCAAACTATCAACAATATGTTATCATACTCAACCCATGTGTACAATAAAATCCATTCGACTTCTCGGCAATTCTATGTTACTCTTGATAACATATAAAAATTCCATAAGGCTCTGCACACCACAATACAAACCGGTTGCGAGAGATAGGAAAAAATACCAACTGAACACAAGCAGACTGCCAAAAGTTTTATTCAGAACTGACGTCATTTATATTAATTCTTTTAATCAACATATACTTAAACAGTTTTACATCGAAACTGTGATTGCGCATCGAATTAAAATGCGAACTCTAATCATCAATATAAAAAAGTTTTATTGATGACGTTATTCCGAATATGCGAATGTTTGTTTTTCCGTTCACGAAATGAACCTTTCAGTTCCTCATTAGCTTGGCAAACAGAACTATTTGTTCAACTTATTTTGAAATATCAGAGAAAAAAGATGGAATTTTTCCCAGATGAACGCAATATAATCGTTGATAAAGCTATTCGAATAATGTTAATTTGTTCGCTTTGTTCCGATCGCCGATCTATTGGCAAAGAATGAAAATGATAACGTTGGCGGTAGCTCTTCAAAGCGCATGCATTATTATCGCGAAGCTGGCAATTGTCCAAGAAAAATACATGTTTTGATCAATCTTTTATATGCGATTGCGGCAATCGTGTGTACAGTACAGTTATATAAAATTTAGTATTTGTTTATTAATTGTCTGCGACTCGCGGTTTTTGAAGTATGAATTGACGCGTGGAATGTTTGTTTGTAGGTTAGCTATTGTAGTTTCCGAGTTAGCTATTGTAATTTATTGAGGCTACAAATGCTCCAAATAAATATTTGAAAATACGAAGCAACAGTGCGTGTCAGATTTAGTCGTATCTGCTAGTTTATAGAACGTAACGATAAGTCGCGGATCAGGTAAACTAATTCTCTTCTGATTCGATTTATTCATTCAAATATTCAGTGTGCGATACTTCATTAGATGTAGATGATGCTGTTTTTTATTAAAAACAATCTATTATATCCATAAAATATTTAGCTATATTTATTATCTTAAAAAGTTACACCATGTTGACAATCGCTGGTTATTGATATCTTGTAGGTTCTCTATTTTGTATTATCAAATTATCATACCTGCACACTGCTTTTGAGTTTAGGTAGGGTAATGACATGAGTCTTCAATTTATTTAATGGCCGCCAAAAACTCAGTTGTGGAAGCACGATGTATGGCTATTAAATAACGCAACTGCTTATGAAAAAAAGTTTTATTTTAAAAATTATTATACAGGGTGTTTTTTTAGAGGTACAGAACTTTGAAATGAAATAAAATACGAATAAAATGTTTTGATTGCCTTGAAATTGATTTTTTTGGAAAGATAATTCTCTGCCATTTTTATTTGAATGTAATTTCGGGCATGTGAGCGTCACGACTGGCGCGGAGGAAGTCCAAACGAGAGGTCCAATTTTTTTTGTGAAATTCGGGATCTGCAGCAATTTGTTCTTGGGTCCATACACCGAATCTACGCCGTGCCCGGTGGTCGTTCGACTTAAATTCCTGCACGAGTTTGATTTGGTAAGACCGCAAACCAAGATCCTTCCGTAAAACCTTCCATAATGTGGATGGGCACAGGTTTAATTGTTCAGCACGATGTCGAATAGATTCACTTGGGTCTTCATCGATGCTACGCTCTACAGCTACTATAGTTTCTTCATTACGCACTGTACGACGTCTGGACGGATGCGTATTATCAGTGCGAGTAAACGTGGTGCGGAAACGATCCTTGGCTAATCGAATTAATTGTTCTGAAATTTACATGTACGCGATGAATTTCTAAAACAGAACCGTTTTTTTAATATATCTGCACAATTTGCAGACGTGGCTCAGACGTCAACCTATTCATGATAAAATGGCAAACCAAACTAACCATAAAACTCATGACGACTTTCACACCATACGTAGCATTTTTTATTGTTGTGCTGCCAACCTAAATCCATACCTCTAAAACACACCCTGTACAATCGAATAGTCCCCTTCAATGCATTCCCCTCTCCTCGTTACACATCGTTCCATTCGTTTTTTTCCAATGGTCAAAGCAATGCTGGAAGTCCTCTTTTGTAAGAGCATTTAGGAGCTCCGCCGATTTTCGCTTCACCACTTCCATCGACTCGAACCGGGTTCCTTTTAAGGAATCCGGTCAAAAAGTCACAGGGTGCTAAATCAGGCGAGTACGGTGCGTGTTCGACCACTGAAAAGCCTTTAGCGGCCGATTAACGCTTCACAGACAGCGCGTTATGGGCAGGTGCGTTTTCCTGGTGCAAGATCTACAACTTTTTTTTCCACAACGCCGGTCGTTTCTTACGAACTCACTCCCGCAGTGTTGCCAAAACTTTAAAATAGTAAGTTTGGCTTACAGTTTGGCCCTTTGGAACCCATTCAGTCACCACTGTTTGCGAAGTTGAAATAGAGTTAGTTCGACCTGGACGTTGGTCATCTTCGTTGCTCTCTCGACCTTCAGAAAACCGTTTATACCATTTGAAAACACGCGTACAACATAGAGAACTTTCGCCATAGGCCTCTTTCAACAGCTTATAACACTCAGTCGGACTTTTTTTTTTAATTTAACGAGAAATTTCACATTGATCCGTTGTTCGTGCTTTTCGTCACACATTGTTATCGTCCCGAGAAAAAACAGGTTTTGTTCTAACCTTTGTAGAAAAATTAGTACTACAGCGACAAAAAGTTGTTTTCGTACTGGAATAATAGACACTTTCACCTATCCAACGCTGCATTTGTTATAAAATATGCCGTTAACAAATCTGATTTGCGCAGACTCCTATGTAACATAGCGTAGCAATTTTTGTTGTACATAGTAGCCTGAGCTATAAAATATAGCAGCTTCATATTGAAAATTCCCGCGCATCATCGGATTTCATGTTATGCACATAGTATCCATTCAAGTGCACATAGCCTTATTTCCTATCCTCATAATCCCGATTCTTATGAATAAGCATCTCTAATGTTTATTTGTTCAACCCCATTTTCAAAAACACTTTCTGATCATTCACACGAACGATTTTGTTGTAAATGACATTTTGTCAAGAGCCATCAAGCATCTCCCTCATGTTTGCGGCATCTTTATCATAGCTATAACATAGATGGATGCGATGATCTTGGCGTGATCTATAATTCTAAAGGAAAATTCGCCCTGCAAATGATGCATACCATAACTAGAGCCTCTCTAGTTTCAAGCTTCATTATTAGATCCTCCAAACCTTCCGTTAACCTTTCCACCGCTTTAGGTTTGTTCTTCTCCTTCTTCCGTAGAATTCTAGAGTCTTGTTGCCAAGTTCGATGTCCTCAGTGTAGGTAAGTGTTGATAAATGCAGTTAAGTCTTTGCAACACAAGTTGATTCGTATGCTAAGCTATACATAAAGTCAAAACTGCCTATTGTAAGTGGACAACACAACAACCAAAATACTGGTCCTCTCCGTCGAACGTTATCTACTTTATAAAAAAAAATGAATGCTGGTTAATTTGGTTTTTTTTTTAAATATTTGTTAATTCTGAACTGTTGTTTTCGTTTCCTGAATTAAGTATCTAGTTAGTTAGCAGTGCTACCACCCAGGAACAAATAAGCGTATCAAAACTTTCTGCAATGCGTCGCAAAATATAAAGTAGCGTATCCAACGCATAACGGGTAATGTAAAAACACTTCTTCGTGAAACTAAGTGTACCAAAACAGTTAATTCACATACTTCCGTAAAAATCTTACCGTATTTTAACGATTGTATCGAAATGGCAACCCTTTTCCTTAGCCTCTTTTTTTATTTTTCTAGTCTGTAATTGAATTTTTTCCGTGGATTTGATCAATCAACAAGTAAATTAACATCAATGACATTTCTCTATTTACAAATCTACAAATCCTGAAAATATAACAACTATTTGTCAAAGACTTTATCTACATCGAATTTTTAAGCCCCCATTCACGAGCCGTCCACGGACTGAGTTCATTTGACTTGAGTCCGTTTGGTTTAATTCCAGATTAGCTCACCACTCACGATAGAGCCTCGATTCAGTCACCACATTCCATTTTCTGTCATTAATTGAAGAAAATAAAGAGAAACTTGAATTATTTTTAATTTATTAATGGATCCGAACCATATGGAGGAGTTGTTTACAATTGCAGCTTGCTTCTACATAAAGAAACGAAAACCCAAAAGAAAGTGGCAAAAAAGATGGCTTGCTGAACGGAAACGAATAAGTCACATAATTTCGTAAAATAACTCACACTTGAGCCTTCTGATTGGCAAAATTATTTAAGATTGGATGAAAGGACATATAATACGTTGCTACAGTTGGTCACCCCATTAATCAAACGAAAGGATACGAATATGAGGCAAGCCATCACTCCTCACGAAAGATTGACCGCTACATTGCGGTACTTAGCAAATGGTTGCAACTATGAAGAGCTCAAATTTTCTTTAGTAATTTCGCCCCAGGCTATATTTTTTGATAACTTCCAAAACAAAATCATGGCTAGCACTACCCATTATGCTGAATTTTTCGATTAAATAAAATAATCACAGAAACAGTCAATGAGCGTTTCACGGGTCAGCGTGTAAAGAACGACTGCCACGTTTTTTTGACTGAAGCTTCAACACACGACCAGTCCATTTTATGGATTGTCAAAACTCGGCCTACTATTTCCCCACACATGGGGGGCCAGAAAATGGCTCGATGGCCTGAGTCCATGCACTTTGGATTGATTGGAAATCCAATTTGGTTCCTTCAGTCCATGAGTCCTTCCGAGTTCTCCCAGACACGATGAGATTTGAACTGATGGACTGCTCGTGAATGGGGGCGTTTACTATCTAAAAATACAACAAAATGCCATTGAAATGTGAAAGACATGTGCTTTTTGGAAAATGCTAATTTCACTTTTATGTATCAGTCCTATAGTTAAGCAAAGTTATCCCAGCAACCCTTATCTGATCTGGGAGTGTAAGTCGGTATAGCTTTCATTCACAATCAATAGATATGGATTGTGGTATGTTTTGGGTACCCACAGACTCAAGCACTGACCCAAAGCGCGTTCCTTATTTGTTTTGGTTTCGAAAAGTGGTGTAGATTCTACTGAAGCTATAGCTACCCCTCTTGTGAGATATTACAAGAACTTTTTCTGCTGAAGATTTCTGGCATACTGTTTCAAAGTGTCATGTATTCCCACAGCTGGATATATTTGACGTTGATTGTGTAAAAATTAGTGAAAGTTTTGGGTTATCTTCATGTATTGCAAGTTTTGAAAAAACATTTTCTCCCAACACAACAGTACATTTTCAGCTAAAAATTTTTTGCCTCAGATGTTAGGAAACAAACCTAATATATACGAGTCTAGAGTGATTAGCTCCACTTTTCATTTTAAACCTGATCTGACTCCCGTATTTCCTCACAGCTAAGTGAAGTCATCGCGGTGTGTGTGAAGTTGCTTGGATTTAACGCTGTACCCACTGGACTACTTGTCTTCAAACAAGCTTCTCATACTCGGCTTTCCCATAGTGCAGCAAGAATTTAATTTTCTCCAATTTCTGTTGTACTACGGTGCTTACTCTTATTAGCTGTGTTTAATGAGCACGAAAAAAAGCAGAGCATCTCAAGGCAAGTCATAATAGCGCGGCTGTCAAAAAAAGTCGAGCAAATCAGAGCAATTGAGAGGCAGAAAAAAGTCGAGCAAGTGAGAGCAGCTGAGAGGCAATTCTCAAATTTCATTACTTGTCAGGAGGTGAACCTGTCAATTCACGAACAAAAAACTGCACTTCAGTGACAATTTTTTGTTGAAAGTCGGTTCCGTGACAGTTGGAAAACAGCTGGTTGCTTGCTCGAACTTGCTCTACCAAAAAAAAAGTACAGTAAAAACCGTGCTCTAAAGTGCTCTAGTTCAACTTAGAGCAGACTCATGAAACACAAATCAGAGCAACTTCGGGCAAGTTAGAGCAGTCGAATTGCTCATTAAACACATTTTGTTGAGATATCTCAACCTAGCTCAACCTAGAGCAGCTCATTAAACACAGCTATTATCATTTATTCGCAATTTTATTCAAAACAATGATTCAGATACCTTCAACTGCCATACCTTCACTGCGATGAGCAAGGAATTTCTACCTACATAGGTTTTGGTTCTACAGTTGAAAGCTCTTCTATTCATTCTATTCATGCATCATTTAAAAATCGAAATGGGGATTTTCCTAAAATATGGGCAATTATAGTATGCTATGCATAAAAAATACCAAATTTTTCAAATTGTAACTTAACAAAATATTTATTGAACTCCTAGTGGCAGGTCATCAATCTTAACAATAATCCGAAAAAAAATCCACAACTAATTTTTTATTATTTTAGGCAATATGTACATATGTCGCAGCGCGTATTGTCTCTAGGTTGGTCAGTCCGTATCATTAATCGACATATTCAGCAGAAAAAATCGAATTCATTTTACCGACATGAAAAAAAAACTGAAATGAAAGTTAATTGGCTTTTAATCATGTATTGCGCACTGTAAATAAATAGTCTTGTTCCTTATCTCCGACTTGTAAACTATGAAAAAATATTACACTATCATTCTTATTTTCAATATGCGAATTTTCGAAAGAGTACAATAATAAATTGATATGCTAATGCCATGTTTTTACTACCTATTAACCACATTTGTACGAATAATTATAAAACCGCTGTGCGGTTTAACATACATTTGCAAATACAAAAAGCATACTATTTCGCCTCGTGCCATCATTCACCATGGAAAACTTTATACAATGCTCATTAAACCGCAATAACTGTACAAACTGGCAGTCTTATCTAAGAACTCAATTTTCCCAAGTTAACTGAATACTTACAAATGTAATGGAAATATATCATTAGGTTTTTGACCTCATGTGAACGAACAATTTTCATATGTTCTTTTTAAATGTTGGTTGATTTGTGGTAACACGTCTTCAGAAATTGCGACGTTCATTCAAAATGTGTTATACAAATGTAGTCTTCGAGGTGTTAAGTATGAACAAATATCAATTTTAATATACGATATCAATGAATTTATTTAAACTGCCGATCTTGATTGCTCAGATTCGAGCAATACAAGTCTTTGATATTGAAGTAGATTGAGTTTCCAATTGTAAAATTATTAAGATCGTGTCTCGCTTCACTCCTAAATTGACTCCGATGTCTACCGACAGCTAGCAAAAACTCCAATTGTAATCATGATTCGTAGTCTACGCCCGAATTTCTCTGAAATATCTCAGCTTTTTACTATAAAATGCAGATATATTTGACACATGCTACAAAGTCACCTTAAATTGTTGAATTTCGCTGTGGTGGATTTTATAAACAGTGTCATTTGGCTTTTCGCGACGTGGGCGATCAGCCCGGAGGTCTTTAATATAAGACTTTTCTTTTCCTTTTGTCGGAATTTAAACCGTATGTTTCCATGAGTGTACGAGGATCCATGTGGTATGCTATGGGCAGCTTGAGTGTATTTGCTCGATGTGCAATAACTGCCAATAGTGGCTACTACAACGCCTGGCAATATTCAAAAAAAAAAAATATTTTGGATGTGAAGTAGAATTTCCTTGCACGAAATTTTTATGTAAAAATTCTCGTCTTGGAACAATCTCCTCGTACGAAATTCCTTGTACGAAATTTTTGTGTGGAACTTCTCGTCTTAGAACAATCTCAGCTTCAACGTAGCGAATTTAACCGCCCCTACTAGTGTCGGCTGAGATTTGTTCAAGTAAAAAATAACGACGATGTTTTTCTACAAAAGTCTTTTTTTGGTCGCCGACCGATCTGGCTTACCGGAAAAGACAGTCCTTTATTGTTCATCATTCCATCTTTTATATCAATAACTATACAGTTATAATAAATTCAAAATCTGCGCGAATCAAAAATAATTATCTAGTTCCGAGAATTTACCACCGCGTGCAATTAGGGCGCTCTAGTCGCCATCTATGTATATGACATTTCGGCAAGTGTCGAAACGTCAGTTTTGTTTTGAAGTTACACAACACCAAGCCTACCAGATACTAGTTTGTAGCCCCGTCCTCAAAGAATCCTGTTCACTTCATCGCAAAGCGATTGCCACATTTGTTTTTCCCCACTTCGATAGCCTTTCCGAGTTCTTTTTTCGCCCTTTTGTGTTCGGTGGACGTTTGGGATGTTTCTACTCTGCCGATAGATCGTTGAACTATACGCCTACACGCTAGAGAACTTCACCTCAGTTCAGCTGTCTGTTCCTTCACCCAATAAGCCTGACCTGCGCTGGCCACGTCCAGCATTGCCTCCTAGAAGTACGGGCCGTCAGGCTACGTAATCGTTCTCGCTGTGACGTCATGGCGATAGGCAATTTTGACATTTCCATGAGGCAGTGCCGACACACACGGAGATTTCACTTGCGGTTTTTAAGCTAAAATATGATTAAAACGTTAGTTTTTGCGCGTGGACGCGTTGTAGCAATAATATTTAGTCATAACTTGCATTTTGTGTCAATCAATTCTATCGAAAGTGAATCGACACAAAACATCACATAACCTAATAACAACTGATAAACATTTCGTAGCGAATTTCTCCAATTATACCGCGCACACCGCATTAGTTTGTGTCTTAGCTGTTCACTAGCTTTTTTCCGCACACCTCACTTTATTTTCATTTCACTGACTTTAACACAACCTGTACAATTAACATTTTCTCTCGGACGTCCCATAAGGCTGCGTGTGTTTTTCACGATATTTTTGCCTATTGCTGTGACGTCATCATTCTGCATGACGGCCCGTACTTCTAGCAGGCATTGCGTCCAGCGACTCCCAAAGATTTCTTCTATCTAACGTGGAAATTATCCAGCCGAGTATTTTTCGACTAGAGCTCCGCGAGCTTTGACTTTTCACCGATAGCCAGAAAATGTTGTAGTTATGTTCACTTCCATCCAGAGTAATCCTCCAGTCCCTCGTCAGCGCTGAAAATGCTTCCGAGGCAAGAGCTAGATGAGGTATAGACTGGCCGAACCCTGGTCTACAGTACGTAGGTATTGCACCCCAATTTAGTACAGCCATGTTTAATCTAGACACCATCTCTATAATTAATTTTCCCTGGGGGTTATATCTTCCAGTACTTCAATTTTCCTTCGAAAGTTTCCTGATTGGGTCGTTTGGTGAGAAATAGCAGCTAACAAAATTGATTCCGCCGTCTCTCTTAAGCAACATACCTGTGCCTTTGCTTTGCTTTGCTTACGCTCACTCCCCCGCTGATCTGCTGAAGGACCTCCGCGTAAGTTTTCCCAATATCAGACTTTATCTGAACTGCTTCTTTCTAAGCGCAAGGCGCTTGCATTCTTTTTCGCCTGCGACAGCTTATCTTACTGTCTTTTGAATCCCAATTCTTAAAAGCGACCATTGCTACTCCACATACAATGACTTGCCTTCTCCGCTGTAATTATGTAGCAGAAGGCATAAAAAGAAGATTGGCAGAATCTTCATACAAAAATAAACCCACAATGGCACATCTTCTAATTAAGCAGCCCCTTGAAAGCAGTGTACGTTTTAATTTGTCTGAAAATTATATTTACAAGTATTTAGCAACCTGTATCTTAAAAAACTACTTTGCATTCAAGCCAAAGTCAATACTTCTCTTCTTGCGTCAACACATTTTAAGTGCAAATTTACAACCAGGTAGCGTAGCTGCTAGGTCTTAAAAGACCGAATCCAGCAGCCAAAGTTCGTTGCAATCTCGTCAAAAACATTTTCTCATTACTTCCGCTGGTATACGGTTAAAATTTATTTGAAAGTCAGTTTCTGTAACGCACTTAAATAATTTATTGCATAAAGGCCGCATTTTTAGACGCTTCAAGTCGATTTTATGAATGTATTAGTTAGGAGATTATCCTCCTAGTCAAATTATTGTTAAATTCATTCTCGGAGCACTATTGGGCTTATAAAGTGAATATTTTGTGGACACATTTAGGTATAGCATAATTCTTACGAACTGGGTTTCCTTTTAAATGTGTAAAAGATACAAAAGAATCTAAAAAATACTTACACACAAATTTCTTCTTAAAATAAATAATGGAATCCGGAGAACAAGATTTACCATATAGTAAATACGACAATTGCTCTCATCACATTTCATAATTGTGGCCTTTCCGCAGAATAAGAAGCTTGTATTTTCTTACGTATTACTCCAAATACAATTCACCTTCCTAAGACAGATTTTCTTGAATATAGTGTAGAATTACAGCAAAACATGCAAGAAAAATTACTTCATGAGAACTCACAAACAGATCTTTAAAAAAATTCTATAGTTTCAATGCTCCAACGTTCGTTCTGCTGGCTGATTTTTAGCACTACAACAATCCAAGCTGGTAGTTACATTGATGATAAACTAACCGCAACTGTAAAAGAAGATCAGGAAAAATACATTGCCTCTAATGCCAACATAAATTCCAAAAAACTCAACTAGATCAGATTCAGATATCACTCGAGTGAAGAAAGACTAATATACATAATGGTAAAATATACAAACATGTACGTACATACAGCATGTATCTAAAAGATACATAGTCATTTTGATATGCGATACACATGTGAAATAAGTACCTACATACTACGTTTTTGCAGTTTCTCCGATACTAAAGCTTTTACTCAGTTATTTTTTATTGTTACTCATTCCGTCATTTAGTAGCTACCGCTGATTTCCATTTGCTTTCGAAACAATCCAGGTATATAGCGTACGGCAGACGAAACATGCATACAACATTAAGATGCAATAATAGATTTACGTCAATCAGTAATAAGATTAAAAGCTGCCAATTCAATCAACCGTTTCTATGGATCGAATGTCACTTTCTCGCGGAATACGATACGACTCACGTAAAGAGGTAGATGCAATTGGCATAATTCACGTGAGTGCAACTAGAGGGAAACCAAATGACTTCTCGAAACATTTTCCACTTCCTCATTAAAAACCAGAATAAAAGTTGAGTACAATATCTTGTTTGGAATTGTGTTGATGTGGTTTAAAAACATACATGTATCGCAACTTAATGTCAATATTGTTATGTGAAATATAACCGAGCCGAAAAGTAAATATGTTATCCGAAATACTTCTTTCTTGCTATTTCGAAACCAGAAAAAGAAAAGAGTTAACACTAAACGACTGACAGAAAAAAGTGCTTGATAGTCTGCATTGGTGAATCCAATTTGAAAGGCAGCGATCTGCTCAAGTCGAAGACTAGAATAAACGAAACTGAATTCTTTGCATACTTGATTGAATCAATTTATTAAAGGTCATTGAATCGATTGATAACTTCCCCCAGCTAAAGTATTTCTCTGCCAACGCGTGTTTTGTTCGTTGATTTGATTCCTGGACAGATGCATAAATTCATGGAGTACTTAGAGGCTTGTGTACAATTTGTTGTTCGTTGGTCGTATTACATGCAGATTCTTGTTTTGTAGGTAGCCGCCGTAAGGTTATTGCTTGCTACTGAAACTCATGAAGTAAACCAAGTACAAGGCTGTTTACTTTTGCATCAACGTTTGTACGGGTTCACCATAATGCCGTCTACTGATTAACAGATAGCATGTCAATCCATATGATTAAATATTTGGATAAGGAGGTGAGATATTTAGCTTAGCAATGTTTGTCAAGTCTCAAAAACAGTGAACATGCTACAAATTCGCAGAGGAAGCCGGCAAAGGTGTCGAAAATAATAGAAAACACAAATAGACCAGGCTTTTCAAGCAAATTAATCAAACAGATCAAAGTATGGAGAAACTAGCATGTAGACAGGAAATAGATAAGTAGCTCTGTAGATGCACGATAAGGTACTGATGTTAGTTCATAGAACTCAATTTTTAATTTTACATTTAGTAGCCAATCCTAAATGCACAGGACGTAAAATGGAGCATTCTGCATTTTTGAAATGAGTGAAATGCTAATGTGGCTTCATTCCAGGCAAATCAACAATTAATCAAATTTTCACTGCTAGGCAGGTGATGGACAAATATCTGGAATTCAATATTCCATTGTACCATATATTTTTAGACTTTAACGCCGCATGTGACAGCGTAGCGAGGGTAGAACTGTATAAAATCATGAGGGAATTCAGAATACCAAACAAACTGATGTGATTGTGCAGGCTGACCACGACCAATGTAACAAGCCAAGTATAAATAGCCGGATTGCTATCCAGATCGTTCAACATCTTCAATGGGCTCCGACAAGGAGATGGTGTTACCTGCTCCCTCTTCAACTTGGTATTGAAGAAAGCAATCCGAGACCCTGGCACTATTCAATAAGGTACTCTGACCTATTAGTCGCTCTCTTGAGGAATAATCTTGCGGAGAATCGTTGGTCCCATATGTGAAGAACGACGTTTCCGACGTCTCGCAACCTAAAATAGGCACACTGCCTACCTAAAATAGGCACACTGTCTACCTAAAAGCAGATATAATCACAAAGATGAGCACCCAGCTCGTAGGAGCATAAGAAAATCCTTTGCAACCGATTTTATGGCAGGCCTTGCTTTTATGATAGAGGGATATGACGTTGGCCAGGATGCTATAACCAAGACATTCGGAGCTTAGCGCTGCCTAATTAAAAGGCATCGGCTCGTGATCGGGACCGATGGAAAAATTAATTGTAGGAGGCTAGTATTAAAATCAAAAAGAACATTTAGCCCAGTGAAATCCGACATAAAAAAGGTGAAACTTCGGAAAAATTAAGGGAAAGCTGAATTTTGATGTGAACCTTGGTACTGGCGTGTTGAACAACATGTCAAAAGTCCCCATCGATCCGAGTGCTGCGTTACTTTTTATACGGGGTCAAAGGTAACCAAAAGTGATCTTTCCTAAATATCTCAGTAACGATCACGTCTTCAGAAAAACAATGTATGACGAATTTGTAGCTTAGAAAATTTCCAATAAAAAAGATTTTGTAACTTTTTCTTGTCACCATAACCGTTTTTGAGATATATTGATCTAAACATTTGCTACTAACAGCATCCTCTTTCTAAACGGCATGTTGATATTATCCGATTTTGATTACGACTTGGAATGCTTGTGAGTTTGTTTTTTATGTTTAAGCGGCGCATGAAAAAAAAACATGTAAACAAACTTATATCTATAAACTATCACTCCAGGGTAGATGGAAAAGTGTGCTTTTATGGAAAAAGGGAGGAGGGGGATAGCTTTTCGTGCTGGCAACCCTGTACCTATGGCAGGCGCTGAAAATGGAAACATTCAAACCATCGAGTCTCTTGAAAGATTTTCGATTTTAAGAACAAAAAGCAACTCATATGCAAATCTTATGCTTTGTTTACACAGTCAAAGTAAAACTTTTGAAATTCAATATCGGACAAGAACGGTAACTCTTCCCCAATTCACCTATGTTTTTAGCCTTAAATACTTCTGTTCACGGGAACTCACGACCCGATAGCCAGATATAGTTAAAATTTAGAAAATGTATATGTGTAGGACCAGGCCTGATAGAAGCAGGTTTGAAATGTTGGCAATACTGTGCCAGTGGTGCCATCTTGAAAAATCACTAAGAAAAATAATTGCTTTTGGCCCTATAAATTCTGATTCAGACACCAGTTTTTGACGAAATACACACAGTAGCTAAACCTTACGTTACGCTACGTTTGATAAAAATTTGGTTGAAAAATTAGATTGGAGCTGCCAGCTGTGGTCATTTTGGTGTCTTAAATTTAACGAAATCCATATGATAAATTTAACTTATTGTAGGCAATATTCTGTAGAAATATTGTTGGAAAAACAATGATAGGGCTGCCAGCTGTAGTTGTTTTTGTATTTTTTTTTTGCATATCTGTAGTAAACGATTTTGTCATAAAATTTTCAAATCGTAATGATATTGTAGTGAAATTAGACAATAAATATTCAGATCTAGAAAATTTGAAAACTTTTGCTAGTGGTAACCCTAAATTTTGTTGTATCCCTATAACTTTCAATGCAGTCATCGAAACTCATTCAAATTAAATTGGCTTTGGGCGTATTATTACTTAGGGTGTATTGGTCTTAAAGGGTTAGTCCACTGTTAAACTGCTCCAAACGAACTTTTTTTTAAACAGCTACAAAAAAAAACTATTCAAGATATCGATTTGAAATTTTACATACATCTTTATTGAAGTTTAAAGTTAACGATTTTATTGAAAAAAATTATTAGAAAGCTAAATGGCGACCGCCCCAATGGAACGCCGCAGCACCGCCGAAAAAAACAGCAATTTGCGCCTCGTAAATTCCTGAACAAAATAAGCGTCTGTTAACTAATTACCAAAAATATTTCATTAGTTTTGAGTATAAAGGACTTTACAAAATTAATTGACCTCTTAATAGATTAAAAAAAAGTGGTTTAATATTCTAAAGCCCAGCAAATGAGATCCGTTTTCAATCGGTCACGTCCCGCTTTGGCATCTGGCCATTTCAGTTGCTTATTAAGGATCCTGTATATTAATTTCCCTTGTTCAAGCCTACTATCTTGTATACAATTGAATTTGAGGTCAGAGTTGACATTTCAAAAATTACTAAAATTTAAATTAATCTGCTAAATAAATGAATATTTTCCTTAGCTGTTTGGTTCCACAAAAATGCTCTCTAGAATATACTTGACGAATAAAAGCTTTAAAGACATTAAGTTTTGTGCTCGCTGGTAGAAATTGCTATCTCTTCAAGTCTCTTATCATAGGCGCTTCTCTATATCTGATGTAGTTGATATGATGCAGCATTGACATTTTCGCATCTAAAACTAATCTCAGATATTTAAATTAGTCTACTTTTTGTCGTTGTGTTCTATTAACGTGCATGTATGGAGTAAGTTGTTATTTTTTACAGGAATAAAATTAGCTTGATCACCTGAACACGTATAATCAATTTACTTATATATCCTAATACCAGTATTTTGCCAAATCAACATTTATGCTGCGTTTTAAAGTTAAATCATCCCTTCCTGAATATTATTCGTAGGTTAGGTTAGGTTAGTGAAGAGGGATGCCGGGAACGCGGCCAGCATTAGGCCACCAGTTTGGGCCCATTTGCCATCCTCCGCTGGCTTGTTAGAGCTGCCAAGTGACCGCTCCGCCAAACTAAATTAGCTAACTCAACGTGACGGTACTGGCCACCTCTGCTAACTCTTGAAAGTGGTAAAAACCAAAAATCTTGAGGCGTTTATTATTTAGGGCCGGACAATCACAGAGTGTGCTCGATGGTCTCCTCTTCCATCTCGCACCTCTTGCATAAATTGCTGGATGTTAGTCCCATTCTGTTCGCATGAGATACGGTAAGGCAGTGCCCTGTGAGCAAGCCGACCGTGGCTCTCACGCAGTTTCTGCTGAGCTTGAGTAGTTTCCTGCTTTTGCTTGGATCAGGTGATGGCCATAATGTCCTGGCCACCCTGCAGTCCATCCTGTTTTCCCATTCGGTATTATCCGTAAATAGAACCACTTTAATGAAAAAAGAATATTCCGAATAATGCTAACGTACAATAGAAATAGAAGAGGGCCTAGCATGGATCCCTGAGGAATACCGATGTTTAGTGTTTCTTTTGTTTTTTTATACTGGTTCTCTCTCTTCTATTTCATTACCAATATCTTATTACAACCATTTTAATGAAATATCAACTAGGATTCTTTGTAGTGCCCTCTCTCTGCTCAACACCCGAGCTTCTAACCACAATCACTACCAGTTTTAACGTTGAATTTGGCGAATCATTCTTATCTAGCATGTGAAACAGTCTACCAACTTTATTTTCCCGTCCGTCCTGTCCTTTTACAAACTACAAGTACATCGAAATGTCCATCATATCATCTCCTGCAAACTAAATCCTTCCGTAAATCTTTTGATTCGTAACTTCTCGTCTGCAAAGATTCTGGTATAGCATAAGAAGGCATCAAAAAATCCTTATTTTACTTCACTTGTATTATTTTATTACTGTCCTTTGTTATTATTTGTCCTCAAGTATTTCTCCTTGTTCTTATTAACACACCAAAAAAAAATTATTACAATCTTATGCACAGGTCCAAAAACAGAACTTTGTGGCATACCTGATGTCGCAGGTCCTCAAACTAAATTCGCCCGATTGACACTGTCAGAGAGCTGGAGTGGAATTCTGAAACTCGAATCGAGTGGTCTTTTTCGAGTTCTGTCGAAATCGTCTTGAAAACGAATTGCGATTATGAAACTTGATCGAGTTACAAATCATGAAGTACTAGAATATTCGTGTACATAACTGTACGAGTGATTTAAAATCTGACATATCTGACATTCATTTGGAAGTCAGTGGGCAATAAATAGAATTTTTTGTGAAACCAATAACACTTTTGTAATTCATTCAGAGAGGGTACAAAAAATATTAGATGAGCGTTCAAAGAAACAAACAGGAAAAACGGTTAGAAGTTAGACAAAAACAAGTACAGTAGAACGCCGATTATCCGAATTAATTGGGACCGGGGTCGATTCGGATTATCGAAAATTCGGATAATCGGACATAGACTGGTAATAAAGAAAAACGAACTGTCACACATAGAATAAACTTTATTAAGTTTAACAAACAGAGTTCTACAATATCTTGTCACTTGAACATCTCGATCAGAGTAAATTGCCTCGACGCTGGAGCTCGTTTCCGTGCGGCAAGGTCACGCAGGCGCCGGACTCCAGCGAGTTCCAACTTGTTACAACAAAACAAAAGAAAAATTACTTGGTTTTATACGCTTAGGACCGATTCGGATAATTGGCGATTCGGTTAATCGGCGTTCGGATAATCGGCGTTCTACTGTACTCCGAAAACCGCTGTATATCTGAAGAAAAACGACGAAATATCACTAAACGCCCATAACATCTTTCGAAATTTTCTGCTCGCATACGGATTACGTATGCTGTGTGATGTTGCCGAAGAAGCTTGGGGCAATTCATTACGTTTTCTGGAAGTCCCAATTTAATCAGCTTCATACAAGCTGAGCCAGCTTGCAGCTCGATATCGAAGACACACACCACCGTCGGAGTGTTTCGCACGTACAGATGCGACGCAATCTGATCATACAAGTAAGAGATAGCTTGCTGGGATCCATGATTCCCCCTAAAGCAAAATTGCTAGCCTCGTATCATATTTGCAAGCTCGTAATAGGTGGAAATAATTTCCAACCAAATCCTCTCAAAAGGCATATCTAAGTAATACTACCATTGATATACCCTATGATGATAGGCCCTATGTAAAAACTGAGTTTCTTGTTGTGTACTCTATCAAATATTCAGAATTTCATCTGAGTCAGCTTATTTAGTATGGTAGAATTCTGATTAAGAAATCATGAAAACATTGCAACAACAAAAAATTATGGCTGGAATATATGTAATAGACATAGAAACTTAAATCGTATGAGCTTCCATTGATAATTTTGAATTCCTTAAAATATCCACTGTGTTTAAACAAATCAAAATTTTATTTTCAGAAAACAATTTCCTTTAAAATTAGCCCACTAAAACATTTATAGCTTCGTCATGAAATTTATAAGTTCAATTTAATTACAATCATGTATGCATATAAAAATGCCTCGTAAATTTAAACAAAAAAAATTGTATTTTGAATTCCATTATTTTGCACTCACAGCAACAAACAAACAAGCACTTGAAGAAATTTCACTCCCAGGTCATTAAATCTGAATTTTTCGAAACTCGCAAGACATGTATATTGCTCAAGTAAGTATGTACAGTTGTAATAACCGCAAAAGCCCGGTGTTTGTGTCCATAATTGTAAAGGCAGCAGCAGCCCGTAATTGAATGCATGTCAGTGCATTGAGACAAAGAAGAAAAGATTCATGAAAATTGAAGACAAAAAAAAACGCATTCTAAAATTTTCTTAAGCATATAGATAGTCAGGCTTATTAAGATTGTCTAATAAATGTTTAATCTTTGTCTGCAAATACTTGCCATATTGCGCATAAAAAGCTTTGTTTGTATTGTTTGTTCGCATTAATGATTACTGAAGTTTACTTGATAGCTCAGACATTATTTATTGAGAAAATATTGAAAGATTAACATGGAGGCTTACAGTACTAAGTAACATGATCGTAGGCATTTACATCGACACTCATTTATGTTTCAAATGAATCCACAAGTTTTAAAAAAATCAGTTTCCAAGTCTGGAAAATCCCTCATCGCCACAGCGTCAACGTTGATAGTGGGGAAAATAGTTCAATTTTTACATTCTTATCAGACTTGAAACACATTCCTGCCTGAATCGTACTCTTAGCAATTCCCCAAAAATTGCTAATAAAGTAAAATAAAAACAACGTTATCATTTGCCTGATATCGGTAATCCTACACTTCACATAGATATTTTCAGCTTTTGTGGCTTAATCGCATTTGTTGTTCTATGAATTCTAACTCATATAAAAAAAAATCTGACTTTCATATAAATATCTGTATGTAAGTATTTGTGTGTTTCTGTACCTGAGACATTTTAATGCAACCGTGATAAAATAACGAAATTCAAATAAGACGATAATAACGCTATCATTTTACTACTTATGTATATTATTAACATCACATTGACGATAACCTGTCGATTTCTCACATATTCTCAGGGTCTATGTGTAACGCTATCAACTAATTTTTGTGTGGCAGTTTCCTATGGCAAAATATTTGCATAATCGACCAACCATTAATGAAAAATGACAATGCACGGTGTAGAGGAAATTTAGGTCAAGTCAGCTTTAGTGTAAAACAATCTGCTTTATCATGACGGAAATTGCATTTACTATGATGTTAGGGGAACATAGTTAATGCAGGTATTGGAGCGTAAATAAATCCACCGCCATTAGACGTACAAATTCATTTAACACGATTTAAAAAAAACAGTTAATTGAATTTGACGGTTGATTGAATTTAGTCGAAGTGTATTAGAAAAAAATAGGAAATGCATATAATTTGTTCTTTGAATTAGAGTATGAAGACAGGTCACTAGTGTAGGTAGCTACTAGAAATTTTGGGCTAGAGCCTATAACAAAATCAGCAATACGAGAAATTTTCCCGGCGATGGTTTGGTCATGAAGATCAGATTTCATTTTCCAATCAAAAGGCAACTCCAATAAAATAAAAATTTCAATAATTTATTCAAAAGAGATTAAAAAGGTTCCAGTAACATATGATTTTTTTTTGTCATAAGTGACTGCTCTTGTCGCTAAAAGGCTACACTGAAAGAAAAATCTTGGTAAAATCAACAATTTTCCTTAGTTGTTTTTGCGTCAACTACGGGCTATAGTTAAAACAACCATAAGAAAATTGTTGATTACTTTTATGCACCATGACGCGTGGTTGATAAACAACGTCCGTGGTGCAAAAAAAGTAAGCAACCACAAACAATGGTATACCAGCAATATACATAGTACGAAATAGTAAATGACTATAGTATGGAATTTTGTTTGTTGAATTTAACATTTGTATGGTAACGCGCACAATGGCTGCGGCCGAATTTGCCAAATCTCTAATTTTGTCTAATAGATAAGCGATGGCTGATGTGTATTGTGACAAGCGAACCTAATCCCTCGTACAACAGGATTTAGCAATACAAAAGACAAAAAAATGAATTTGGTTGGTGCCTTGGTTGCATTGGCAGCGACATTTTCGCTGCATTGTGATTCGCCAACTTCAACTGTGGCATTCACGCCTCCCCCTGTGGCGCCGCTGCCCTGCCACAATGCCGCTGCCCTGCCACAATGCCGCTGTTTTGTGTTTACAGCAAATTTTTTGACAGCATTTCGCCGCAGCCCACTGCGTTTGCCACAGTAGAAGATTAACTAATAAAGCTTCATACAACGTAATATAAAGGCTTTACAGCATAACATGAATATGAATTATATCGAAGAGCAAACCGAACACAATTTTGCCATGTAGTATATGAAACTTCTATGATAGAATAGGAGGATGAGTATGAGGAGTATGGAAAATCAACAGTTTTGCTTAGTTGTTTTTGCATCAACTAGGGCTATAGTTAAAACAACCATAAGAAAATTGTTGATTACTTTTATGCACCATGACGCGTGGTTGATAAACAACAAAAAATTTCATTCGGAGCATGAAAAACGTCCAAATGTTGAAATCATTCTACTTTGCGTAGAATAATTCCAAAGACGTTGCTCACTGAATTACGTTTGTTGAAATCAACTATTGCGAAGTAGTTTAAGTACCATAAAAACTGTTGATAATTCGAAACGTTGAATTTTTGAGTGAATTGATGAATATTTTTCTATTTATCAACTAATTTTCGTGGTTATGAAACAATTAAAACAGTTGATTTCATGAACGTTGTGATATTTTTTGTATAACAAGAACCAACTACTTTTATATCGTTAAATTAACTGTAATAACATAGTAAAAATAACTATTTTCCGTAGTTCGTTTAACGATTTTGAATGAATCGTTGCAATACTATTAAAAATAGTTGAACCAACCAAGAGTTTTTCTTTCAGTGTATGGATTTCCCGAACTTAATTGTAAACACACCATATAATGATCGCATTGCTCTAGTACGAGTTGTGGCAAATAAATAACGAGAATTTATCATTAAAAAGTATATTTGTTGAAAAATCATCAAACAGCTTGATACCCCTTCACAGCAACCTCCCTCAAGATCAACACACTTGCGCCAGCGTTTCTCCCAACTGCCAAAATATTTGACATAGTCCTCAAAAGTAAAGCTCTTCAAAACGTCGGTAGTAGCCGTTTGAGTAGCCTGTACGTCCTCAAAATGATGCCCCTTGAGATGGTTTTCCAGTTTGGGGAACAAAAAAAAGTCGTAAGAAGTAAGATCAGGGCTGTAAGGTGGATGGGGTAATACAGGGATTTGTTTAGAAACTCGCGTACAGCGAATGAAGAATGATATGGGGCGTTGTCGTGGTGCAAAATCCATCTTTGTTGATCCAAAATGGGGCGAACTCTGAAGATTCTCTGCCTCGGACGTTCCAGCACGCTAATTTAGAAAACTGAGCTAACATTCTGACCCACTGGAACGAATTCTTCATGGATCAAACTTTCGATATCAAAAAAACAAATGATCATTGATTTGATTCTTGATTTCGACATTCGAGCTTTTGTCGGTCGCTGGTGACATGAATATGTTGTTATAGTAATTGATTCTCAAGAGAATTGGGAGCAACTAAAAATGATTTACGTACGTTAGGCAGCTGTTTTGCCGCCGATTTCCTATAAATCTGAATATTTAAGCTACGAAACCATACTTAGGGGTATTATTGAGTTACTGCAGTCCGCAGGTTACATTTTAATGGATTTCGTTTGAAATAATTCCCATATTAGTAAAAATAATTTTAACTGATCCTGATTATAATTCATCAAAATACAATCTAATTCAAAAGAGGATTTTAATCCATCAATGCACCTCATGCAACTAAAACACCATGATAGTAACCAAAATATCATGTTTTGAATGTAAGCCAACGATACGGTATTGAAGCTAAATATATGAAGTTAATTGAAGTTATAGTACATAGCTCATGATACTATGCAACATAGAGTGTGGGACCATAAATGCTGTGCCATGTTACATAGGAGTATGCGATATGCAGATTCTGTCATTATGACGCTGGAAGCTATCTTGCATAGCTCAGAGTACTCTGTGCATAGCGTATGAGACCATAAATAATGCGCTATTTTACATAGGACTGGGCTCTATATGGATTTTTTTTCAGTGTGATGTCAATATCACAGGTGGCACTTATTCCTAGGAACCATGGGCAGGATTGACGAACTCCTTGAAATAAGACCCCCATCGCTCCTGTATTTGTTTTTCGTTCTCGATAATCGCTCCATCTTTGTCTATACAGCAGATCGTATTGGGTATAATGCTCGTTCTTTCTACTTTCTAGATCTTTGACTACATTAGTAGGCTTATTTCATTTTATTGCTCCCGAAATTTTCTCGACCGCACGAAATCGTTTAAGGGGTTATCCGCACTTGAAGCGCAAAAACTAGGTCATTTTCATGAATTTTTTTTTAAAAAACTACGAGACTTTTTTAAATGATTATTATATTATCTTAAAGTACATACATTGAACACCTTTCAGTAATTTTTTTATTGAAAAATTTTACATTGTTAAATTACAAATGGGCGTCAAAACAATGGTATTTTAATTTTCACTTTTTGCGGTGACCAACATTGTGTCGAACTGGATCATCCGAAATAAAAAAATAGCGATGGATTTAGTTAAATAACAGTATAAACTAGTGTTTGATCGAAGGACTTAAAACAATATCCATTTTTCACAAAATGGCGGACAGTCAAAGTTAATGGTTCGATTTTCACTTAAAAAAACGGTCGTCTTTTGGCTATAAAACGTCCATTTTTTATCAAAAAAAAAACAAATGGAACGATCAAACACTACACTTTTATGTATTGAGTAGGCCTGCCAAGTTTCAAAAAGATCGGTTCAGTAGTTTTCCAGTAATTTTGGTAACCGACTTCAAAAATGTCATTTCGAGAAAAACGCGTTTAAAGTTTCAATTTCAGTTTACACGGAGGAAACAATTTTTTTTTATTTTCCATATAATAGCTCTTCCGCCGACGATGCCGCTTCCAAAAATGCAATTTGCTGTTACCTTCTCAGCATTCTGCCTTCCCGAGTTCTCTCGGCCGCAACAATACATAGAAACCGGAGAGAGGGTCGAGCGCGGCAGACGGCAGATTAGCCGGTTGTATAAGTAACGGTTTCTTCTCTTTCAACGCTCATATCTCGGTCAATTTTTTTCGGATCGACTTGAAATTCGAAAGAACGTATTCTCAGATAGTTATACTTAAAAAAATTGCAACAAAAAGTAAAAGAAAAATTTCGAAGTTACAAGTGGGGGAAACCCCTTAAGAAATCTTAAACGAAACCGTCTAAGAAATCTTAAATTTGTCTATTCGTCCTTGTACTCCTCTCTAGGCATCGTCTGTACGCTTCATTTTTCTTATTCTGCTCATTTTTCTTGTCCGATCGAACTCCAAATTGCTACTTTGGTATGAAATTTTCCACAAAGTAAGATATTAAATTTCCCGTCAGCAGAAAAGTCTTAAAATTATTATTACGGTTTTCAAAATAAAAATTCTCAAAGTTATGATAAATTTTTATGCCTCTTTAAACCGTCAAAATGTACCAATAGGATCAAAAAGATTAAAGTACTGTTTTTTGCTGTTTTTTTGTTTCTTGTAATTCATGAATCAGAATACCCTAATAGGTAAACGATTGTTTTTAACGTCGATTTTCAACTGACGAGTGTATCTTTTGCTCACCATTATTGCAAATATTGAAAACACATAATAATCTTAGGCTTCGAACTTTGCTCCGGAATGTTTCTCAATTGAAAGCTATTTTAAAAAGTGTTCTGTTACGCCTTAACAAAATCCGCAAATATACGCTCTGAAGTACCGATGCTGTTCAAATAGACTTAGTCCCATACTTTTAGCAAATATTTATCGGTACACAATCTTGTTGGAACTAATAATGAATTTGAATTGTAAATGGTAAATGAAATGTATTCTACAATAGTCCATTATTCGCGCAATAAAAAGAAATCGAACTGCCTGGAAAAAATGTTTATACATTGAAGCATACCAAAAGCATAATCATAATTTTCCGATATCTGTTTTGACCATAAATACCCTTTGTTTTCAATTCCGTACATATTGAACAACAAATACTTAGATTCTTTACCAAGTATGCAACTCCAAAACAAGCTAGACAAACACAGACCCACACAATTTCAGCTATAAGCTTAACATTCCGAAATTCAATTAATATTTTAGCAAATCTCAATACAACTTCGACATTTACATGGAAGCGCGTATTATTTTGGTTGATGATTCCATCCAAAAGCATATGCATATGCATATTCACACAGCTAGAGAGGCTAGCTCGAAATGTTTGTTCCATCTGAGACCGATCATTTGCTTATCATTCCATTCAAATTTACTATTCGCGATCGCAGAAAGTGGTTCAGTGAAATAATAAATTATATTTTATAATTTACAGCACATATTTATGATAAACAATTAGCGAAAATAACGAATAAAATTAAATTAATTATAAAGTGCCATTAAATCAATTAGATGTTTTTGTTTACCAATCAAGTGCCTGCTAAGAAAAGACTCTCGAATCGAAACGCCTAAGAACATTAAAGTATGTCTGGCTTCAAACATCAAAGACGCCCAAGTGTTTCAGATTGGTTCTCATCGTTGCGTCGTCAACCTAAAAATAAAAAATTAGGATCGGAAAGTGGTAAAGGACTGCAGCGCAGTTGTATCGATCTGACCGGTTCGAATAGTACATTTTACAATGACGTCTATGAATATTCGGACGACAAAAGTCTCTTGAATACGCGACATGTTCGTGATATATGTTCACAATGTTGTTGCAAAACAACATCATCATCCGGCTCATCATCGCCTTCGTCATCAGTGTCGTCGTCGGTTTTATCATCCTCCCGTCGACGTCGGCCCCTGGATAGTGCAAGATTGATTCGAACCAATGAACAAAATGAGTTCAAAATCAAAACGGATCTTACGAAGGACTTTCAAATCTCCAAGTTGCCGGGAGAGGATAGTGCGTTTATGTTTAAAAAACGATCGGAATTCAAGAAAACCACAACTATGACAGTGACAAGGACGACAATCCTGAAAAAGACCAATCGGGTAGGTCTAGTGTTCAATGAAGATGGTCAACTGATTACGGATCTAGAAACTGTACGAGCGAATAGTTTGAATTCTCTGCTAGATGAGGATTCGTTTAAGCCAAATCAATCGTTCGAGAGCGATTTTCTATATATCGATGACAATTCATCGAGCCCCAGTGATATTAATGAAGATAATAATGGTGATAAAGTTAAAAATAGTAATAATAGTAGTGGTAATAATAACAATGTGTGTCCGAAATGTTCGGGTAAATTGATAATTTCACAATTGGATAATAGCTTTGCGGATGGAATAAAGGTAAGGCTGCGTTTAACTTATGGAAATCTACTTGTTTCGCTCATATAGTTTTCTTAACCAATAAAGTATTTATATGGTAATGAAAAACTGCAATATGCATAAGGTACAAATAATTATAAGAAATCGCTAGAATTTAAAAATTATTCCTAAAAAAATCAATCGTAATAATAACATTCCAACATAACAACATTTCAAATAATTACACTTCTAATAAATACTGCAGCTTGAAGTGTTTACTTCCCCACAGCTATAAGTTATCGATATCGTAATATATCGATATCGTAAACAAACCGAACAAATCATATCTTGCTAGCTTGGCTCAGACTAAAAAAAATTAGATAAGATACTACGGTATTCAATAAAGTGTGTTCGCATACCAATCCCTTCATGTCCTCGAAATCTACGTCAGATCGATAAATGCAAAAATGATAATAATTATTAACAATATTGAGTCACATAATGGACGCAGTCACAATAAGATATTATTTAATAATTTTTATACAAGCTTCTTATCTCTTTGTTGCAAAAAATTCCCACGAATTAATACGTTAGCCTTTTCACACAATCGCGACTCCATCATTTCTACTAATCAAACGCAAGTCTAGTAAAAGCATAAAACAAAAATGTATATGCATTTTTGCTCCTCCCTGAAATTTTCCCATATAGTTTGCCAAAAACATTTCTCACTTTCAATTCGAATTTAAACGCCTTTGAAATGTTTACGGAAAACTCGAATTACATTTTAGATTTCAACCCACATAAAAACGGGCGTTTTGCATCGGTATTATATAATTAAATTTACGGTATTTATGAGTTTATCACGTTTGTAAATCGTTATGTCTAGTAATTAAAAGTATCTATTAAATCATGACTGAAATAGTGTAGTCGTGATTGAGAAGTAACTTCTGAAACTTTAATTTGCATTGCATTGGTAATTTATAGATATGTATTTCTAAGTAACAGTAGAAATTTTAAGTAAACCTCTTAACAAATTCAGAATACATAGAATTTTAAGTAAACCACCTTACACGAATAGTGTCAATTGAATAAAAACAAACAGAAGCACCTTAGTGAAGAATCCAATAAAAATCAATTTAAAATTGTAATTAACTGTATGTAATCATATGATAATGGTACTTCATCAATTTCACAATTTTAATTAATCTCTACCGTATTTTATTTGATTGCAGCAAATTAAAGATGAACTATGTGAAGTTGTAAACGAAATGGAAGCTCTCGATTCACAAGATGACTGCAAACATTCCAATAAAGATAAACAAATGTCGATAGGTCGTAAGAAATTCAATATGGACCCAAAGAAAGGTAAATATAATTTTGATTCATCATACGGTTGTACATAAGTACAATGTTCCATTTATCTAAATTTAGACTGCCAGTCTAAGCTTGCATGAATTTTACTATCAAAGATTGAAAAGTGTAGCTATGATGAGTTTTAGTGTAGACGCAGTTTCAAGTTAGTTTGATTTTAACTGCACAATTATTGGGGCTAATATCATAGCTTGTTTTGAATAAATCAGATGAATATATAACGTAAAAAATTAATTTCCTGTCGAATCGCAGACGTTAGTTTGTGTTTGTTTGTTTAAAAGAGTTCTGTGTTGGTCATGGTTCCAGGCTAATTAATTTTCGTTAAAGCGTTTCATGCTTTTGATATTCGCGAACTGTTTGAAAGATGTAACTTCAAACTTAGATTTGTTTCTTATGGTATTTTTTCAGTCGTTTTAGTCTAGAAACAGATAACTCACTCCAAGATATCTCATCTGTTAAATGACGAATGAATAACACATTTCAAATGATCAGAAAAGATACAAAATACTAAAATATGCAGACCAATTTAACAGTCGCATCCTTTAAAAGGACAGTTTTCGTGTTACCTGACATTCTACCCATGAAACACAGAAGGCCGATATCGATAAAATGTAAACTTTCTCCTGCGCATAAATTTTTATTACTTTTTTACTGTTATATGAGATATAAACTTGTATATTTCTTAATCAGTATTAAAAAATAGGTAAGCAGGTAGGTTAAGTGACTGTCAATCTGAGAATCCAACCGAATGACACACATAGGCTTAATAGAGGCTCGTCGTGATACCATAGACATCACTCTTCCTCAGCCACTGTAATCAGAAAACCATTGTGTTTCCTTAATAAGCTACAATATATCCGTTAAATCGATCAGTCAGATTTGAGAAGAAGGGAGGTCATTCTCCTCCTCGTCATGAAGTAGAGAACAAATTCCTTTTGATTCGCTAAGCCACAGAAATCATTGATCCCAACGCCCAACCGTTGCGTGTACCGTCCTATGATATGGGGGTTAAAATCAACAGAGTCCTGGTGCGACGCACATCCACGAAAATTCAGAACTGGTTAGCGATCGCACAAGATGACTCTTCAAACCAGAACTTCTTTGTTCAAAGTATTTTCAAACAGTATTTTCATTTTCTTCAAAATATTTTCGTCTGATGGCTAGTTGGACCGATGATATCGGTTTTCTTATAGAGAAAGAACGTAAGGTTTTCGGCAGCAAAGTGCCGAGCCTCGCCAGTTCATCGGTATCATAATTGTCTTGAATACTCCCTATGTCTAAGTACCCAAATCAATTGTATTGCCAAATGCCTTGACACCTGCCTAAGAGATACACGTCAACCAACAATAATTGTGCACACTGTACCATGATCAGCAAGGGAATTTATAGCCTCTTGACTATCTGTGAAAATACCAATATTAGTTTCGTGTATTCGGTTTGTTCTGGGGGACGAAGAGATAGTCTTAGATTCAGCTTATCCGATTATATACCATTTTCGACTTTACTGTTCAGTTTTGAGCCATAGCGGGTATGCGCAAGAATAAGTTCTCTCAACGGTGACACCAACATTCCCATCATTTCTACTAGGAACGCGAGTTGTAAACTCTTAAGTCTAATAGGAGGTCCGCAGCTATATAGTAAACGTCCGCTAGAGCGGGAACTACCAAAGATAAAATCTTAGCATAGCCAAACTCTAGTTTAGACGATGCCGAAGTTTCACAGCAGTAAGATTGGCTTAACAAATTGGTAGGGAACCAATGAAGCAGCATGAAAAGTGTCTTAGTAGGGGTGGTGTAGGCAACTTAAGTCACCAAGAGTACGACCAACCTACGCAATTTTTCAAGCATCAGCTGGTAATTAGCCTCAAGAGCAAACTGTCAACAAAAAACTACTCCGCTTAGTATTGTGGGTTTAACTACAGCGTCATACAGCCATTCAAAAATGCAAGGCATTAAACCCCAAGTCGCTCCTAAGGCTCTTTTGCACTAATAAAATTCTCGGAAAGCCTTTCGCACTCTCTCTGCTACATTTTCGATTCATTGGAACTTTGAATCCCAATACCTACCGCCCAATTAGCTTACTGAGCATTTTAAGTAAAATTTTCGAAAAAAATAGTATTATCTCGAATTATGAATGTCGTTAACAACCACAACATTTTACCGGATTTTCAATATGGTTTCCGCACTGGACTCTTAACTCACCATCAACTTAGTCGTGTGTGTAAGTTTATGCAAGATTCCTATCAACGGAGAGAGTCCACAGGTTTTGTAGCCCTTGACATCGAAAAGGCATTTGATTTAGTTTAGCATGACGGTTTAGTCTTCAAACTGAATCAGCTTAAATTTCCTGCATTCATAACGAGAATAATAGCTTCATTCCTACTTGACCGTTCCTTTGTCATGAAAATCAAGAATTCGAAATCATTTGAACACCGAATTACATCAGGTATACCACAAGGTTCCTGTCTAATATCTTTCTATCGGATATACAAAAAACTACAAACTGTGAACTGGCTATGTTTGCTGATGACATCGGAGTGTACTGTAGTGACAGTAGTCCAGAAAATATAATTAATAGCATCGAATCACAACTTGATCTACTTTACCAGTACAATTATCGCTGGAAAATAAAAGTAAATCCACCTAAATGCCAAGCTATATTCTTTTCAAAGAAAAGGCGTTGAACGAAACTCCCAAATCGAAACATTCACTTTACTAGACAGAGTATTGAATGGACGGACACGATTTCCTACCTAGGGCTAGTTCTGAATAAAAAGCTTTCCATCCAGGAGCATATCGACCAAACATGTACAAAGGTTAAAAAGGCCGCTTGCGCATTATATCCGCTACATAACAATCTAAACTATAGCTTGTCAACAAATTGATTATATTCAAATTAGTTATCCAACCCATCATCACCTACGGAGCGCCAGTTTGGAAAGACTGTGCAAAGCCCCATCTAGGGAAACTTCAAGTCGTGCAGCCTTTTTACTTCCCTACAAAACTCTTACACAAGCTTGCCACTGTCCTCCCCATAACTGAGCAGGTGAAAAGTATAGCCGCTAGATATGCATCCAGTCCATAACATCACTTTGAACACTAACTAACACTTTTTACATTAACAATATTTGAGTCTCCATACGAGTTTGTACAGCGTGTTAGGTTAAGTTAGTTATATAAGGCTATTATTAAGTTACCCAAGTAAGGTTTTTGAAAATTTTCCTTGGGCTCTTATATAACAAATTCAAGTAAATGTATATAAAAAAAAACCTGTTTAGCCTACAAAATAACTATAAGTTATAGCTGTAAAGATGTAAATCTAAGCTCTAATTTAAGAAACATTATAAGTGATATAGACTGAAACTTGTACCAAATAAACGTAACTTGAACTAAATATTTGGCACTCTTGTTCAGATCAATGGATATTTGTACTCCAACCAAAAAGTATATCAATAGACTAAATTATCTTGTCCGAAATTGTAGGTAGATACTTTTCGGACGCTGCTACGGCTATGTCGTCTGCATAGGCAACTCCTTTGCAGCCTGCATGGTCTACCCTCCTTACCATGATGTTTTACAGTAGGGGAGGAAGGACACCACCTTGAGGTGTGGCCGTGTTGACTCCTCGACGCAAGTGGGCATTCCCAAAAAAGAGGATACTACTCTGTTCTTAGGGAGCTTTTTGATAAAAGTTATCATTCAGTGTTGCAAGCATTTGCACAACCGCATCCGACTTGATGTGTTTGAACGTTTAGAAAGGCGGCAGTGTGCATTCTTTTAGAGCGAAAGATTTTCAATTTGCTCAATGAGAACGTGAAGACCAGTTTCAACATACTTGGCTTTGGTCTGATTAGGCTGCGACTACGAAAATAATTTTGGATCGATTATCTTTCGGATGTAATAGTCAATTATCCTTTCCAGATTTTTAGCAAAACAGTTAACTTATGCAACGATAGACCTTAGGTTTAACGTGCGAAACTTTTCCTGCTTTATGAATGAACACAGCAAGCACGAATTATAGATCTCCTTCAGCCACAGTAGCATTATTTCTATAGACTCCTCAATTTCTAACATAAGAAAACCACCAACGCCTGGTAATTTGAAAGGTCCCATTTATCTCATATCAATAGGAAGTTCAGAATACCAAAAGTAGACGATAGGCTGATGACCTGCTCCATTCGATGCGTCATGTATGCCTGGAAAATGTGGGCCCGTAAGGAGATTCAGTGTATCGATACTCTGGCTCTTTTGAGTACCAATAATTTGACGCATTACTTTTCGAATTTTCTAGATTCGTTTTTTTTCTTTTGCATATTGATACATTTTGGTCCTACCAAAAAATAAGTCTAACTTAAAAATTCTAAGAGAGAATGCGTTACTTTGTTACAATTTTTTTTAGTAGCTTATGAAAAAAAAATTGGCTATCAATATTATGTGAAAAAGTAAAATTAACTTCGTACACAAATAACTTTTGAAAGACATAGTTAAACTCGCTGCCAACACAAAGAGTTACATAATTAAAATTGTAACTACTACTAACAACCTGACTCGCTTTACAAATCATTATACAACCATTCCAACATGCTGATTTGAATATCTAGCACAAAACAAGTGCAGTTTGCCAAAACTATTCAAATCACTCTTCATTAATCCAAAGTATTATTATCTGCTGTCGCAACGTAGGAAGTAGCATCTCATTATTCAGTCAGCTCATTACTCAACATGTCTCATTTTCAGACCATAAACCAATTAACTATTTTTTTTTTGTTTCTATCAATCATGCAGGTATCGAGTACCTTGTGGACAATCATCTGCTGCGCATGGTACCGCAAGACATAGCACACTTTTTATACAAAGGGGAAGGCCTCAACAAAACAGCAATCGGTAATTTGATATTTCATAGATATTTTTAAAGAAGCACAGCTAGAATTATGGTTTTGATTGATGTTTTTGTGCCTCCTTTACAGGTGATTATCTCGGAGAAAAAAATGACTTTAACGAACAAGTACTCAAAGCCTTCGTAGAGCTACATGATTTTACAAATTTGATTCTTGTGCAAGCACTAAGGTAAGCATAAATTCACATTTACAATCATCTAAAATTAGATGACTAACTACGAAATAAAACAAAAATTCTCACGATTCACTGTTATTCTTTTAATATTTTAAACAGGCAATTTCTGTGGTCATTTCGTTTGCCTGGTGAAGCACAAAAAATTGATCGAATGATGGAATGTTTCGCACAACGCTACTGTCAACTAAATCCCGATATATTCACAAACACCGACACATGCTATGTACTTAGCTTCGCTATTATAATGCTAAACACATCATTACATAATCCATCGGTAAGTAATTGAATTGCACATTGACTTTTGTAGTTCTATAATAGTATATGTATTTCGTTTCTCGATTACTTTTTATAAAAGCTACTTAAAATTCCAAGCAGCGAACTTTGGAATTTTCACATAGGATTGTTTGAGTTTATTTAGTATACTGGCTTTCGTTCTTGGGAATTTGTTTTTTTATCGACCAATAGAATAATAAAACCATACAAAAAGTAACTAATGCTATGAGTTGTTCATTCACGATCACTACTTTAAATACTAGTGCTTCAACTAAGTATGTATCCAGATTTAAATTCACTTTGAATAAAATCAAACGCTTTAATTATCTGCCATAATTTTTAAACTATCTAATGTGTATATATTCAATATCTAATGAAAATCACAAATATAATAAAAATTCTGACAAGATAAGGTCATAAGACTAGCATTTAACAATCAACGGTTTACAAGTACTTATCTTCAACACCATTCCAGTTACCATATGTTCTAATTCCCATCAATAAAATCGTATTTCAGGTTAAAGAAAAGCCAACTGTTGAACAATTCATTTCGATGAATCGTGGTATTAACAATGGTGGTGATCTTCCAAGAGGTTTACTCGAATCACTATATGAATCGATACGTACTGAACCGTTCAAAATACCACAAGACGATGGTAATGATCTAATGCATACATTCTTTAACCCCGACAAAGAAGGATGGCTGTGGAAACAAGGTGGAAGGTATGTTAGTCTCTTGAAGACAATTATATTTTAAATATATGTCTAGCTCTAATTAACAAAATCAAGCTTGAATTTCATAAAATGCTACTAAAAATAAGTAAATACTTATGCCTCGATTAATTTCCTCGAACAGAATCTTGACGTGGTTTCAAATACTATGTCAGCTTAAAAATAAAATTTTATTAGCTCTCATAAAACTCTTACATTATCTCACCTCTAACGTAATTAGTATTTTTCTCATTTTCCAGATATAAATCGTGGAAGCGTCGCTGGTTTATTCTAAACGATAATTGTTTGTATTACTTCGAATATACTACCGATAAAGAACCACGAGGGATTATTCCATTAGAAAATATATCGGTGAGTATGCAAAACGAATTATTTGTTTATGTGCAGATACAATTAAGCTTGTATGTTGGTAAGTAGACGTGCCCACGATTCTTTACAGCCTTATAAATTTTGTGTAAATATAAGAAAGCATTGTATTTAAGTTTATGCAGGATAAATTTAGCTGGGCTCTATTTATATCAAAATTGCGATTTCATTTTTATTGTTGCCAATTATTTTTCACTGAATCTCAGAATCGATTTGTCACCAGCATTTAATTAATGCGATGACTGTAGCATATTGAAATACGTACGCACACTCCTTGTTATTGTAAATATATATTCAGTGGAATAACTTATTCTTTGGAATTTCAGCTAAAAATATTTGGTGAAACAAATAATTTAATTGTACGATATGCCAACTCATATATCTCAAATAAATTCAAGATGACGATACATAAAAGATTACAGAAGTAATTGATATTGTTGATGGTTAAAATTGTCATTTTAGTTTGATATACAGCCCTGTGCTGAAATCCAAGTTCCAGATTGAAAATTGAATCTGACATTCTTCTATCGGATTTGACTGCGATTTATTTTGATTTAAAGTGTTCGGCGTAAATCGTAATTGGTTTTGATTTACACTTTCATCGTTTTAAAATTTTGGTTTTGGGCTTATGTCAATTGCTCGGAAAGAAATACCAGCGACATAAAAATAGAAAACCACCAAAATAATTGAGTGGGTCCTGAACACCCCTAGCACGGCGACCTTCTGGGTCTATTCTGCCTCTTCTGCGTTATATCCTATAGGATGTCCAGGCTTCTAACAAACCTGGATATGTTCTTTGACGGGGCATTTGTTATGTTCCTGATGGTGGGAAGAGCAGAGCCAAAGTGCTCTAATCTTCGTCTTGCTAGTGATGGACATAGTGTGAGAAGATGTTCAACACACTATATCGTTTCCCCACAGTATCTGCAGCGGTCGTCCTGCTCCTCACCTATCCTATGGAGATAATTTTCCAGGGAAGGCGGCCTCTCACGCTCCGCATAGGGCTCTTATGCCACTTTTACAGGGAACAACTGCTTCTTTTGCTTTTCTGTTGTCGAAGCCAAGGTATTTTTTTGTGTTTTAAACCCTCAATATTAATGATAGTCCTGATTGCTGCTTGAGTATCCGATAGGATCTTAATTCAGACTCTTTACGTGCTTCTTGTCTTTATTATTTGTGAGGTTCTACTTGAAAGATGGTGGCCTTCTTCGGGAGAGAGAAATGCATCTTGCACTTGGGACCTACTATCCTTACTCCTACTCCACAATCCATCTGTGAACAATCCGTATACCACATTTGCGGTCCTTTGTACGAGTGAGGTGGGCTGTCGTCCCATTTATACCTTAATAGAATTGTGACCTTGAACCTGTTCTCGAAGGCTGATTTGGTCGTTGAAGTTCAACATTTCCATTATGAGCCAGGATTTTGAAGTGGCTTTTAAGGTCTCCTGATTTGTACCTCTAGACCTGTTGTAGGCTAATAGCCTGTTTCGCTGCTTCCTCCTGAATTTTGAGGTGTAGCGACTCTAGGTTTCGAAGGGCCTCCATTCTTGCCGTTGAGGTGGAGCTCATTGTTCCTGTAATCAACAGGAAAGCGATCCTTATAGCTCGGCGTGAGCACAGTGAAAAATAGTAACACCAAGAGTGGGTTGGGTCTATAAGACCCGTGTTAAAAAAGTATATAAAATCTTAACAAAATGGACACTTATTTTTATGGTAACGTAATGTTAACAAAATCTAGGTTAGTGTAACACCTCTAAACGTAAATTTACAATAACAAATGTTTTTGAGCTTACAAGTCTTCACTTTCAGTCTGTCTATCTGCACAATCGCTTGAGTACCATATTGCATGCTCATTACATATATATTTGTTGCAGTTTCGACAGGTATGACTAGTTTCTATCTTTTTTAGCAGGACAGACTTGACATCTCACCTTTGCAGGTGGCTCCTCAACAGGTTCTCCTAAGAAATCTTTAATTCTTTCTCGATGCAGTCTTGGCAATTGGGCGACATCTTTACGGTTAAGCAAATGCTCACAAACAAGAGCAAGACCTAAACTGCCCTACTAAGCGCAAAAGCGGTATCTAAAAAAATCGAAAAATTAATTTTTATAACATTAGAAAGCTTAAAACAATACGCATCTAATGAACTAAGCCTTTTAATGGTATCTTATTTAAAACATATGGAAAACATCTTAAGAAAGTTTTTTAAATCTAAGTATCCGATGTATCCAAGAGCGGAAGACCGCTCACCGCGAAAAGTGGAGTAAGGAGAATCCTCCACCAGTTCCAAACGAACCCAGTTCCTCGTCGCCTATCTCAATTTTACCTTAAATCACTAAGGGTATTATAGGTATATCAATATTACTACTTTTGGAAAACTTCAATCATTTCGAAACTCGCTTTCATTGAGATATCGCTTTTGCGCTTAGTAGGACAGTAAATTCTTTAGAAATTTACGTCATTTTATGCTATTATTATTATTATTTTTATGTATTATAAATGCATTTATCGCTGACATGTTCAAGATACCATAAAAAATTGTCAGTGGCCATTTTTTTAATTACGACTTACACAATAAGTTGAGCAAAGCTCGTCAGTCACACCCACCCCACCCTTAGTTACATTATAAAATGTGTTTATCTAAGGCTTTCCTTTTTCGCCGGGGGTTCGTCAATCCTGTCGTCGTGATTGAGGCTCGAGATAAGCAAAACAACTTTCTTTTTCTTTGGAATATGAGATACTATCGTAAAGTCTATCTGAAAGCCAAATGTCGACGAATATATATCTTTTCCTCGTGTTTTTAAAAATCCTGGTGGTACCTGCTTTTTATTCCTTCGAATAGGCCCCACAGATGTTAATAGCATCTCCTCTATTGTAAGATTTGCTTCAGGCAAGTAGGCTCTACGACCATTTTCAACAAATGCTTCGAAAATCTCCCGGATAGGTGCTAAATTGTCCAAAGATTGTCTTTCATCACGTGTAGTGAGATCATCAAAATAAAGGTTATTTTGAATAAAGTCAAAACGTCGCTGCGACATCGTCAACCGAAAAATATCAATGCCTGTACTATCTGAAGCCCAAAGATCTTTTAGATTCTGTCTTCCAGATCGATGCACACCGGCAATATACAGAAGCCCCAAAAAAGCCATAAATTCATTTCTACAGAACTCTTTCACACAATATATCGAATATTATGCCGCAAAAGTTCCTTCTGACACTTTGTTCCGTCTTTTCTAAAATAGTACAGTTGTTTCCCGAATTTCAGAAGTCACCAATGAAGAAGGAGTATGCATTTGATGGCGTAGTTCAACTAATGGTATAACATCGCTATCGTCGTCGGATGTATTTTGATCCGTGTCGCTTTCTTCACTGCGAAAACTCAAGTGATCCTCTTCGTCTTCCCTTTCGGAGTCGGATTCTTGTAACATCGCGTAAATCCGCTGGCTTTCGAGTTCTTCTCGGTCCATTTTGAAACTAAAAATAACACTAAATGTGTTGAAAAAACGGCCCAAAAATACGACATTAAGTGTATGGTTGGATCTAACTTACCCTTCGTCGTGTTGACTCACATTTATGCACTGATGTATGCGCGGCAGGGCTAAGTGATAGTGAGAAACGAAAACAAAGGATCCTTTGCTACAGCTAACGGTAAAGGTAACCTCACATAATTATCTTAGAAAATACAAGCATTTCAAAATGTCACGGGTTTCGTAGACCCAACGGTGCGCTCGCCGGGCTTTTTGAGCCTAATAACAGCAGTTTTTGTGTGATTTTCTTCCACTACACTGTTTCCACCACATATAGGATGATAAGTATCACTATTTGTTTGTATGCCCGTAGTGTCAGCCTTGGAGATAGTCCCCAATTGCGTCCAAGTATTTGTTTTGTCGCTCAGAGTACGTTAGTGGGCTTCAGTGTTGTTTTGTTTAGATGATTGTCCCAAATGAGTTTCCTATCTAGGTGAATTCCTAAATATTTTACCTCTTCTGGCAGACATACGACTGTGCCCCTAATATTTAGGGCTCCTATTTCGATTTCTTTTTTCCTGCAGAATGGTACTATGCTAATTTTAAAGCCCTCTTCTTCTCACAATTGGGTTGTTAGCAAAAAAATGCCGTTTACAAAAATTTGTAAGCTGGGAATCTTCAATAGCACAAAAAGTAGGCCAAAATTGCGCATCGAAGACACTAATGGTTTGACTATCAATAAATATTACTATGCAGGAAATACAACGATACAATTCCGATTGAATAGTTTTCACAACGTATTAGCGTCTCAAACAAGTGCATCTGGTAACATTTTGACGCGAATTGTTAGTTGGTGGCCAATCTCATCTGGCAAGGCTAGAAGTTATCGAAGTAAGCTCTAGGGTTTTCCAAGTAGTACGAGTCTATTATTTGCTTCAGGGATTTGCGATACCGACAACATATCGAACTAATTTTTTTCGTCTGATACTGGTAAATAACGAATCCATAGACGTGGAATGCTTAAATTATCTTGCTGTGGCACTGGCCCTGACTACAGTAAAAAATTGTCTAAATCCCATAATCTTGCACTTAATTCGATCCATAGTTGGACTCTTAACTGTATGTAATTGATAGATGATTCATTTATGATCAAATGATCGTCATTTCTAATGAACCGTAAACGAATGAGTTTCCTTAAGTATCTACTTCACAACATTTTTTGTTTCCGTTAAAATTCTTCAAGTATCAATTCAATTTATAAGATAAACCAACAATTCTAAAACGGAACACTTTATTAACTCTAACACTTATATCATTTTCAGGTGCGCGAAATTCACGATCGTAGTAAACCACATTGCTTTGAACTTTACGCGTCTGGTGGAGCAGATATAATCAAAGCATGTAAGACTGATTCCGAGGGAAAGGTAAGTTTTAAACTCCATTTCCATGTTTTTCTCTTACAAATGCATCATTGAGTTCGAATAATATTATTCTCTGTTATCCAAATCACAGGTAGTAGAGGGCAAACACACAGTTTATCGAATGTCCGCCGCAACTGAGGAGGATAAGCAAGAATGGATTAAACGACTGACTCAATCGATCAGCCACAATCCGTTCTATGATATTTTAGTACAAAGGAAGAAAAAGGCTTTAGCGAAAAGTTAGTATTAATCGAGCCTGAAATTCCAGGAGGCCATTTAAAATCGATGAGAACGTTCCGAAGAGAGCATCAAGAAGCTGAAGCTTTTTCTATAAATCAATAGTCTCATTAATAATACAACAACCAATGGCATACTCATCAAAACTGCTTGAAACACACCTACAGAACATCTCTCCAATCATTTTCAAGCATAAATCACCAACAACTAACAAAAACTAGTTGTAACTATTTATTTAGATCCGAAAGTAAGTAAATGTTAGCATAATACACTTCTACATATGATTATATATTTTTGTCTTATTGTGATAAACACTATGTTTCTTATTTTTCCTCTTCAAATACAATTGTTCATCTTTTGATAGTATATATATACACATACATAATTCAATCGTCACTTGTATTTTGTATTTTTTTTCTGTCGCCTTTAAGTGTTGTAAATAGAGCTAGTTATGATATTAAACGTAAAAGTAAAGTTATATAAAGAAACATCCACCTCCTATGGCTATACGATCTGTCAATAAGTTAGAATAAACTAGACATGTAGAGTTTATCTATACTAAAATCAAATTGGATGAGGAAAAGAAAATCGAGAAAAAACGAGAAAATTATTCTGAATAAATTAATGTACATATATATTCATTTTAGGCTATTTATTTTCTCAATGTGCGATAGTTAGGATTTTCCGTTGTACAAGCATATTTTTCACGATCGCAATGCGTTTAATGTTTGAACATAACAGAAACAAAAGAATTTTTTTTAAAATGATAAGATCGAAGAAAGAGGCTGAATAATTTTACTGAGTTTGTTGTATGAAATGTATTTCGTTGAGTTTTACAATGTTCTATTTATAGAATAAAATGTATTTGTAATCAATGCTCAAGAGCGTAGTATAACTAGCAAACTGTAATCTATCAAAATAATGTTAGTATTAATTTGGTGATTAACTAAACTTTCAGGGCGGAAAGAATTTTTTTTTTAATTTTTCGAAACCACAAAATCTTCAAAGGAAATTTTGTTACTATACTAAAGCGTAAACTATAACCGTCAAAACTCAGTACTATTTTGCAGACGACTACCCTCAATTTGTGTGTAATTAATAAAAATATAGATAAATCGATATTCTCAATTGTTTAACATACATACTAGACAAATTGTTACATCACTCGCAGCCATGACTGGTATCGAGAACCGTTTTCTAAGCTGATTAATTCCTTTGTCGGCATTTCGTGCGACGTATGAAGTACGTTCTCATTGTTTTCTAAAGTACCAAATATCAAGTGGAGTTAGTTTGAATATTGAATTTGCTACATGCGTCGCACAAAATGCATTACAAGCAAACACCAAGCCTTATTAGTATTACACCCTTAAAACGTATCAAAACGCAAATAATCGAAATACTCTCTCATGATTTTTGTCTAAATTTAATCAAATTACACAAAACAGATTAAATTATTCATAAGCGAAGATTCTCACGATACCGACAACATTCATTGTGATGCAACAATTTTTTTTACAAAAGAATGCATTCACATTGTAATATTGACTCGTATGCTGGTAGCCAGAGCGCTGTGACTATCTTTTTTATGATAAGCAATACCAGCTGTTTCTGAAAAATAAATGCCAGAAAATAAAGAAGATAAAATAGACCTTCAAATTAAAAATTCAACCTAGCGAGATTAAATGCAATAAGGTTCATAACAGGTTTTTCCTATTGACTAGAAATATTAGAACATGAAAATGTAATATTTATTGTAAGATCGTAAGCACATATAAGCTTTTTTGTAAAAAGAATAAACGATGGCAATTTAATAAAAAAAAACAATAAATTATACAAATAAAATGCATTTTGCTTTTATTTATGATGTATTTTGAGAGTCACTTAACGTGAGATTTCTCGTCATTTGACACTCGTATCAGTGTCACCTAGGAACCGGTATTCTGAGAATCACGTGAAGTGACTACAAACAAATAGTGAGGAAAAAACTGTTTGTTTTCGAAACGAATCGAAAGAAGAGATTGGAATTCGCCAAAGCCTTTGTTCATTATAATCCTTATTTTTGGAAAAGTGTTCTGTTTAGAGACAAAAGCAAATTTAACAGATTTGGATCAGATGGCAGGCTGATAGGAGCAAAAGTAACGCCAAGCGAAAAAAAGGTTACCTTACGCAGCACAGTTAAACACGGAGGCGACAATGTCATGGCTTGGGGAATGGCATGGCTGCATGTGGAATTACAAATTTGAGCTTATGGACGCTACGATGGGAAAATCAAGTATTTGAATATTCTGAATAGGAACATGTGACCGAGTGTATACTTCTTGAAATCACTTAGTTAAAACTCAATTTTTGATAGTATCTGAATCAAAACAGTTCTACAGTCGACTCTCGATAATTTGGCACTCATTCATTAGAATCTCTCGATAATTTGAAATGTTTCTCCGTCCCTTGAAAGATGCTTGGTAATTGAATAAAATCAATATTAATTGATCCCTTCGGTAATTTGAAGTTGAAGGAATAGTATATTGCTTGCCGACATTCAATAATTTGAAGTCGAGCTCCACTTCTCTGTTTAATTTGCAGCGTTTTTCATGTACAAACCATTTGTTTACATACTACATACATGCAGTGCTGTAAGATTGTGGGAATTTTCCCATTCTGTGGGAATTTTCGACTTCTAAAACTTGAAAAAGGGAAAAGGGAGAAAGTGCTGCTCGTGGAACAAAATCGTGGGAGAAATGAGTCAAATGAAATAAAACTCTTTCGTAAAAGTTTCACCAAATATTATTAAGAAATTTTTATCCAAGCAAAATTGACATTTTCTTGTGTATCTTTGCATTTCAGTTAAAACTTGGGATGAAATGAACTAAAACCACTTCTCAAGCCATCGGATTAGCGATTTTCAGCAAAAAATTTAACGCACGGCACTAAAAATTGAATTAAGAATAAATATTAAAATTTAATTTTCTTTCTTTAAAAGCTAGATATACATATTTCAATTCCTTGAGAGATATTGATATTTCGAGGATAATTCGACCTCTTCTTCAGTGTCTAGCAGCATTTGTGTACAACATTAGTTTCTGCTTAAGCCAAAAGCTGAACGATAACATTTTCGTTTCAAAGGTATCTCAGAAAAAAATGGTTTAAGTGAATATTTTCTTGTGATGCTAATGATATGTACAGTGAATGATATGTAATAATATTTAGCTATATGATGAATTTATAAAATAATACGCGGATGCAGGAAAATTAAAACAAAAAATCATAAAATTTGTTCCGCTCAAAGACCAATTACTAAAATATTTTTTTTGAACCTCGGAAAATCAAATTTAGTAGTTGCAAATATCACCAAATTATTCATATTACGAGAATATTTGGTAAAATTTAGATTGATGTTCCCCGGCCGGGAAATTTCACCTCCGAAGTGCAAATCGGCAGTAGCAGGATTCATACTTTTAGGATTCATACATTCATTTAACACATTATATATTATATATTGAGTTATATTGAAATGGGTTTTTTCCTTAAATAAATGTGTTTTTTTTTATCACTGTTATGAAACAAAAATATACCCACAAGATTACTATAGAATGCGTTAATACTATGGAATTACTATGGAATACGTTATTAAGTAGAAAGCTCCACTTCACCTACACCTTAGAAGGAAAGAATTGTGGATTTGGGTGCATTTTACGGACTTTCTTCGCTTAATTGCATCGTATAGTCTGAATATACCACTATATCCAAACGATAAGGGAATATGCTCTCGGCTCATACATTTCTCAGCATCATATCTCAAAAACTACTGAACTACTGATCGTACATGAATTTGATGTATGAAGTTTTTGTGCAGATTTTAATGTTGAGTAAATTTAATGCGAACATATATTCACGTAAAGTCAATAGTTAACGAGATAGAAAAACTGATTTTCGTGACCTTTGACTTTGAATAACCTTTGTTGCGCACACGACTTTGTAATCGGCTTTCCACATTATGTTTGTCATGACAATAAACACATATCCGTCGAAAAATCTCCACTTGGATTTATTTAGCAGTTTGGCCATTTTTTCGTCTTGTTTTCTTGGCCTAATCGCGTCACCGCTAGTGCCTCAATTGCGGGTAGAACAAGGTCACACCAAGGCAAAATTTCCCCGTCTAGAGAAGTGATTGCGTGGATTCGTCATTATTGGAGACAAAACGTTCCCGTCGGCAGTTTCATTTTGAAGGAAAATATTCAAATCTTTTGCGCAGTCTGTTGGGATTAACGGATTTGCTGCAAGTGAGGAGTCGCTCTCAAATTTCAAATTTCATCACATTTTAAAATATCTGCGGAGGGAGCGCCAGTGTGGATATTTCCATTTGTTCCCAGTGGGTTGACGAATTAAACCAACTTTTGAATGGCTATGACCCAATGAACACATTCAACACAGACAAAACCGGGGTTTTTTTTATAAATGTCTTCCTGATCGCATTCCGACGTTCAAAGACGAAAAGTATCATGAAGTGAAAATCAGCAAGGATAAATTTGTCATTTTAGCGTGTAACATGGACGGTTCTCAAAAATTTTTCTCCAGCCAACACATCAAGATTGCAACCATTAGACCAAAGCATAATTCAAAATTTTAAACCCCTCGGCCGTAGCGAAATTATTACTCTTGTGCTGGATAGCATCGGAAAAGGTGAGAAGGTGAACATAACAGTTTTGACCACTATAATCATGATTGATAAGGCCTAGAAAAATGTCAACCCTACATTTATTTATAATTGCTTCAGAAAGTGCGGGTTTAAGCGAACCGAAAACATAGAACAGTCATCAGAGCGGCCAATAATTACAAATTCTGACTCAGGTTGGGGACTTCTACCTAACTATGGTAGACTATGCTCATGTTGACGATGACGTCAGTGTCCACGGTACCCTACCGGTGCTGAAATGTTGGATTTGGCCCTCCTGGATAAGGACTAGGAAGAAAAGAAAGAGGAACAACCGCCAGTTCCAGCTACATTGAGCGAGGCAAGGAGATCTGTTACAGCCCTACGCTTCTACGCCTTCAGAACCGACACAACCAACGGGAATCGCTGTATGCATTCCGGCCATCATTCATGAAGCAAACATTCTTAGTAATGCAAATGTAATCTGCTTGCTAGGGGTTTTCTAAAAGCCCATGACTGGCCAATGAACATCACTCGCAGAAATAAGGGGAAAAGAGCTTGCGAGCATACATCGACTATGGGTAGTGTGCTACATAAAATGGAAAGATGAAAATCTCGGAGCATTTCAAATTATCACAAGTTAGGAAAAATGTTTAATACAAGAGCACCAATTCTCCCTAGTAGCTGCGAGAATACGCTATTGGAAATTTCAATGATCGTCACAATCACTCAGCATGCAATATTCACACATTCCGAGGTGCAGAGGTACGATCGGCCGAAGGCCAAAACTTCAATTTGCATTCATCCTAGATGACGGGCTTTCCAAAAAAATATTTTTACAAAGCCATAAATCTGAACGCTCAACGTTCCCCTTGTCTATGCCTTACCAGCCTAGGACATGCAATGATGAAAATAAATTAACACACTATGGATCGGTAATGGCTCCATGCATTACGCGAAAAACTTACCGAATATATGCCAGCGCACTACTTTTCCCGTTCGGCAAGTGACTACTTCTTCTCAACTCTCACTACTGGCGAAAATTCATTGGACAATGATAAAGTCGCTCACTCAACAGAAAACTACGGACTTCTTCTCAAAAAAACATTTATGAATAATTGTACAAATGTTTGCAATAATAAATCACGAATTTCAAACAAATTCTTGTTTATTTGAATTGTTCTTTCCTCCCTCTTGGTTATTTAAATTCCGGTTACTTTGAACCCTTGGTAACTTGAATCTTTTCTCTGTGCCCTGGAGCTTCAAATTATCGAAAGTCGACTGTATATGCATTGATTTAATTATGATTTACGTACCGACTAGGGTTCTACATTTCTGGTACTGGAAGAAGTTTATAAATTTTCTCATATAGGAAAAGACTATTTAGGTTTGGTTTCAACTTTTTATATTTATAATATAAATCCCGCTTCTTACATCACCACGTCTTCTTATAAGGCCCTACTTTTCTTCTGGTTTGGAGAAAACAAATGTAAGATTGCATTTTCCGCAGTAGTGACGATCTTCATGTGCGGCCATGAAAACTCCAGCTCCGCAGTTCTCGCCGGGGCATTCACGTCTCAAACGATGGATCTTTCCATTCTCGTCGACCTGTCGAAACGAAGTGCATTAGACAAAGTTCCAATTGAATTACCTGCACAACAATCAATGTCATCACAACAAGATCAAACAAGACTCAAGAATTCTTCCTTGATTTTGTCGCGCCTGATATTAATCCATCAGTCAGGATATTTTAATACCTTGTAGTACTTGAGGACGGCCAATTTGACCTTCTTCCTCTTGTGCTTAATCTTCTTTGGGGTCGAGTAATTCTTCTTCTTGCGCTTCTTGGCACCGCCACGAAGACGCAACACCAAGTGAAGTGTCGATTCTTTCTGAATGTTGTAGTCAGACAGAGTGCGTCCATCTTCCAATTGCTTGCCAGCGAAGATCAGCCGCTGCTGGTCTGGAGGAATTCCTTCTTTGTCTTGGATCTTGGCTTTGACATTTTCGATAGTGTCCGACGGCTCGACCTCGAGAGTGATGGTCTTACCCGTGAGGGTTTTTACGAAAATCTGCATTGCGCTCGCGCTATTTGTTCACACACGGGAGGGCTGAAAAAAACAAAATGAATTTCTTGAAAACGAGTTTTAAATTTCAAATACTTTTAAAAACTATAATACAAAAGAAAATGCTGGATTTTATTATTTCGAAAAACTCATTTATTGGCCCTTAATATAACAAAACAGCAAATCCAGCTAAGCCTAAACTAAAAGCACGGCATTTATTACTCCATCGTTTTCTGGGTTGTTCGTAACTTGGGCGTACTTTCCCCACACTACTTTGCCAGTTTGTGTAACAAGACCCAGCTCAGAAATATTCACCTCGATCACAGTACCCTTCGTGATCACTCCCAGTGATGTGAACATTGGAGAGCTGGGATTCTTCTTCACTCCAATTATCGGTAGGTAGAACGTCGCCTTTAGTTCAGGATGAGTGACGTGTGCTTTCGTGAAACGAAGACCCATAGGGCGTATAAAGCGCTCGAATTTTGGTGGCTTTCGTGTGAAATTTTCACCCACGAATGTGACTTTCGTGACCATTCGCTTCCATGCCTTTCGCTTAGTCTTTCCAGTCCGCAATACTTTGAATACTTCGGCGTCCGACTGCTGCCGGACTTTCGGGATCGGCACATCCCACTTGCCAGCTTTTTCTTTGCGTTTTTGCTTTATCATATTTGAAAGGACCTTGGCACTCGATTGGATACCACGATCAAGCAAATAATGCGGCAAGGCTCCATCCTCGACTGGCTGCTCTTGTTTTTTGACCTTCTTCTCCTGATGGGCTTGAATCTTCTTTTTCATTTGAATCTTTTCATTGCGTCGCTCCTTATTGAACAGCTTCGCTTTGATACCACGTAATTGCTGAGCCTTGCGAGCTCGCTCCTTGGGCATACGGGCCTCCTTCTTGCGCTTGCGTTCTTCAAAATCAAGACGCCTACCGTACAGCTTACGGTGGCGTTCCATATACTCATTTTGAGGCATCTTGTGTCAGTTGATGAGCTTTATCTGAAATACAAGAAGAAAAACGGCGTGACTAATCTTTGAAGCGGACAGGTCGCGCCTGTCTAGGGAAAGGCTAACACTTTCCGGCCGTCATCCGAACTCGACTTTTGAACATAACCTTTCCCCTGAGCATAACAATAGCCTGAGTCAACATATCACACCTACCTTTCTTCAAGAAACCGAACAAATATACACAAATCAATAAACTTCAATTAAAACTTATTAGTCCACTATACCACCGATGAAAAACTCTGACGCGGAACGAACTCCGGACATGTGCCCGACTAAATTGCTGTTCAACAGGCAGATTATATTACAACGCGTTAAAATTTCATCGAAACTTGACGCACATGGATAAAAACTTCAAGCTTTCAAAATCTAAACTTAATTTCTAGCTATAAATGAGTTTATCGGACATTTTTGCAATAGAAAAAGAGTTTACCCACCTATTACTCACACGATTGACATGTAAAAGGAAATGTTGACGTTCTAGCACCGGATATAAGAGAATGGTCGGTACTGCCACACCAAAACGCTCATCCGGAGCGAAGCTTCTTGTACATTAGTCGTTTGCCCACAAGCGATTTCTGCTGTTGCTACTGATGGATTATTTGTTTTTGGCTCCAGTAGTATGCAGAGACGCATTTAGATGAGTTGGAATGCTGATCGATCTATTTTCGCATTCAATTTAATTCAATTCGATGTTATATGACAGCCAAGATAGTACTTTACATCGAGCTTTCGGTAGGCCTAAAAACTTTCTAGCTTAATTTTAATGTTCTCATGTTGCTCAACCTGGTTACTCCAGCCAATTATTCGCTTCTGTCATTCGTTGACAGTTGCAGTCGACCAAATATGTTCGAGGATTAGCGGTGTGATATTTCTTCCGATTTGAAAATATCCCTATAGTGCCGGTCGTTGCAATCGAAAACGAGTAAAATCATTACGAAAACGATCCAAAGTTGCAAAATTGAGTTCGAAGTTTAATGAAGGAATGCCTATTGCTTTTTACTGCGGATCCTACGGACACCGTTGCCGCCGAAATGCCGTGCTGGTATTATGAGAAAAAAGACCTGAAATGTACTCCTTCGATTCTGGACGGAATATCGTATGAAACGGAGCGACGGTATCGTAAGGAAGGTGCCCGTTTTATAATAGACTGCGGGACGGAAATGAGCCTAGGCATTAATACTGTCGCGACAGGAGTAGTGTACTTTCACCGATTCTACATGTTCCATTCGTTCAAGACGTTTCCACGTTACGTGACTGCGTGTTGTTGTCTGTTTTTGGCTGGAAAGGTGGAAGAAACTCCGAAAAAGGCTAAGGATATAATCGGGACGGCCAAAAGTCTTCTTTCCGATGATAAGTTTTACTCGTTCGGCGATAACCCCAAAGAAGAGGTGATGACGTTGGAGCGAATTCTCTTGCAGACAATCAAATTCGACTTACAGGTGAAGTTTATTTAATTTGCTGTGTTTCTCAATTTTCGTTTCTCACTTAACTTACATTGAGGCTAATCATTGTTTATTGCAGGTAGAACATCCGTATAGCTTTCTCGTCAAATACGCCAAATGTTTTAAAGGAGACCAAAGCAAACTGCAGAAAATGGTGCAAATGGCCTGGAACTTCGTAAACGATTCATTGAGCACGACAGTTTGCCTGCAATGGGAACCAGAAATCATTGCTGTAGCGCTCATACACTTAGCTAGTAAACTAAGTAAGTTCACCATTGTTGATTGGATCGGAAAACAAACGCATCATCTTCGGTGGTGGGACATGTTCGTCGCAGATGTAACCATGGATATAATAGAAGACATATGTCATCAAGTCCTAGACTTGTACCAGCATCCTAATAAAAATAGTACAGACCCTCCAAGTCCACCGCAGCAGCCATCAAGCAAAGCTAGTCCACCGGCAAAGCGTGCAGCAAAATCACCGCCATCGTCGAGGCAATCGCCTGTAACAATACCAGCACCAGCCAATCCACCTGCAAAGCCGGTAGTTGAAGAAAAAATCGAGGGTAATCCTATTCCAAAGCTTGTACCACCAGATTTACGGTTTGTTTACCCACCAACGGGATACGGGGCGCCAGCGTATCAGTCGCATGCGGGACAACCGCACTACTCAGGGATGCCAGTGACAGGAGCCCCACCACCACCGCAACCACCACCACTCTACGCTGGCCAGTATCCACCAGGTCAGATTCCTGCGCACTATGCGAATTCAGCAATGAGCATGGGACATCCACCGCCTGCGCATCATCCTTCATACTACGCGCCTCCACCGGGGGGTAGTCGACCATACTATCCACCATAATAACAAACGAAAGTAAGCAAGATGTTGGTTCAACCTTGGAAAGTGCATGGAAATCAAAAATGTTGTTGATATTCAATTTTTGTTTAGATTTTGAAAGATTAAATTAAATTTGCTTTTAGTAGCGATTTGAAAACTAAAAATATCTTTTTGTATCCTTTGTAGTAAATAAAAGACGGTTTGATGTTATCAAAATATGTTTGGTTCATATTGCCATCAAAAATTGACGAGTTGAAAATTTTGAACGATTTTAGGCGTATTACAACTATTTTTGCTGGGATACCGTCAATAATTACATACATTTTGCAATTATATCTAGACTTCACCTGTAATGTAGCGGAATCTCCAGAACAGTGCAATTATTAAACACAGAACTCATCTTACTTTTTGGGCGAGGAGTAGAGTGGTAGTGGGCGAGCAGTAGTGGAGTGGTCGTTAGCGAGGAGTACTTATGATACAATCTTGATTTACTAGTTATAAATCGATCAGTTGTTTGTGAGAATTGTTGATAAACCTGAAACTGAAAATAGAAAGTCTAATGTTTGACTTAGATTCGAGTAAATGTTAGCATAGGGCCTTTCCGAATTCACGTCTTTGTCCTCATCTTCAGCTTGTTATGACCGATGGTGGCGTCAGCGAAGTAGCTCAGCTATTCTAACAGTTTGAAGCAGACCAAGACGAGGAGTCCGAAATTTATGGCTTTGCTTCGTAGCATTGCCTCAAACCACCATCAAGCCAACGAAAAATCAAATCAGAACGTGTCTTCGTCAACTGTTATACAGTAGAGCAATAACAAGTCGTGGATAACTGAATTCGTACAGGCTCGACTTGATCTCACTTCATATTCTGTTATAACAAGCTGAAGGCGAAGATGTCAAATAGGAAACGCCCATAGCAAAATGTGTAAAACGGATCTGAAACTTTCGATTACCCTGAAAATATTATCAGACATTCATGAGTATTTTCGGATAAAAAACCGTACTTGTCCAAACTCAAGACAGCGACCCGGTGACGGTGGAATATACGTAATTCTTCTGATAGTTGAGCTAGAAGATAAACGTCCGCCTCCCACACGCGGAGCCAAAAATTTTATTTGTGTAGCTATCATGCGGACTCGGAACAATTATATAGAAGCGTTTTGTTTTTCCAACAGTTGCCTAGATTTCAACAAATTTAATTATACGAGTATTTTAGTTGATCGATTCAATGGCATTAACTTACCGTTATATGCGATGCATTTACGTATCCCATACGATTGTCTCTCATAGGTGTCAACCGTACGCGATTGTCGGACGGTAGAAAATTCGGATGAGCATTTTTCACAGCATTATTAAAACTGAAAAACAATGATTCTCTAGTTTTTTTTTGAAATGAAAGAAAGATCTATTAAAATAAAATTATATATTAAAAACGAAGCGTTTAAATACAATTACTGTTCGATTTTACACATACAATCTCTTCGATTTTACATAGCTATACAATATGCTTAACGTCCGGTATGTATGATTTTTATTTGAAAATATTAATGAATAATGCATAAATGCATACGAAAAAACGAATATATTCAACGAGCAGTACGAGCAGCACCAAATTATTTCAATCAGTTTTTCTTTCAGGACACATCCTTAGCGTTTAGTTAATCTTTGTTTTCATTTATCAAAATTTACATACATAATTAGACTTGTTTAAACTTTTTTAATCGTTAAACTCGGATTGCTCCTCTACTAGTACAGACATAATTCATTACACATAATCATTACTAAACATTGATTTTAGACGGAACATATTTTTTGTTAAGGCACATCATTTGCAAAATTTATTTGGATTATTTTTCATTTCAAATATTGCTTTCAGTTACATTTTGGTTTGTTTTATGTATCTAATTATAAATACTATTCACTTGAATTAAAAGTTTGATATATTCCTAAAGCACTGCCGTTTCAATGATACTTTCAATAAATGGAGGGATCGTTTATCGTATTTTTCAATCAATTACGTAGAATTCGTTATATTAAGACTCTTATTAAAAACAAGTTTTCTTTCCATGATTCTATTGTATAGACACACAAACACATTTGTGGAACTTAGAACAAATGAATTTGGCGTTAAACAATTAGGTACAATACAATAAATTGTGAGTTATTTTTAATTGATTTTTTTCCTTCTTTGCTTCTTAATAAAAACATTGAGAATTATAGAACTTTCTTCTGACATTTTGAATTTTGAACAATGGAATTCAATTTCGTTAGATGAGTCGTGTTCGTTTCAAATATGTAATCAGTAACGCATATATGAATTTGTACTGTGCTAGCGATGGGATGATATTGTCGCGCTGATGCCTTAATTGTCCAGTAACACGAGGTATGTCTAAATCCTGCAAGTATATGAGATATTCAAAAATAAATTGATTTTCGAAGGTGTTTTCTTCTTTCAAAAATAATTTAATACTTATGGTTTTATATTTAATGTCAATAACCCAGCGAAAATTTTTAAGGTGCATTGATTTAAAGCGTACACAAAGCGCTTTGATATCAAGCAATTTCAAAGTGCTTTGAATGCGTTTTGATAGAAGCGAGAGCAAAGCAGATGGCAATTTTCATTTTCATACGTATAAATATATATTTTTTAGAGTTTCGCGAAAATTACCGTATATTCCGGGCATTACCGTTTTGTCGAAATAAGTACGCTGTTCTTCGCATCTCATTCCATCAGTGGCCGTAATTTGAAAGTGAAATATAATATAAAATTTTACACGTGAATATAATATTCGTGAAAATAATATATTTTATTGCCCCCGGTCGAAGGTAAGTCAAGTTTCTGACAAAAGTTTGTCCGCAAGTAAGAGACCCATTTTAAATGAACAGTATAGAGACTAAGGACCAATGATAGGGTTTGAAGGACATTCAAGTACACGTATATGCACAAATTTTCATAAGTTTACAGTAAGTATATCTCGAGCCGATCATAAGAACTCATTTTTCGACCCCCACCACCAAACACCGTTATAGGAGTCACAAAAATTCCCGTTATATTCTTTATATGAAGTATATATTCAGTTATATAATCCCAAAACTTTGTTACATAATTACTTAAATTAACCATTTTGACGGAATTAATCTTTTTTTACAATGAACATTTGTTTACCAAATAAAAGACGATCCGTTTCTTCTATTTTTATAACTATAATAAATAGAAAGACCATTTTTTCAAATTGAACTCTTATTTTCGGACAGAGGGAGTAGTATTTTACTTCTGGTATTCTATATTAAACTATATGTCATCCATATATGATACGTATTTCTTACAGCTATAATTTCTTGAAATACACACAGTATTACTAGAGTGAAGCTTGCAATGTCACAAAAACTTTTTATAGTAAGCAATAGACATTTCAAACGGCTGATTGCAAAAAAATTGTCTGCATTGAATAATGGAGAAAACTTGCTAATTAACAAAGATGGTGATGACACCGTAGAAAAAAATTCAAATGAACTTAGTGCATTTGTAGGAAAATTAAATTCACCTGAAAATATTGAATCCATAAACACTTAATAAGACAAAATGATTCAGTTGAAAATTTTTCAATTGAAAAACTACAAGAAAAGCTTAGAGTCTGGTCCATTCAAGAAAGAATATCACACGCAGCAGGAAACGATTTACTTCTCATTTTAAACAAACATGGTAATAATCTTTCATCATCGATGACAACTTTACTTCGTATAAAATCAAACCAAATTAACCTTATTGAAATGTCACCTGGAAAATATTTTCATCTTGGAATAGAAAAGGCACTGAACTTAATGAAATCTGATTTAAAAGATGAAGAAGTAGAAATTGATATAGGAATCGATGGTCTTCCCATTGTACAAAAGTTCTGCAACGTCATTTTTGCCTATTTTAGCAGCAATACTGATGATAAGATACGACAGAAGAAGTGATAGCAGCGATTCGGGAGGAGGGGATTCAGCACATAAAAGTTACTTTATTTCTCCGGAATACAAGGGAACAGAGGAAAGCCGCCGTTGAACTGGACGAATTAAAAGCTTTGAAGCTAGTTGATACTGGACCAATTAGAATTGGCTGGGTTAAGGCTGGGGTAAGGAAGCGACCTGAAGTTGTGCGCTGTTTCAAGTGCATGGGATACAGCCTTACAAAAAAAAACTGCAAAGAACCAGACCGTAGCACTAACTGCTGGAAGTGCGGACAAGTTGGACACGTTGCAAAGGTATGCTCGGCGCAGCCATTCTGCTTGCTGTGCAACGACAAAGGCAACACAGGAGAAGCGAAGCACGTTTTGGGGTCAGGAACATGCAAAGCTTTCCGAAAAGCGCTCGATGCGCAGAAGAAGTTGCTGCGTAGATGAGAGTCCTCCAGAGAAATCTGCAAAGATACACCTTAATCACGCAGCTTATGCATGAATCCAGAGCTCAAATCGCAATGATTAGCGAACTATTTCGAAGGAGAAGTCCAAAGATATGCGATTCAGACACTTCAGGCTATGCAGCCTTATGGGTTGCAGACACACGGAAAGATTGGGGCGATGGATATGTTTGGATACAAAACTGCAGCATCAGCTTTGTCAGCTGCTATTTTTCACCGAACGACCCAATTAGGGAATTTCGTAGAAAGATAGAAGTATTAGAAGATGCTCTTGGAGATCTTCCAGGCAGACTGTTAGTAGCTGGTGACTTCAAAGCGAGAGCTTTGGAATGGGGGATGCCGACCCAAAACACAAGGGGGAGATTAAATATGGAAAAACACCAACCTACCGTAGACCAGGCTTCGGTGAGCCCATTCCCGATATAACTTTTGTTTCGGAGAGGTCCATGATGACAAGGCACTGGAGAGTGATGGAGGAGAACACTGGAAGTGACCACAACTATATTACCTTCTGGTTGTCGGAGGAAAGCCTGGCCCCTCAGGAATCGAGACGGAAGATACTCGGGTGAAATATTTCGTAGTTGGACAGGGGAAAGCTATTGAAGTTACTTGACAGCAGCTTTGCTCTGAAAGTTAGCGCAGGGCCAGCAGGGGTGCCAATGGGCCCCGGGTGAATAGGTTCGATTGTAAATTTCACTATGGGCGAAATTCGGCGAGCATGCGATGCGTCGATGCCACTTCAAAAGTCACTACCAGTCAAACAGAAGGCTTATTGGTGGACTGAGGAGATAATGGAACTAAGGCGAAGAGCTCTAGCGTGCAAGCGTAAGACACAGCGGTTTATTGGACAACCAGAGGCGTTGCTACTTGCCGCGACCCACTAAAAGGCAAAAAAGAAATGGGAATAGCTATAAAGCGGAGGAGAAAGCAAATGTGCCAAACTCTATGCGAAGAAGTGGACCGGGACCCACGGCTACAAAATAGTATCAGGTAGGCTCGGCCGCATGGGTTCCGACCCACCCATGGAGGCGGATGTCCTGAGAAATATTGTAGATTCGCTGTTCCCAGCGCACGGGGTAAGAGCAGAAAACGATCACACAGTTCGCCAGGAAGATATGGCGTCGGCCGCTCCTTTTGGAAACTGTAACTGGTCTAGCTCCTTAACGACTTCTACGACCATTATGAAACTTAGCAAGAATTATCTATTCACTATTAGCTATTTTTAGAAGAAAAAAAAATTAAATTGTCAACTTTCAAAAATTTAAATATATACATATATACTTTCAAAACAAAAAATGTTTTTTGAATATCCAAAAATGCATTTCAAAAGCTCATTAAATGAAGTATAAATTCAAGTTTTTTATTTATTTTATTGTAACTTTTTAATACTGGATAAAAGAATTCTCAATAGCGCATACCTGCCAAAAAGTTAAATCTTTAAGGACCTCCAGCTCGTTAGCCAGTAAAAACATTTTGTATCTAGATTGAGGATATAAATAGTTATAACCAGTGGCGGCTCGTCACAGTGGGCAAAGTGGGCCGGGCCCACCCTCTAAAACACATAAATAATAATTTTAAATAAAAGTTTGAGTCATCATTTACATATTAATTCATATACGTTTAACATAATAAATCCTTCTATAATTTTAATCCAGCAACAGCACATTTTTATATCATTCATTCATACCATGCAATGACGTAAAATCACATAGTGCCATAAATACATTGAATGTCCATCGCGCAATGTATCAACATATTTTCATACATATAAAACAATTACTACAATAAGCTACAAGCATAAACTATACGATACAATATACACCTGCATCTTGTACACATAAATGTATATTCCTCTTCTCAGTCCCATACACACCACGACGCGACGGGCAGACGCATCACTAGCCCATTCATAATTCTTCTACATCATCTACACTATGCTACAAACATAAGTATAAGCGAAGGTATAAGTTCGCGTTTGTGTGTTTATCGATTTCTGTTCATCAATGTGGCTCGGTGGGCCCAAGCACCACTGGCCCACTATGCGTTGTTACCAGTCCAAGCTGCGATCTATGAGCATTGACGCGTTCAATCGCAACAAAATTGATTTTGTATATTGGGTCGGCTCTTCATCTACGAAAAATTGACGTGTGCAATCGCGTCAAAATCTATGTTGCATATTGGGCCAGCCCATCATGCGTTTACATGCGTAGCTTGAATCAAAGAACTACAAGATCATGACGCGCGCAAGTCTCTCTCAGCTCTATGCTTGTGCGTGCGTCACCAGGAGAGTTCGGCTTATGAATGAATGAATGAAAAATTGTTTGTGGTATTTTTTTCAGCATTTTTTGTCAAATTATAAACTATAAATGAGCTTAGTTAGATCATAGTAGATTTCATTAATGGGAGTATTTTTGTGAAAAATATTATGAAAAAAATGTAATGCGACGTGTGTTAATATTGTACTGAAAATCAAAAGAAGAATAATGTGGCGGAAGACAAATCTATGTACACCTGCATGTATCCAAAAGATGCAAATTTTTCTGATGTGAAAAATTAGCGAATAGGTATGGGAATTTACCTATTGCATGATTGTTTTTGAAATATATCCCAAAAGAAAATTAATTTCAGGATTTGAAGCATGAAATGCTTATTTGTCTTCTCAGGATAAATTTGAAACAAAGGTTAGGTTAGATCCTGGGTGTAAAATGCAAAGTGTGAAAATTTCAAGAAGAAAAATGCATCTTTCATATAAAATTAAAAAAAGACAACTCTTTTATAAAATGGAAATAAATCAGCTAGCATAAATTTAGTCCATAAACTGTGCTAACAGATTTTCCAAATTCTTCAATAACAGCTCTTGCAGATGGCTTTAGAAAGACTAAATACAATCAGGGTTTCTTATTACGGTTTCAAAAATTATGTGGAGGTCTGAGCTCAGCTGCATTCTGAAAGTATCTGTTTTTTTCATTCAATGAGATGGAAAATGACTCCATCAGAAAATTATGTGATTCGGTGCTTGCTTGGGACTTGGGGCTTGCTTTTGGCTTGGGGCTTGCTTGTATCATGCATGCGTAGGAAAGAAAATAGTAAAGTGCAGACGGCACAGAGAACGTTAATATAAGCAAAGCGCTAAACACTTACACGATTTAAACTTTTTCTGGATGAGTCTTCCGTTTTCAGTGGTACTTTTAAAACTATTCAAAACGATCTCATCATTAGTAACTGTACTATTTAAAAAAAAACTTTATATTTGTACTACATGAAAAAGCTTTATACTTGCTGTGATTCATAGCGCTCCCTGTTATTCCTGGCAAATCGATGAGTCCACTGACACCAAGTGTTTGTCCCAACTATCAGTGATTTTTCGATACGTTTCAGAACAAGGCATTACAGTAGAGAGATTCATGGTTTTTTTCATGTAAGTCAAGACAAAAAAGCTGGAGATCTCTATAATTTACTAACTAAACATTTAAGCATTTCGATATTGCCACCATATTAGTGGGACAAACCTATGATGGTGCTTTTGTGATATCGGGGACTTGCAAAATAAAAGAATGCAGCATCTTTTTCGTGAATTTGACTGGGTTATTAGCATTTTTTTCCAACTCGATGAAGCGAACTAGTGTAGTTGATAAAGTTAATCGTAGGTGGCTACCTGATTGCAGCAATACACGATGGAACTATAAGTCTCGAATGATTTAAGTTCTTTCAAATAGTACAAATAAGTTGCTGGAAATCTTCGAAATATTTTTAAATGATGAAGCCTTTATCCAAGGTAGAGAAACGATTAAAGAGTCTATGGGCTTCAGGCATATTTTGTCGGTCTTCTCGTTTTTATTTTTGCTAAAAACATTCAACCTTATGTGTCAACAAACAGGTGTTCTATTTGAGATATTAATTATTGTAAAGTTAAGTTCAGATATTAATTATTGTAAAGAGCGAGTCAGCAACTTACTACTAACATTAAAATCATATAGAGGAGACGATACATTTTTTGAAAAAAAAATTTACGATGAGGGCAGTAATGTTGGGCAACCTGTTAAAAGATATAAAATAGACTACGATAGCATTTCAGATGCGAAAACTTATTTTAAAAGACTTCATGCGTTAAATTTAGACTAATCTAACTAAACCTTTCGGATATGAAAAAAATAGATTTTATCAGTTTCATTAATAGTAGTAATATCAAATCATTTGCGAAGGCTTTTTTAAAAAATCTACTAGACTCTCTTATCGGCAGCTACCCCTAAATCTTTGAAAAAATTAAGCAACGAAACGAACTATGTGTATAGTACTGTGATCATAACATATTTGGAATCACACACAGTTTATCGGACCTTTTAATTTTTATATCTGATAATAAGTTACAAACGGAAGTATTGGATATTTATAAATTGCTAAGTCAAGTTGCTTCACTAGCATCTTCTTCCACTTCAGTTGAACGAAGTTTTTCAGCTCTTAAGAGAGTAAAAACCTTTTTACGGAATTCCATTTGTCAGACTCGGCTTTCCGATTTAAGTACAATGAAAATTGAAAGGGATTTAGTTAAAATATTGCGAGAAGGTTACAATTTCAAATTTCGCAACCAAATAATTGATCTCTTTGCTTCATCAAAGAGTAGACGTAACCAAATAATTTACAAGCATATGTAGTAAATTATATAGTGCATCACGCTTTAATCTTTATTTTTAAATACGTTTGAAAAATGTTAAATTTGATGTAGAATATTTTGCATGTATATATGTATATTAAACCACTTGAAACAAGTGTTTTATTTTCATATATTTTATACTGAGGAGCATTGAAATTGAATATTTCTCGGAAGTCTATCTACTGCGTAAACGTAGTAGATAACTAACTGGATCAATTGAAAGGTGTGCATATAGGTGTTACATAAATAGCGACCAAAGCACTAAATTTTATTTATTTGAAAAAACTGACCAGCATACAACGAAATTCACGAAAATTTGTTCGGATAACAATAAAAAACTGGGCCCACCCAAACTCAACAAGCACGAGCCGCCACTGGTTATAACATAATAAAATATTACTAAAATAGGAAACATCAAAATTGTTTACCTGTCCGCTTCACGTGGAATGGCCCATATGTGGAACTGGTATTACGTTTGAAAAAAGAAGAAGAATACCTCATAGACTCCTGAAAGCCTGACAGAACGAAAGTAAGTCAATAGGACACCTGATAGGTGGAAGTAGCACGGCCGAGTTGAAGTAATGCGAAAGTGGTTCCGGCTCGGACTTACGTAGTCGGCGGGTGATGTTTTTTAGTGATTACGAATCTCACATAATCTTGTATCGTTCGCAAGATACCTATTGAAGGTTTTTGACATCCACTCCCAAAAACAAAACAAAAATATGTTTTCTGAATTGGGGCTGAATTCTGAATTGGTCGCGGAAAACCGTTGGATATAAATTTGTATCTTAAAGCCACAGTGGGAAAAATAAAGCATTTAAAAGATAACATGCTTCAAATTGACGAACGGGCGTCCAGTTTAAGATTAAGAACATTTATATGTGATGGTACAGCTAAAGCTTTCTTAACGGAAACACTTTTTCATGCATCAGCTAATGAATGCAGTAAATGCACGCAAACTGCTTAACTTATGAAGTTGAAAGAGTCAGCTTAGGAACGGATAAAGGCTTTTTGAAAAGGTTCAACCCAATGCATCACAAGGATTTCTTTCGAAATAATCCACATATTTTGGAAACAATCGAAACGTCGTTATGTATCCCTACTGAATTCTTCAGAAAATCTCATACTATAAATGAAATTTACCGCTGGAAAGCTATGGAGTTTCGGCAAATGGTATTGTATATTGCAATTGTTTCACTGAAATATGTTTTGGATAAAAATATGTATACGAACATTTTTTACTGTTAAGTACATCTTTCCGTTTGCTCTCCTGCCCGCGAAACTGTACAAAAAATTTAAATATCTTTGAAGACATGCTGAAAGTACTCGTACATAATTTTCAAAGCATTTATGGGGAAAATTAAATTAAGCTACAACGTTCAGAACTTGCTTCACCTTGCGGAGTGCGTCCAAATATTTGGAAACGTTGACTAATTCTCTGCGTATCGCTTCGAAAATTGCATCCAAACTCTCAAGAAATATTGTAGACAGCCTACAAATATTTTGCAGCAACTACATAATCGAGCTATTGAAAAATTTTGTGCGAAAGATGTTAAACACGAGACAAGAAAATATACAAGCAATAGAAAGTACATTTTCACAGACAATTTTTATCCGAAGAAATTTGTAATAAGCAATAAAATGCCAGATAATTTTTGGTATGTGAAACCGTTGATACCGTTCAAAGTAACTAGATTTTTTAAAAACCAGGACGGACAAGAGTTTGTTAAAGGTTTCGTCTTTTCGTTTATAAGCAATTTTTTACTGAGCGGGTTGAATCGAAATTTCATTTTCAGATAAAATGTCCTACATGGAAGGGGGATACCACTGCTGTTTACAAATGCAATGCTTTTATTGTTGGAATGGAATGGGGAAAATGTAAAAATTTAAGTACGTTTTTTGTCGATGCTTACGTACTTATTGAGCATCTTATACTTTCGCATATTATTCAGAATTTGAAAATGCAAAACTAAAAGCTGCAAATGAAGACTACAAAAATAAATTTGATGAAATAAAAAATATTTTATTGCGTCAAAATGAGTGGCTTGCAAGATACTGGGTTACCTTCAAAGCACTATCCAAAACTATGATCCAACCCAAATGGATTTAAAAATATATCCAATTGGAAACCTTGAGGACTTAATTAGGGCCGAGAAGAAAATAAAGGATATACCTTTTCGTGAATTCGTAAGACAATTTATTATTAGGTATTATATAACAAATATGAACAACGACTTTACAGGTTACCTACTAACTATTGGCAAGCAGCAGCTAAGAAAATGTATTCCAATATTCTTAAGCAAGGAATTCTTTTTGATCGTAAACTGGGACGGTCAACAAAAGAAGATCCCATTGAAGAAAAAAAACTTTTCTCGCAACGTATATACGGTAATATGATTTTAGTTTACTCATTATGGAAATTAATATTTCTTTACACAGATGCATTAAAGGATTTCATGACATTTGAAGAATGCGAGAAAGAAATGAGGGTTGGCTTTCGAGCGCAAACAAATAAATTCCACTATGGGACACAACTTAAAAAAAATATTTATAAACTTTCTATATTTCATTTAAGTACAGTTAAATGATTATAATACCAATTTCTTTTATTACTTGCTTCTTGCCTATCTTTTTCAAGATTTATCTTTAAGATCTGTTTTGTGTTTCATTTTATGGTTTTAGGCCTTACTTTCTGTTTAGTAAAATAAAGTCGATAAGCATTTTACTCTCCCTAAAACAATTTACTAAACAATAATAACACCAAACATCAATGATTTCTAGTCCAGTTGAGAGCGCTTTTTAATTGATTAGCGGTTTGTAATTGCTTAATGGAAAAGCGCTTTACATTTGCTTAGGAAAACCACTTTATGAGCATTTAAATTAAAGCGAGGTACACGCGCTTTTTACCAATGATATGCAATGTTATATTTGAGTGAAGCCATAGCATGTTCAAAGCGGGTTGCAGCTTTGGTAAAACGCTTGCATATCGGTTATACAGCGCTTTTTTCGCTGGGAATCTAATGTCACACATTTATTTGTTATTTATTTCTGTGCTTGATTTGTAAAATTTTTGAAATATTCAGAGAAGTTTAACTTACCTCATTATGATCTAAAGTGTAAAGTAATAAATCAGCTAGCAGTGTCACACCCGATCGTCCACCACCTTCGCTGCAATGCACCAAAACTGGCGGATTTGTATTATGTCCAGGTGGTACCTCATTTATTGAAGCTAATCGTACCGAGCTTAGTTCTTCTAGAAAATCTAAAAAGTGACCCACGTCTCGTGGACAGTTTTGCTCTTTCCATTCCGAATAACTTAGATGCCATACGGAACGATAGCGCCGCGATTGTTTATGATACAATCTTAATTTACTAGTTATACATCGATCAGTTGTTTGTGAGAATTCCTGATAAACCTGAAACTGAAAATAGAAAGAAAGTTCAATGTTTGACTTCGATTCGTGTAAACGTTATCATAGAATAATGTGTTAAACAGATCTGAGACTTTCGATTACGACGAAAATAGCATTATCAGACACTCATGAGTATTTCCAGAATTTTTTCCAGATAAAAAACCTTACTTGTCCAAACTCAAGACAGCGACTCGGTGACGGTGGAATATACGTTAATTCTTCTGATAGTTGAACTAGAAGATAAACGTCCGCCTCCCACACGCATTGCCAGAAAATGTTAGTTGTTAAGCTATCATGCGGACTCTGAGCAATTATATAGAAGCGTTGTGTTGTTCCAACGGTGGCCTAGAAGTGAATCGATTTAATTATATTTTAGTTGATCGATTCAATGGGATTTACTTACTGTTATATGCGATGCATTTACGTATCCCATACGATTGTCCCTCATCGGTGTCAACCGTACACGATTGTCGTCGTACGGTAGAAAATTCGGATCAGAATTTTTCGATTTGTTCTCGTCAAGCAGAGCACAATCATAACGTGCACTTTGTCTTCGTTTCGGTATTCGTTCGAACTCCATAAATAATTGTGCATCATTTAATTTTGAATCAAGAATTTGGCACTGAAAATTAGTATAAAATGAAATATGTAATTTTTTTTAAATAGAAAATATAGTAAGCGAAGGAAACTGGTTATTAATTCTGCAGTAATTGAAATAAATAGGGAACTTAAGTAATTCGAAGAAAACAATCTTCAACGGAAGACACCGCTGCATCATTGCTCAATTTGATGCCGAATAAGAGCAATACTATGTAGCATTTGCCCATTTGAATTTTGTTTCTAAAATTCACGGCAAACGACTTTTGATACGCATTGTATCAAAAGTCCTCTACTTGCCCTCTTACGGCACCTTGTTTTCGACAAATCGAAACACAAGCGATGTCGCTTCGAAAAATTCATTTTTTCAAAACTAATTTACCGTATCAACGGTAAATTGTTTATGGCAAATTGCGATGCTGCGGCTGGGCTGTGAGGATGCAGCGCTTGGCTATGGACAGTCGTTCATTACCCGTCCGCGAAGGAAGCTGGTTGCCTTTGGTATATTGGGCATGTGCGAGTCGTTTTGCCGTTTGTGCGCTCGCCCATCAGATTGCAATCCTACAACGGGGAGTGCTCTTGACATTAGTCACCCAGAAACATTAAATTTTGTCGTTGCGGTCGCACTTTCTTTATATTTAGTAAATTTTTTTAGTAAAGTGGATCGGAAACGTTTTTCAGTTTCGCCATTCCGTATTTCGTCCCTTCATAGTCAAATTAAAAGAATAATTGTGCGCGCACGTCGGCTATTTTGGCTGAGAAAAAGAGAGAGTCGATTGAATGTGGGCGAAGCGACGGGTCGTGTTGGCGCGGCGGGTGGCGGACAAGAATTCTAACGAGCAGTTGGATTAAGTGACAGATATCGTCGCAATGAGCGGTAGTTTGAAGTTGGATTGGTGTAGCACGCGGCGGAAGAATAGCGTAGTTAGTATGCAGTGCAAAAGGGCTTAATTTTTAAGAAAATCAAGAATAATAAAACAATAATAGTTCGACATACTGCACGGAATCAAAACTGGTGATAAAAGAAGTGTGAAAGGAAATCATGGCTAATAAAGTTCTTGCAATTTAAACGAGATAAAGTCCGGCAAACGTGTTAAAGTTGCATGTGGGCAGTGCAGTGTGAACAGCATAAATGAGTTCTTTAGTTGCAAAATGAGACTGAAAGGTTTTTGAAAACTTTTCAGAAACAGCAAAAAACTATATTTTCATTCCTGGTCAATATATCAAACCAATTTTTTTTTTAATAAATTGAAAATAAAAAACTACACAATATTAAAAATTTTCATAAACTATGGATTATGTTAAATATTAATTAATTCGCATTTACAGTTCATCAGGTCGCGTTTTGGAACAAAATCGCCTTCAGGTGTGGTTTTGGAACGAAACTTCAGGTTGGAGTCGGGTTTTGGAACAAAACAAAAACAATTATATTTTTTTTAATTTTTAATTTTTGCCTGTAATTTTTGTTTTACAGAAAGTAGGTGCCTACCTTAGAACATAACTTAAAAAAACAATTATACAAAAATAAGTTTAAAAACATGGAAAAATGAGCAGCAAAAATATTGTATTAAACATTTTTTTTTTCGTCAATAATTACTTCCGCATCCCAATTATCGTTCTCTGTAAGATTATTATAATCTATACGACGATAAAAACACTTGTTGGATTCATCAGTTTCATCCTCCGAATCTATATTTTCTAAAAAATAGAAGCAAAATGACACAACTTCAGTCAACGCACACATTTAATGTGTCGGCGCACGATTTCTAAGAACAAACATGTGAAGTCGCAATCAGTATGGCCAACTTTGAAATATTTCTTATCATTCTAGAAAAAGCCCGCTTAATTTAAAACAAGATTAATAATAAAAATAACCATTTAAAAATATGTGACGAACAGAAGTTTAGCCTTTTCTTAAAGTTAGAACATTAGGTCGGTTTTTGGAAAAAATAACAAGAACCGTTTCCGACATTGCTAAGGTTTGAGTCGCTTTTTGGAACCAAACCGTTCAAAATATTAGACACCATTTTGAAAGAAAAAATCTCTGTTCAGGTCGCGTTTTGGAAATAAGGCTGTTTTTCAAATCACTTTTTAAGGCATTTAGACTGGGTTTGGGATAAAATAAAGTGCACAAATCGATTCCTGAGAAGATTTCCTATAAGAAATGGTGTTTAACTCAGTTTCGTAAAAAATCGCTTGAGTCTCATTTTGCAACTAAAGAACTCAAATATGATATTTGTGGTTAAAAGACAAGTCCGGCACAGCGAAGCATACTTTATCAAAGTGCACGTGCCCTTGGCAGGTGCCGGAATGCACGTGCAATTCGTAAAAGTTGCCTGGTGACTTATTCAAGGGAAGCGATAATACATAATAGTGTAAATAGTTGCTTGGAGAATGCCCGTATTTCCCAACAATTGCCAGGTATGTACATACATATGTACATGTGCATTGCAGACGAACTTTCATTGCAAAACAAATGAGTATCGGAATTGAAATGCATATCTTTTTTTTTGCGTGCATTTCTTTCTCATATGTTATCTGAGTGTATATTTAATTTTACACGGGCTCGCAAAGAGGTGTATTCCCCTTATTTCAGTTTTCATGAAACAGATATGAAGAAAATGAATTCTACAATTCTTAGAGGAGTACTTCTTCAGTTTGGCGGAGTGAATTTAAATAGTAAATCACTAATCAACATGGTGACAATACCACATACTACTACAATGCTACTACACTGGTATGGCGCCATCGCTATTTGGGATCAGTGTCTGGCAGTTCCATACGCATCTATGGATAGGCATTTATAACTGTTGGACTCAACGAAAGAGGTGCGCTTCTTCAGAATCGATAAACTCATTGAAGCTAGACGACAATTGGTGTGACTATTCTCCACTGATCAAGGCATTGTTCCTGTATTCATACCGAACCAAATGAGGGTGAGGAAGGTGCTCGCTCCACCAGAAACTTAATTCGGGTACTAACGAATCGGATGTGTCAAGTAAGCAATCGTTGCCTCTATTCATTTATGCTTAGTTGGGCAGAATTTAGTAAGATTTAGATTTGGATGATGATTGAAGTTCATTTTGTTTTGCCTTTGGCAAACATATTACAGGCAAGAGAGAACTAATATTTACCATAGTGTATGTAACTTTAAAACGTGATTTACTTAAATGTATCGAATCTAGTATCGCAAAGCAGCCTGCTTTAAGTATGTTCGTGTTTAAATATTGAAATGATGTTAAATAAGTTGGTGGAAACGAGAAGTTATACAGATACGCCGTTCGGGACTATCATATGATTTTTTTTTTTCCGTATTTTCGTTTTATTTCCGAAATTATTGTTAGTATATCTATCGGAAGATTACACTTTGGATCAATTAATAAGAGGCAAAGGTTGATTTAGTTTCTAGTAATAAGTCGAATGAATTTAAATATTTATGAAAAAGAAACGTACTAATTTGTAAGCAAGTTGAATAGCAGGTTAATGAAATAATATGTGGAAAGAATGCTTAAAATTAAAAGTACATAAACATTATTCATAACGCGGAATAGATATGATTGGTTCGATCACATTAAATTTGCTTGGGAGTTAATACCAAAAAGCAAAAATAAACACAAAAAAAAAAAGGTGTATATATACAACGCGTGAGGAATATGCATATTCGCTACGTCACAAAAAAAAACTAGAAAAACGCATGAAAACGCCTTCAGTATTAATGAACTCAACTTGCATTGTTCATTCGGAGTAGGCTTGCCACAAATTATTCTACCAATGTTTAGTATCTCTGAAACTTATATATTCACAAAAAAATTGCACAGCCTAAGGCAGTTGTATTAAACCAGAAAATTGTATGAAGTCCATTTCGTTCATATCTCCATATAATATATCTTGTATCTATACAGTATCTCTTAGGATCGTTCAAGAAATTTGCATCAGGAATTTTCGGTATGATTTTTGGTTTTTTTTTGGTCAGAAATTAATTTGTCCGGGTGAATTTTCCTGTCGATTTGTCAAAAACCATAGCTGTAGATTGAGAGCAATAATAATGAATTTGTAAAGTTGAAACTTTTTGGCCTTCTTATTGGGCGAAAGCCTGAGAAGTTCTTTCTCCTTTTCAGGGTCTGCGTTTGGCCTGGCTGGCCTATAATGTGATTAGTTTCTCGTGATTTTCAGCATTTTTTTTTGCTAACTAAAAGGGAGGGATACTGGCCAACCAATTTAGTTTCTGTTTGTTTTAGCTTTTTGAATTTTTGAATTTTTTGAAATGACGGCCAGTATCAGAGAGTGGAGGACCCCAGACCATCGGGGTCAGGGCTCCACTACCATCAGGGGCCCGGGGCTGTCTGCCTCGCCCGGGTTCCTAAGAGAAGAGAGGTAGCACATTATCCTGTTTTTCCCGTTTTAGATTTTCAATTTTCTGGCTCCGTGCGTTGTCACCAGCACTGGGTCTGCTTAGTCAGCCCATGTTGCAGAGCCTGGGTGGTTTCCTTTACGGAACGATGCCCCCTTTTGGTCCCTGGGTATTTTACATACCAGTTTGCGGCTACGAAATTCATGACGGATGAATACTACGTAGCATCCCGTTTTCTTGAGAGCAAACCATCCCCATTTGTCAAGAACCCACCCCAGCCGCAGCGAGCTAGCAAAGCGGCACCCCAGCATCCGTCGGGGTTGGTTAAAGGGTGCTCCGCTAATGCGGACAAGGGGCCTTCACGGCCATTTCTAGGGCACCCTGCTCTCGGGGCAATTCTTTTTTTTTTTTTTTGTTTTGCCTCTTGAATGGCATTAGCCATTCCACTTTTTTGACCTTAGCACTCTTGGTTCTGGACTTCGGTCTGGTTCTAGGTTGTGCTAAGGCCACTCTCCATCTTAATATTCGCTACAACTAGTCGTTTATTCAATTTTCGACAATTTCACTGGTGCTGCATTTGAAAATTTTATGCTAACGGATATAATGAAAAAGGCTATGAAATTTTTTAAGGCAGATTAGATAGCTTATAGACTTTTTAATTGAAAGTAATTTCAATGTAAATTACTCTTTCTGATGATTTATGTATCTATATGTTTGGGATTTATGTATCTATATATTGGATACATAAATCCCAAATGATGATAATAATCACTCTTTCTATTCCAGCCGCTTTATTTGCAGCAAGGATGTAGAAATGCAGAAATGCTGACAAAAAACTTTCTATATTTAAGCCTGGCAGCAAACTTCACGAAACTTACGTCTGAAGACACCAAATTGTTTGAAGGAATAAGTGCAAGATATAAAACGGAACATTAAATTTTTTTTTTAACATAGTGCATTTTTTCCACAATTATACATTATGGTAACAATATATTGCACAACTCCGCCTTATAAGGAAACAAACCTTGTGTTAGGGGTGAGGAGCCAGAAAATTAATCATACAATATAAATAGCATCAAATCAACATTACGCTTAATATTTAAATAATAAAACCACAGTAGGTAGATTAAAAAGTACACAATAATTCAAGGGCTTTGCAAAGTTGATCACCGTTAACCAATTTGCATATCTTAAAAGCGAAAACTAAATAATTAGAGTAAAAATAGGTACTAAGTTATCATGCATTCATAAAGTATTTATAAATGATTTCACGTTGCGCATATCTTTAAGGTATTTCGGTAAATTGTTGAATGATTCAATACCTGCATATTTGAAATGACTGTTTCAAAGTTGCGTGAGTCTGTACGGGAGTAATAGGGTTTCCTCGGTACCACCTCTTGTACAATTAGTATTAACTCGTATTTTCTTTGCTAATAAATCTTTAAGTGTTTGTATGGATATGTTTAATTTATCAATTTGATCTACTGGTCGAACGTTTAACTGCCGAAATAGTTGCACTGAGTCAAATCGTCGCGGTTTTTTTTAGTAATATTTTAATCAATGTCTTTTGGGTAACAATCAAAGGCTTAAGAACACTTTGTGTAGCACTACCCCATGCAACAATTGAATATTGCAAAACTGAGTGAATTAACGCAAAGTATAAATTTCTAATAGCTTGTAGGTTTAAGAAGGCGCGAACCTCAAGACACAATGGTATGAGCCTTCTTAATTTATTAATTGCACTTTGCACTTGAATATCCCATTTCAAATGTTGGTCAATAATAATTCCTAAATATTTCGTTTGAGTAACGCAATCTAATCGTGGACATTGACAATTTGAGTCACAATGTACAGAATGAATTTTTATATCAAGTTCCTCAGGAAGACCACGGCGTGATAAGGCAATAGCATTAAGAGTGAGACGTGAGACGTTATTAGCATTAAGAGTGAGACGGTTAAAATTCATCCAGTCTTTCAATAATGAAGGATTATGTTCAGTCTTCAGCTTTACAGATTGCCAATCGCCATCCTCCACAAAAAGCACTGTATCATCAGCAAATGAAATTAGGTGGCCTTTTATATGCTGTGAGAACAAATCATTAACATAAATAAAAAAGGATAGGGCCTAAAACTGTTCCTTGTGGAACTCCATATTCAAAAGAGAGCTCGGAGCTTAGTTTTCCAGCTATTCTCACTTTTTGCTTACGATCAGTCAGATAGTTTTGTATCCAGTTAATCCAGTTTGGGCAGAAGTTAGCCTGACGCAATTTTTGCACTAGCTTTACATGCGGAATTGAATCAAAGGCTTTTGCCAGATCAAGGAAAACTGCAAGAGACTTGTGCCCCTTGTCCATTGATTCTATGATTAATGTAGTTAATTTACAAATGGCAACTTGTGTACTACGTTCTGCCCTAAAGCCAAATTGGTTTGCGTTGAGAAATTGTCGTTCATCTAAATAATACACTAGACGTTTCTTTGCAGCTTTCTCTAAAATTTTAGATATGTTAGATGTCAGAGATATTGGCCGATAGTTATTAATATCTAGTTTGTTTTTGCCTTTGTGAATAGGAGTGACAATTGCCTGAGGAGATCTGAGGAAAGGAATTAGTTTGAAAACTTAAGTTTGCTAAGAACATCAATGGTTTGCTAATATACTTTTTAATACTTTTTAAGCATTCAACCGTGATGCCATCAAAACCCGGACTTGAACCACCATGCATCCCGTCAATTATGTGTATTATTTCATGCTCAGTTACAGTATCAATCGATGTAGGGTCAGTGACAGATATGCCAGTATCTATCAAGGCAGATGAACAGAAATCATCTGTATTATATCTGCTAACATCATGATCTATTTGCTGACCCATGCGTTTCCCAATGCTACAAAAGTGATTATTGAACACGTTGGCAATTTCCTCGGCATTTTCACTAATATTTAAAATAGAAGTACCGCATTGCAGAGCATAAATTGGAGATTGGTCTTTTGTCTTTCCTCTAGCTAGATTAATTGTATTCCAAATTTGCATTCCATCCACGCTATGTTCCTGTATGATTTGTTTGAAATAGTTGGCTTTAGCAATATAAATGAGAGAATTTAGTTTATTTCGATATTTAAAAAAATACTTGTTAAGTTGTTCATTGTTCGGATTATTTCTCAAGGCAAAACCCAGCTTATTTTTTTTAAATTTGATTTAATAAGCCCCAAGGTTGCCCACGACTTCAGTTTGCGACAGTTAGAAGCATATTTCTGGACTGTAGATGAACTGTCGACAATGAGATTACTCAGCGTGTCATGAAATTTCCTTGCACAACTGTCAACATTATCACAGGACATAACTTCATTCCAAGATACATAGGTCAGTTGACTTTTAAGGAGCTCATAACTAATTTTTTGCTTATTCGTAGATATGCTGGGCACCTCATTGTTACAAACAGATTGTCGAAAATTTAAAGATAAAAATAAAGAGGTGCTTTTACGGTCGGATATCGCAGTTTATTACCGCTGATTTTACTCTATTAAAAGATATTTGTCTAAAGGTAGCAAAAATATGATCCAAACAACTACCTCTCCGAGTGCTTTGGTTTATGTATGATATAAAGCCGAGCTCACTTAGCATATTGAAGTACTCATTATTTTCCTCGTCTAGTAAATTTATGTTAATATCACCCACTATAATAACACTAACCAATTACTTGGTGAAATGAAACCTCAATCTTAAAATTGATTAAATTAGTAAATCGAGCTAGATTTAGACATACAGGCTCTCATGTTGACTTCCTCAAATTTTCGAGTTTTCTGCCAAAACTGCCGTCAATCAAGCTATTCGAGATACTTTTCCAGCATTGAGTCCTATATCTGTTCTAATCATCAGAGACCCTTTTGGTCTTAGGTCCGTTCCCTCAAAAGTTCCCATCGTTTCCCCGATGCGTCTAATCTACGTGAAATTTGCGACCTCTTCGCAAAATATTTTTCTTCCATTTTTCTCAAAACAATCATATCTCGCTTCCCCATGTAGCTCATCTTCCCTATCTTCCATTTACAGCAATCCTCTTGAAATTGAATCCTTAATCGAATGTCTTGATGTCAATGTCGGCTGTGGTTCTGATGGTATCCCTAACCTGTTGGCCAAATCAATTTCATCGTCCTTTGCCTATTATATTTAACCTCAGCTCATTTTAATCATCCCGCAAAAACAATTCCAATTTGATTCTGCTTTCGGAGGCTTATTCCGCAAAACGATCGAGTTTCCTGTATCAATTATTCTCTGCTTTGATAAGCTTTAGAGACGATATACGTTGTTTATGCGATTATAGACAAGAAGGGAACCGTGATCACAAATCAATAACCTTTATGAGTAAATGAATTCCATGGATATAAGTCGGAGATGTTAAAATTTGTCACAACCAGCGTAAATAACAATTAATGATTTCCAACTGCAAGTGGTCACACCAGTCAAGTATGCACTGTGTGCTGGTGTCTGATGAGAATCAGAGCATGCTTTCGAAACCACTTTGTCAAATAAAAATTTTCAAGATAAATAAACATTTTTCAATTTTAATCATCCCGCAAAAACAATTCCAACTTGATGTATACTTTGACCCAAAGCTCAAATTCGACCAGCACATTGCCTATGTGACTAATCGCTAGTGCGTATTCACAGAAAGAACAACGATCTCCAGCTTGATCCTTTTCCGCTAACGTTATCTCAATTTAAGTCTCAAATTAAATTCTTAAAGCTCCTTAAAATGCTTGATTATTTTACCGTTTTTACACTTTGTTCGATGTTAACTTAAGTATTGCTTTAATTTGATGAAGTTTAAAATACGTATATACTTAATATTTTCAATTATTTTACATCGCAGTGAGCGCCTTGTGCAGCGGCTGGCTGACATCCGACCAGGCCCCGACATGTTTAAAGAAATCAATCTGCTTTCTGGCAAATACAAACGCCAGGAGATGGTGGTAACGATTGACAATGTCGCTGTACGCAACCCTGACCGTCAGGCAGAGTTGTTTGCATCGACTTTCCAATCTCAGCTGAATGCCGTTCCGCCTGACTGTACTGCTCTTAACAGCCAAGTGGTAAAAGAGGAAGTCAATCGCTTCCTCAGTTCACGCAATGAGCCATTGGCCACATTTTCATCCGAAAACCCTTCGCATGACCCGCAAAATGCAGATGACCGGTTTCACTTTGCCAATAGTGAATACTTGGGGCAACTGCTGCGCAGTATAAAGAGTAAGAAGTCTTCTGGGCATGATGGAATGTCTAATTTCATTATTAAACATCTCCCAATCTCTATGCTCAGAATTATTTCCATTATTTTCAACAACGCCCTGAACAATGGCTACTTTCCGAACACATGGAAAGTAGCAAAGATTGTTCCCATTCATAAGAAGGGCAAAACTAAAGAGGCCAGCGATTTCCGTCCAATTTCCTTGCTTTCTAATTTGGGGAAGCTTTTTGAGAGAATGTGGATGGAAATAATTAAAAACCACTGTGAGCTCACACAGGTAATACCTAATAACCAGTTTGGCTTTAGGCGCAGGCACGGTACTCAGCACGCCATCTCGTACTTGCATGATCAAATTGTGTCTCACTTGAATGAGCAAAACATTCCGACAGTAGTGTGTGCCTTAGATATCGAGAAGGTTTTCGATTCCGTTTGGCACGAAGGCCTTCTATTTAAGTTGATCAAGTTTGGATTCCCAAAAGAGGTAATAAGACTCGCCGCAAGCTTTCTTACCAACAGACAATACTATGTCAGCGTTAATGGAGCAGATTCTCTCATAGAGCCTGTGACATCAGGAGTGCCACAAGGTTCTGTCACTGGACCTTTATACCATATTCACCGCTGATCTACCTATTCCAGTGGGCCAGCCCCAAGTTCAAATCCTCCAATATGCCGATGACACGCTCTTATTCGCGTCGAGCCAAGACCCGCTCAAAGCAGCGAAGAGCCTGGAACACTACTTGGTAGAACTAAGTCTTTACTTTGACGAATGGGGCATCAAACCAAACAGCAATAAGGCTCAGCTATGTGTATTTCGCAATCCTTCCAAGTATCGGGGATCTTAAACTATCCGCAATAAGGTAAAATAAAAGCTCGCTGTCTCGTTCGGAACATCTAAGATTACTCCTAGTTCATCTCTAAAGTACCTCGGAATCGATTTCCAGGAATTTTTAAAGTTTAATCCCTTTGTGCGGCGAAAAATCAAAGCTGCCAAACCCGCATTTCAACGTTTTCGACCTCTTTTCGTCAAAAAAATCGTCATGATCACCAAAGCTAAATCCATTTGCTATCAAACCCTCATCCGATCCATCCTGACTTATGCATCCCCATCCTGGATTATCTGCTCAAAGACTGTCATGGCCGAAGCGGAGATGTTCGAAAGAAGAATCCTCCGCTTCTGCACTGGCAGGTTCTACAACCCGGTAACTAAAAAGTGGCCTAAGAACCTTCTCCTATTTCAGGAGTCAGAATTGAAGCAACTTAGGGACCGTGTTGTGGAATTGAAGACACGATTATACAGACAAACAGACGGACATGAGGACGGACTGATTCGGTCACTAGGGCGTACAGGTGGTTCTAATGAGCCATTTATGCGCCCCGCGAAGATAGCAGTGCAGCGGCGGCTCACGGATGCGCTGTTCACCTACACAGGCCACCCGACGAACAGAAGCGGTTAGACTTAAGACCTAGGTTAAGATTTAGGTCTAATTAGGCTAAGTTAGTTATAATTAGGTATAAGTTAGATCGTATTTTAGAGTAAGGTAGTTTTTAAGAAAATCATTGCTAGGGCAATCCCAGCTGCTGTACAGACTAGGTAATACAATTAGAGTGTAAGAATATAAAATTTGTGCCGAAAAAAAAAGAAAAACAAAAGAAAACCAACCAGAGCCAGCAGGCTAAATTAGTATAGCCGCTAATTGTAAGTTTTCTTGTTAATTAAACTTTAAGTTAGGCTAAGAATGTACAGTTAATTTAAAATAAAATATTTTTCAATTGAATTCAATTAAATTATTTTGTAATTTTTTTTTGGCTCTTTCTAGTATTTCTATTTTTGTAACTGGGCAGTAGCCTGTTAAAATAGATTAAATAAATAAATAAATGACAGTCATAGTCCGCCCGCCATTCGAAAGTACCATCAAACTTACCAATTTATCCTTGCTAAATGTGGCTGATAAGGGTTGTAGTCTCGACACTCCTGTCGACCAACGATGCCTTAGATTCACGTCCTGTTTCGACAATTCGACTTTCTCTTTATTTTTCGTTTTTTCGCGTCCTAGCGTCGCACTCTTCTGTTTGTCAGCATTCTTACTACGGCTTAAGATACCCCAGCGTTTTTTTCGCTTCTCCTTTGTAGCTACCGAAGCGTTCGAATCGTTGATCGAAAACGTTGTTGTTGCAGTGGTATTATGTTGCGACATCGCACTTGATGGCGAAGTGAAAAATGATTTCGATGAGATGTGTGATGAGTTATGAGGAATCGGTTCAGACTTAAGTCTGATTGGCGGTTGATGGTGCGGGTGTTGTTGTGTTTGCGAAAATTGTTGCAGGGGCTGTTGTTGCGATTGATGGTGAATGGATGATGTGGAAGCGGTTGACACGGAATGGTCATGCGATTCGATTTTATCGCGAGTAAGATACGTGGAGCTGCCAAAGTTTTGGGTCATTGTTGGTGGAACTGTACTATGCCGGATTTCCCTTGTTGGAGCGTTGATTTGATGAGAATCAATAGCTGATATTTCTATCCGGGGATTATGCTGTTTATCGTCGTTATGGCCAGCATTGAAAATAGGGTTCTCATGCCTCATTCCACCTGGAGCAGATTGGATGCTCGATGTCCTGTTTCTCATTTCGGATGATGTTTCCGGTTGCCAGGGAAGTGGTACGTTCTCGTAAATAGGTTCGATCGAACCATTTTTAGTAGTTCTTTGGAGCAAGCCATTCGAATCTTGCATATGATGCTGCTGTCGATAAGGAATATTTTTCGCAGGCTGCCGTAAGGGAAGCACGATCGATGGTTGTTCCTCGATCATATTCAGATTCTCAAAAGTTCCGTGCGGTAAATACGGTTGCGACTGGCCTATTTGATACGGATGGTGACCGTATTGGCTGTTCAGAAACTGTCGAGTCGAAACTAAATCTGGACTAGACCCTGATACGTAAGCACCACGATATCCTAATAGTGTTCTATGGCTTGCGACCGCCAAGTCTGGCGTTGATGTCGAACTCAGTCTATTTGCAGGATATGGCGGTGGTGGTTTGATTTTCATCATCTGTAGGCGTTGTGCTAAGTCCAGATTAGTATACAGGTTCATATTCAGGTGTCCTAGAAGCGAAGTGTTTGCAGGTTGAGTAACATCTGGGTATTTATGCTGAAGAATTTGATTCCTTAGCGCATCAGTTCCACCATTATTCAAATGATGCATGTCTGGTTGACTGCCGGAAAATATGTGTGGATCTGTGAGTATTCCAGTGGAGGGAGCACGTCGCGGTAATTGAGTGGAGTTTATGTGAATATCATTCGATTGGGAAAGGTATTTTTGCTGTACGGCCGTTTCATAGTCTGGCGCTGGCCTGTATTGTGGAAGCAACGCTTTGAGTCTTTCTCGTTCATGACTATAGTTATTGTTATTGCTAAGATCTAAACAAGAAAGACTCTGCAGCCGTGTACTATCTATATGGTCCAACATTTGAGGATAGTTGCAATTTTGTGATCCATACTCTTGGGGTACCGTCGTCCAACTTTGTCCTGATGTGCGAATCAGTTGTTGTGTCGCTAAGGACATGTTGCTCGCCACAGTGCTTTGCATTCCAGATACTGGAGTTTCTGGACAGTATACGTTTCTTTCATCAACTAAATCCTCGCGACTATCGTTCACCTCTTCTGGTACATTCTGGAAGAGGTTTGGCTGACAAGAATTTGCTTGATTTTTTTCAAATTTCATATAAAACGTATGTTGCAGGACGCATAGTTTCCAAAAGTATCTACCACTTTCAGCGTCTGGGAATGTAAAGCTCACAGTATTCGTGCATTCGATGTTGAAAGTTCTTTTCAAGTTCACAACGTTACTGATTTCGTACCACGGGTAAAATCGAATATGATCCACATAGCAGACGGCTATTCCGTTTATTGTTATTCCGAGTTGTACCTCATTTCCGTCACTGTCCTTTACCAAAAATTTCTCCTGGCCGTAACCATCTAGCTGCTGACATGCTGCAATGTACAATTCCTCTGCCGCGCTTTGAGTCAAATTTTGCAGCCCAGGATTTTGTTGAATAACCTCTTCGATGAGACCTTCGTGAATGACACCTTCATCAATCATACGCTTCGGAAATGGCAGTAACGTCTTTAGATACTCTATTGTATGCTTATCTTTCTGATATCCGTCATACTCAGCTTGGCGACAGTACAGTGCGAGAATGATAGCCTGTTTTGTATCACACGATATCTTGCCATCTTCGACGTCGCTTTTCAGTTGCAAGTAATAATAATAGCGGGACACTTCGTCATCTAACAGCGTAACGCCCGACATTATATAGTACATAACCCGTAGGTATAGCTTCGTTCCGACCGCATGTTTCTCTAGTTGCCGATGTAGAGGTCGTTCCAGATCGATCCATCTTGTCTCGTCTTTGGTTCCTTTCGCAATGTAACGTAGGCCGAAAAACTCTGGTTGGTTGATCGAAAGTCGTTGACAAACATTCTCCAAACATTCTTGTCCAGTACTTTCTGAGCTTAGTGTGCAGTCAACTGATGTTGATGTATCTAAAATAGAAAAGGAGATGATAAGATAATGTTTTAATTTTCATTGCATATTTATAGACAATGCATTTGTGAAGATAATAGAAAAGAAAGATAGAGATTAACTAGAATATGTACATGATTAGGTTAAAGTTGCTGCCGATCGACAGAGACCTGATGTACGTATATGATTAATAATGCAAAATATTTTTCAGAGGGATGTACTCGAAGAAAATGAAAACCACGGGCTCTTTTTACGCACCATTTATCACGTGAATTGTACACTTAATTACATCTGGTTGACACTTTAAACTCATAGCTACAATTAAGCTAATATCGGCACTCTGTTGACTTTTCCGACACAATCAAGACATCGATAGTTATAAACCTAACGAAAACTTAAAAGATTTTCGTTACGATTCGAAATCGAAACCTATTATTGAATCTTATTCACAATCAAAACGATAGCGTATACGTAGTCGGCGGCTCCAATAGTGATTATCATTCTCCAATTGGTTATGGATCACAACAGCTCTTTTCGGGGCGATAAGAATTTTCATAGTTAAATTAAAATGAATCATCACTGTGTGTAGAGAAACAACAGCGCCCGAGAGGTATTTAATTAAAGATGCGTAATCTTAGATAACAAGAGCTGACGCCTTGAGAAATGTTTACCCTTGAGAATACTGTATTATCTGTGCAGAGAGACAGGCACCAATACAGTATCTATCTTCATAGTATTACAATTCTTTTATTTTTGAGGTGTTTGCATTCATGAGTTTACACATTTTATGATTACATGAACATACACAGTACCTAATGAAATAAGAATACCTGCCGATTCGTACAAGATATTCGAAAATTGCAAAATTCGACTTGTTTCAATTTTATTGGCGTCGTGCACAGTCTGGTAAGAGAAGGTTTTTTGAAAAATCCGATAATTATCTTCATTGATAACTAGAGATGAAAGATTAATGTATGGATGAAAAAGGACTTAGTTTAATGGAATATGCTTTATTAAATAATCTGCAGAAGTTTATTTGATTGTATGATTTTTATTATTATGTTGTTTGCACTATTAATCGAAAATATTATATTAAAACAGCAGTAACGGATTTTGCTTTGAGATCGTAAAATTAAGGTATAGTAAGATTAGTGGAAAATAAAAATGCTTTACAAAGTTCTTGCAGTTCAAAAGCAGGTGCTCAATCTGAGCGAAGTAGTATAAAAAATATAAACACGGTTTCTCATTTTATTAAATTTTTCTAATCCAGAGAGTACACATACAATAGAAATTAATTATTCTTATACAGAATTCGTTTAAGTGATGCTGTGGATAAATGAAAATCAAACATATAGTAAGCTTCGTTAAAGCATCTACTTATTGCAGTGACTTGAGGGATCGACAAAAGGATCACCCGTCTGACACGTTTGTTATTAATGTTAAAATTAAGTTGGCTTAATAAGTAGTTTGAGTCAATGGTACCTTCCAAAATTTTCGCGGCATATGAGATTTTGGAACGTTGACGTCGAGAGTTCAAGGTATCCATTCATAAAAAATCCAACCGATCTTGATAAGGAAGACCGCGGAGGTAGAAACGTAAGAACCTCTTTTGGATGGACTCAATTTGGTCACTGTAAACGTTTTGATACGGCGCCCAGACAATACTTATTCGGCAATAGGTCTGACTAAGGTGCAAAAGACGGTATTAGTTAGACAAATTTCGTTGAATTCCCTCGAACGTCTTCTGACGAAACCTACGGCATTGCTAGCTTTCACAACGATTGAGTCAATGTCAGTGGCGGCTCGTGTCTTTAAGACTCGGGGAAGCAGATTTATTTTTGCATAGTTTTCCAGAATAAACAAGTAGGAATTTCAGCGCAGCAAATACATCAAAAGCTGCATTCAATTTCCAATTCTTTGACGCAGTGACTTTTCTACTCATTATGATCACCATCAATCTCAGTAATATTTAAATGATGCAAGATTACAAATTACAATGCAAGATATTGCAAATTAGAATTTTTTTTTAAATAAAAAGTGAAAATTAGTGGTCCTGGTCACCACGAATCTATAAAGTACTTTTATCTATTCAAATAGTCTAAGAAAAAAATATACCGCAGTAGATGTTCTATGGTGAAATTCAATTTTCAACACAAAATGAATTAAACCTTCGGCAAACAACGTGAAAATAATTCCTCCCCCTTACAAGGTGGGGTTAGATTTACCTCATAAAGTATTATATATATTCTGTGTATACATATATTAAACAGAACGTGCTCAAATGTTTCTTTTATTCTTTGCATCAACAAGCAATAATAAAACACAAAGCATTTATTTAAAAAAATACTTTCATACTTCTTCCATAAAATCAGCTTCATTTCTTTAAGATTTGGACTTGAAATAACCTCACGTTGTATGCCGATCGTTAAAACTCTTGTACTATTTAAGGATTTAACAGGATCACAGGATTATTTTTGCGTTTGTAAGATATAATCTTACCCTTGTCAGAATTAATAAGGAGATTATTATTGGAACATCAGCTGGCAAATCTGTTTAGATCTTGCTGTAGATCATTGCAATCGTTAAGGTTTCTCACAATTATGAAACTTTTTGCGTCATCGGCATAAAGCAGACCAGAAGATGACTGCAGAATAGAACCTACATCATTAATAAATAAGGCGATCAGTAAAGGACCTAGATGACTACCTTGTGGAACACCAGACGTGGTTTTAATTTCATATGACAAGGCACCGCAAAAGTATACACGTTGGATTCGTTTCGTCAAGTAAGAGTCAATGCAATTTAAAAACAAAGTAGGGAATTGCAAGGAGTGAAGTTTAGCTAAAAGTATGAGAATCAAAGGCTTTCGTCAAGTCTGTGTAGGCACAGTCAATTTGGAGGCCAGCTTCAATTGATTTGGTTACTTGGCGAGAAAATTCAAGCAGGCTGGTTGTGGTTGAACGATCTTTCATAAAACCGTGCTGATACGGAGCCATAATGGATTTGCAATTAAAGGCTACAATATCCGTGACTATGGCTTCAAAAAGTTTAGCGAGGCAGGGAAATTTTGCAATAGATCGATAGTTGTAAGCATCATTACGACTTCTTTTCTTTAATATAGGAATTACCTTGGAGTATTTCCACAAATGAGGAAAGATGCCTGCTTTTAAGGATGAATCGGAAATATAAGACAGCACAGTTAGTAGTGATGACACAAAATATTTTAAGACTTAATTAAGTATGCCATCTGGACTTGGTGTTATATTAGGTGCGGGTCTTGCACTCTTGGGCAGGGTAAGTTAAGGTAAGTTTAAGCTCTTTATGACAGAGCTTTAGGTAAGTACATCGAATACAACAGCAATCGCTGCCACAGTGAAGTAACATCGGCAGCGATTGTTGTTGTATTCAATGTACTTACCTAAAGCTCTGTCGTAAAGTGCTTAACTTACCCTGCCCCATAGTGCAAAAAACGCACCTATTATTGTCAAGTTTGTTAACAAATGCGGTAATGGTATCCTCGTCAATTTTTAAATCCTTCATCTCCAATGAAAAAACTGTTTAGTTCGTCAAGTAGGGTGAAAAGTGCCTGGAGTTTGGCAAGTCCGTACGATAAGCTTTACGGAAAACAGAAGCAAATAAATTACTAATATCAAAGGCATCATCAATATACGAGTCGTCAGATTTAAATATGAGTAGGCTATAAGATGGGTTATGTCTTAGAATTAATAAAATTCCAAAATCTCATAGGTTGAGCTTGAAAATTAAATTTTAGCTGTTGCGTATGTCTCTGACATGCAAATGAAACTTGTTTATGATACAGAATCTCTTAATGGAGAAAAAAGTTGGTAGTCAGGCTCTGAGCGAGTCGGGCGAAATTATTTCCAGGCTTTGCTTTTGGTATTTTTCAAATGACAAAGCTGTGGAGAAATCCAAGGCAAACGAACCTTGCTCTCATTAAAGGTAAAGGTGATAACGCATTGCGTAGTGGACAGCCCTTGTTAAGCGGAGAACTACCTTGAGTCGAGTTAAGACAGCCACCGTTGAGCGAATAGACCCTCTTCCCAAATCAAGAAGTTCCCTACTGCGGCCAAGTTCAGAAGTTTTCCCAAATTGTCTAGTAATTGCACAAAAAAGTTCTTGCACCCAGGTCGTCATAGCGTCCTTTACGAATTTTTGCCAGATGATCAGTTTAAATGAAGCCATTGGAGTCCCAATCGGGAAATTGCAACGAACTTCCGGCAAAAGCTTTCTAGTTTTTGCGAGAAAAAAACAGCTACATCACTGAATGTCTCGACATCTCGTTAGGAGACGTATAGCATTCTATATATTTCACTTTTACAGGAATCGTGGGCTTCAGGCAGCAGGATCTACAGACACGGTTCAATCAAGGAAACAAAGATCCTTTAAGATGAAAGATCAACAAGTTTGAGGAATCCAATCTGGTTGATGCAACTTCGCGTAGTTAGTTTTCAAGCTGAGGCTTATTAGCTGTCGTCTACCAAGGGTGCATACTTAATCTTATAACTTTTGCGGGGCTAATAACTTTAAACACTAGGACTGCTCCTACTTTTGCTGCTTCTGACAAACGGGTAGCTCTTGATGTATCACTATGTGTAACAAGACGGTTCCCTGGTGGAATCGGGAACTACAGAAGCTCAGAAAAAGTACTGAGAAACTCCACAATTGAACTTCAAAGAGCAACACTGACGATGTTTGGATCGCCTACATAAAATTTGATGAGGTCCTCCAAGAGAGAATCATTCAGATCGTTCTGAGGGACTGTAAGGTGCACGAGACAATTCGGATCGTGCAAGGTCTTGAAGAAGGCGAGGTCTTAAAATGCACTCTCTGACCAAACCTCCTGATCTTCGCAGCAGTAGCAAATGCTGGTACACAGCCAGATCTGTGATCGCCAGCAAAAAAGTCAAGGATGCAATCATATCCTTTGAAAATTTCAAATCGTCGGGCCTGGATCGCATATATCTCGTTATGGGAAGGGAGGAAGCTGACCACCTGGACGCAAACTTAAAAGGAATTTTTGGAGCATGCCTAGTCATAGGGTATGTTCCGCCAAATTGACAGTAGAAACCGGGGAGAGATGACAGTTCAGATCAAAATTAATTAAGGCTGATCAACTTAACTCCGTTTATTCTGAAATGAAGCTTGTTGAACACATATGCACTAGGGTAGTTAAGTATAACCTCTTGAATGATAAGTAACATGAATGCCAGCGAGGAAAATCATTCGAGTCAGCCCCTCATTCTCTGGTTTCCTGAGTTGAGGGAGTGATCTCAAATGATGAGTATGCGATGGGGCATTTTTGGACATTGAAGGGGTCTTTGGCTGTGTGGTTTTTAGGGAGCTATGTGTAGCTATGAAAACGAATTTTTAGTTGAATGAGATTGATGCAGTCAGAAGCTGAACCCGTCTGCTACTTTAAAACAGAGGCGCTAAATGGGTGGACTCAAACAAGAAAAGGAAGAAAAACTACAAATGAATACAACAATAATAATAAAATAAAATTTAAGGTACAAATAAATAACGCATAAACAAATAATTAAATGAGTAAATAAATAAATTTGAAATAGATAATATAATAACAATCAAATAAATGAATAGCAATTAAAAACGGTAGTTAAGAAAGCTTCAATATTACAGTGTACAAATGGCTTGGATAAAAGAGGTTTAGAAGGATAGTTTGGAGATCTTTGGGGAATAAAGGTTGCTAAATCTATTGAAAATCCTGCAGCATCTATTTACCGGCTCATTAGCTGCATATATGGTGGAATGTGGATATTTCTTAACAAACGATTGGACCTGGTGTTCCTTACGGGGATATTTATCACAATTTCACTATTCAGAAATTCAACTGTAATAATGCCTCTAATGACGTCAAATGTGAAGCAGCCCGATATCATTATTATTCTGGATGCAAGTGAAGTTAAGTTTAAATGACCCAGTCTAAACTCATAGGGGGAAAATTTTCGAAGTCGTAAGGGTTGTACAGTTTTCTGAGGGCAAAAAGTAAAAATTGTCTTTGAATGGACTCGAGTCTGTTACTATTGATTTCAAAAACTGGGTTCCAGATAATACAAACATATTCAAGAAGAGGGCGTACAAGTGCAGTGTATCTTGTGGCCCACAAGTTTTGAAACTGTTTGGCTCATCGTTTAATAAAGCCGAGCTACTTATTCGCCCAGGAAACAATTTTGTCGTAGTGTAAGGTGAAACGAGGATTCCCATCTAAGACAACACCGAGATCAAAAATGCTATCAACGCGAGTTAATAAATTGTTGCCGAGAAAGTAAGAGTTATGCGTAACCGTTCGTTTACGGCTAAAACTTATAATTTGGCACTTATCAGTATTAAGCGAGAGCTTGTTTACATTGCACCACTGAACAAGAGAATCAAGTTTGGATTGAAGGAAAAAGTGCATCAGATTTAGATTCAATGGTGTGGTACAGTTTGAGGTCGTCTGCATAAAGTAGGTGAGGTATGTTTGACAGGACGTCAGGCAGATCGGAAATGAATATATTAAAGAGATGCGGACCAAGATCGAACACCATTCCATCTTGGCCCGTTGTAAAAACAAGATCCAACCAAGGACCGTTTCGGTTGAGAGTTGGAGAGAATTGCTGGATATATTAGTGCTTCCTGAAATGTGGGATTAACTCTTCAATTTTCAGATGAATTCAAATATCTAGAAGTAGTCTGCTCTGCTGAAGCGACATCAAGGATGCATGGAAACTTAATCACGATAACGCGTCAAGCTACAGTGCTTCCGTTGTCAACGATTTTTTTGCCAAGACCCTCATCACGTTGGTTCCCCAGTCTGCCAAAAACCCTAGCCTGACTCCTCTAGACTTTGTTTGATTTCTCGTTTAAAAAGAATCCTAAAGAAAGAGCATTGGGTTCCGATTGAAAACATCTAGGCTCATGTTACAGCAGATAAAAAGCACATCCCGAAGAAGGCCTTTCAGGTTGCCTTCCAGGTCTGGAAGCAGCTGGTTGTTAGTGCCTTCAAGTGCAAATACCGGAAACCACCATACATCTCTAGGAACGGTGAGCTGAACTGACAGTTTGGTGGTACGAAGCTATCAGTTGGTATAATATGGGAATTGATACAATATGTACAATAAAAAAATTAAGTTAATCTATAATTAATTTTTAAATGAATTTTATTATGTTTATATTACCTCTCTTTTGCTCAAGCAGATGTACGAGTAATGATATTATTACGAAAAGATACGAAACTGCGAAGAATATAAATTTGTTCCTTTTATTACTATAACTTGTTTTTGCTTCAGATTAACAATCATTCCCTCATAAATCAATCAGGTATCTCTATTGTTTTATATATTTTGAAATTCTTCACTATTTTTGTTAAACGATGTTGTTGTTTTTTCTTCAAATAAATAAATGACTGTCGCCCCCGAAACGGAGCCACTAGCAGAATGACTTGCCTCCAACGCATACATATTCAAAGCCAAAATGCCGCAAAAGAAATAACACGAAGCCATTTTAATAATAATTTCGTATTCATGCCTTTCAGCTACGAGCGCCGAGTGACAATATGATCTAGCAGCAAAAACTCGAAGCTATCGTTTGCAAATGACACCAGACAGATAGACCAAGCTTAAATGAATTCTTATTAATAATCCGCGGCCCTGCCCCGCCTTGCTATAGACAATGGGCGATATGCGACATCAAGTTATTATTCCACCTTGCTTGAATAATTCTTTTGAATGTGAAGCATTCAGATGTGGAGGTAATAGAGAATAACAGCCGAAGGTGAAAATCATGAAACAATCTTTCTGGCTAGTAGCGACGCAACATGAATCAACAACACAGACTACTTGCTGATAACATTATTTGGCCGAGAGCGATAGCAGAATAATTATTTCAGACTGAACCGGTATTTTTTGACGGAGTTATGGGGAACGTGTATGCTTTTGATTTCGTCGAAAACTGTGCAGGTTGCAGGTTTGATTTCACTGATCTATTAGATCGATCATATCGTGTTCCATTTATCATAAAAATAGACTAAGTAATGAGACGGTTCTCACTGTATATTAAGTTGGAAGACTGGTGTATTCTTTGAAACTTCAAGTAACCATAGCTTTAAGAAAGTAAACAGCTAAACAGTTTCCCACTTACCGAAAAAAAGAACTTGTTCTTGAGGTGACCAACCACATACAGCTTGTTGGAATTTATTACGCAAACACCACTTATCACTATTTCATATTATGATAAATAATTTGAAATTGGTCACTCAGATAGTTTGCTGTTTATCTTCCTTGTTTCAGAAAAATTCTTGTGAATTATGTACTCATACCGCAGCATTAGACATAAGGCCCCATTCGAATCATATCAAAAACGAATAAATCTAGGTGGAATATTAGTCAGCGTTTTTCTAATGAAATAATAAACTTGCCGGCTTCCTACAGAAATTCGTCAGCAGCACCTGAAAGCGAAAATCCATCTCGTCATGAGCTTCTTTTCGTGCACAAGTAAACGATTTGTTTATGTATTTCTTTTGCCTTGCCCGCAATAACAAGGCAAAACCGGGGAGTGGAGTGAGTGACCTTCACTTTCAGACGTAGCTATTCATCACGTTATTTTCATCTCAGCTCGACTGGAAATCCAACCATAATTGTGATGTTGTTTCTACTTCGCATTCTTGACTGTTCGGCGCTTATCACAGCAGCAAATCTGAGGACGATTTTTTGTCTTTGTCGAAATAGTTTTTAAGGTCGAATTCGTGCTGTTCCTGTACAAGATTTGCAAGTTCGTACTAAGAAAATCACCAAGTTTTCGACGAATCAGAGGAAAATAGGTCCGCCAGCACATTACAGCTGTTAGAGTGATTTTTATTTATTGCACCTATAGGTACGCGAAGAAGCACGAAATTTGAATGGTTTTGAACTCATGAGACTAAAAAAATAATTCGATGTGTAAATCATTCTAATATTTCAACCATTCAAAGGGCTAAACATTCAGGAAATCTGAAGGAAATCCTTCGAAAAATCAGTTATAAGATATGGAGTCAGAAACCCATCAAGCCTCAGACTAGGCCGAGCTCGTTTCTTCTGTTGTATGATGAAGGAAAGGAATGACTGGTTTGAAACTCTTACCGAGTAATGATCGCAATTCCAAAAGAATGCGTCATGCATTCGCAGCAATAAGTCTCCGTTTCTGTTCCGACTAGAAGATTTTCAATGAGCATTGTTAGGTACTCTGTAAATGGACGCAAAGCTTGTAAGTAACTTTTCAGATCTTTGAACGATTATACCTGGACCTCGCAATCGTGCATTTACATTCAATTAATGCATATTTTTATAAAGTTGATTGGGGTATAATGGGGAAATTAAAAAAGTGTTCTATTAAAAGCGAACAAGTATCTTTCGGAATATTTCTGAACAGAAATATAATCATGACTTATGATGGTGATTAAGATTTATTTATTTGATGAATAAAGATGCAAGCAAATAAAAAGGAAGCCTTCAAAGTGTTTCATTTTTAATTATTATATTTGAGAAAAATGAAAAAAGCATTATAATGGAAAGGATGGTAAAGCTGATCTAGATTTAGGTATATTTAAATAGGATCATCGAAATTTTAGAAGGTGCTTTCAAAAGTGAAAGAAACTTTTTAAAAATAACAATTATTTTGGCAAAACCGATTCATTGAATTCAAAAGCATGTCGAATGAGTGTTTTAGATCAGCAGGCGGGATGTCCCTCAAAGTTGTCGGTACATACCTTTAGGATGGTTACTCCTGACACAATGTCCCACAAGGACAAAAAGTCCCTTCAATGGGCAAAATTACAAATTGGGAAGCACCCACTCCCTCTAAACCCTGCAGTTTCATCTCAGAAATGCCAAAAGTCGGCTGAGCAGAAGAATCAGGGCAGACAGGACTGCAAAAAGTAGAAAATTCTGATGACTCCTTCAGGGATAACTTGGCCATTTACTGAAATGTCCAAAGTGTGCCTTGTTTGGGCCGTGATTGATGCCAGCAAGGGAGATGGAATGATCTCCTTTCAAAACTTGCTTAAGATAAAGCAGGCTTTATTGGGTCAGGCCAGCTCGAGTCCACCACCTACGGTGAACGACGCCAGCTGGTAGAAAGGAATCAGGCTGGTTGTGTGCGGAGACCAACGATCGGCCGATTTCTATAAGCGAGCAATCTCCGAGCTGGGGGAACTCTGGCCAGACGCCAAGATTAAGATGGTGCTTAAGGATGGGATTCCAAACCGGTCAAGATGCAGGACATGGATTCCTTGTTTCCCCTCGGATCCAGTGGAAGTCCTGGACATAGTTTGGCTTTTCAACCGGGATCTTCGTACGGAGGATTGGAGGGTTGCGAAGATTGGCAAGCCGGTAGACAAATGGCGAGAGGCCCTCTTCATCAGAATATTAAAATAATAAAAATTCGGGCATTCGGTCTTTGATGCCCTAAAGGGCATTATCAGGTATGGGGTCGAGAAATTGGCTCTACGGATCTACCGAAGCGACAGGCCAAAGAGCTCTGCTTCGGGCGATCCAATACCCGTAAAACCTCACCCAAAAAAGGCGGCTCAAACGGCAGGGAAGCCACTTGGAAATGAGTCTATCGCCTGTCTAAGGGCAACAACTGAGGAAGAATCGAATGTGGAATCGCTCTATGCCGGTTGGGGTTAGCATCGGAACTACCTCCGAGTTGGGTGGCTGCCTGGACCTCATGACTCTGGAAGCAGAGGAAGGGGCTGGGGCGACATCTATGTCTGAGGGGGAGGACCTCGATCTAATCCTCGTTAACAGTAAATGATGGTGACCGTACTGCAGATTAACCTTCACTAGTCCAAAGCAGCATCAGCTGCCCTACTATTCCGACTGTCTATGATAGAGGAGGAGCTAATCCTAATCCAAGAACCATGGGTTGCCAACACCGGGTTTGCGGGTTACGCACCAATGGATACAGAATGATGGTACCCGACGGCTAACATAAGCCACGTGTCTATATTCTTGTCAAGAAAACCATAAACGTCCTTGTACTGCACAATTTCAGTGACAAGGATAGAATGGCTATTGCAGTGGAAATCGATCAAAGATCATGCTGGTTTGTTTCTTGCTACATGACACATGATCATGGCACTAGCCCTCCCTGCGACGTTGCCGAGGGTATTGTAGCTGAAGCCACGAAAATTGGTGTGCCTCTTATTCTGGAGGCTGACTCTAACGATAATAATTAAGTATGGGGTAGATCCAACACAAATGGCAGAGGTGAGGAATTTTTTGATTTCATAGTTGCTCACGACATTTTCATCGCCAATACTGGTAGCAAACCAACCTTCCTTACCTCAAACTGTAGGGAGGTGCTTGACGTTACCTTGATTAGTGGGCGGCAATCGCAGCTTCTCCGTGACTGGAGGGTTCTACAGGAGTGTTCATAGGTACATATCGTACAAGGTGGCTGGCCACAGCTCTGCTGAGCAGGGAGCTTTTATTAACAGAAAGAGGACGAACTGGATGTTATTTATTCTTTGCTTCGATCTTCACTGGAAACTCCTACTAAAAGCATTGACTGCTAGCATGAATTGGATCAGGCGGTTAGCACCCTTACTAGTTCTCTCAACTCTGTGTCTAGGGAAGCATGTAAGCCACTCACCGCCAGGGGAAAACCTAAGCCCCCTGGAGATATGGAGATCAGCACCCTGCGGAGGGAATGTAGGAGGGAGTTTAATAGCTATATCTAATGACTGGTCGCTGTATAAAACGAAGCTTAAGGCTTTTAAGTATGCCGTACGCAAGGCAAAGAGGTCCTCATGGAGATCTTTCTGTGGAAACTTAGACAGTCTCAGGGAAGCAAATCGCCTCCGCAAGGTCTTAAGCACAACACCAAAGGCTATGGGGTGCATCATGAACCCTGAGGGCATTTGGACTACATCGAGTGCAGATAATCTAAACGTTCTTATGGACGCACATTTTCCTCTAGAAGCGGTGCACCAAATGGAGCAAGCTTTCAGTTCAATGCGGCCGTTCAGAATATCAAATTCTCAACTCAGGTGGGATATTAATTCCTTTGAGCCATTTAAGTCCCCGGACCTTGATGGAAGTATCGCTACCTTGATAATGCTTGCCTGCGCTTCTCGTATGTTCCCACCGGCTGGCATTAATCTAGAGTGGTGTTTATCCCTAAAGCAGGAAAAGTTACGCATGTTAAGCCGAAGCACTATCGTCCAATAAGTCTTAACTCTGTTCTGTTTAGATTTTGGAAAGGATCATCGACTATTAATAAATATTAAAAGATCAATCGATCCTATGTTGATCTCGCAATTACAGCAAGCCTATACCAGAGGAAAGTCTGTTGAGACTTCTCTTCATGTCCTCATTAAGTAAGTTGAAAAATCTCTTGCTCTTAAAGAATATACGCTTGCCGCCTTCTTGGACATCGAGGGGGCCTTCAACAACGTAAAGTTTAACGCAACTGTTGAGGTACTCTCTTCTCAAAAGTAGAGTGGTAATCTCTTTCCTGGGGAATGCCAGCGTAAGACGAGGAGTCAGTGCGGCCACACCTCAGAGTGAAGTCCTTTTTTCTCTGCTATGAAACATCACGGTGAATACTCTCCTAATGAGGCTGGACCGTGCCGGCTGCAAAGTGATTGCTTATGCGGACGACATAGCTGTAGCAGTGTCGGGAAAGTATTTATCTACGCTTTCGAAAGGCTAAATCACTCTCTTGACATACTTTCACGTTGGAGTCGTGAGTGCGGCTTGAATGTGAATCCTAGCAAAACGAAGCTAGTGCTGTTTACAATGAAGTTCAAAGTTCCTTGTTTTAAGTTACCCAAATTAAATGACTCCATTGACCTGATCCGGAGGATTAAGTACTTAGGGCTTATCCTTGACTCGAAGTTACTATGGACCTTCAATGTAGCAGAAAGAGCTCGGAAGGCTTTCAATGCACTTTACTGCTGTAAAAGAGTCATAGGGACGAATTGCGGATTACAGCCTCGAACTGTTGCTTGGCTTTATAGTGCTGTGGTTGAGCCAATGCGATTGTTTGGGGTGGTGTTCTGGTGGCAGGCTGCTCTTAAGGCTACCTGCAAACGGCAGCTTGAAAAAGTGCGGAGGATGACTGCACTACTGGTAACTGAAGCACTCCGCTCCACCTCTACTAAGGCACTTTTTGTATTGGTTTATTGTCTGCCAACCAATTTAATGATCTCTCAGAAAGCTAATCTTAAATTGTATATCAGCATGGAATAAAACAGATTTTGGTCATACACTGACGGCTCAAAGCTATCCAATAGAGTCGGGAGCTGAATCTCAAGCTGTCCTTCCTCCTAACAGACACTACTTTCAGGCGGAGGTTGCGGCTATTTTTCAAGCAATCGACTGGCTTCTGTGTAATCGAATATTCGGCGTCAATATTGGTATTTTCACAGATAGCCAAACGGCTATTAAGTCCCTTGTTGGTACTTGTACAGCGTCCATAACTGTTGCTGAATGCCGTGCATCTTTTAGGGACATATCGAGACATTCGGTTGTTCAATTAATTTGGGGATCTGGACATAGGGGTTTTCAGGGCAACTGTGAGGCCGATGAACTAGCCAGGCTTGGCAACTTGCTACCGGACGTCTCTTCCTCTTTCTCAATAAGTATACCAATGAGATGTCAAATTGGCCATCAGGCAAATATCTTGAGGACGCTAGGAAGTCCTGGGCATGAATCACGAGATTTCGATAGGCGATATCGCCTATCGTCAAATAAAAACGATAGCGATTGTCGACTTAGGTATGTCGGCATCACAATCTCAACGATATGATGTATCGAAATTTTTTTTTGAACTATAACTCCATGGTAAATTTTCGTGACATTTGACAGCATTTGATGAATGGTAATGACATTTGAAAATTCAAATAGTGAGCCGCTAATACGTGATAAGTTTGCTGGTAATTTAATTCACAGTGAAAATCATTGGTGGAATTCATGCTTTTTTATTCTTCATCTGAAGATGATAATGAAAAAGTGTTGCGAAGATTCTAGTAATCCGTTGGAGTTACCGGAACAGAAGTAAGGTAAAAGACCGTAATTTCGTCATGTTAAGGAACTTTTTACAGTATACTACATTGTTTGGGGCAACTTGTGATATTTTGAAACATTATGCTGAAATTAGTTATGCCTGGAATGTTTACAATGCTATAGCATTAGTAAATGCAAAAAAGTTTTGGTGTGGTTATGGATTTTTGCCAATTTTAGATAAGTCTAATTTGAGCCTAATTTCGTCACTTAAAACAGTAAAATTCCTAACTTCGTCAGCTAGTGCTCTTAATTTCGTCTATGTAATAATATAATCTTTGAGCACTGGTTTTTTATTGAAAACATTAACAACTTTTGGGAAAGAAAATAAAACCTTCTAGGAAGAAATAACATAAAATAATTCTAACAAATTATTGATTGCATTTAAATATTGCTGACAGCGTAAATGCCTCTACTATTTAACAGCAACGGAGCATTGATTTTTTTCACAATATCTTCCCTATTGTAGAATCAAATGTCCTCCTTATCGGGCCATTGCCAGTTCACACCGCTCATAGTCATTGTTTTGATTTTAAATTTAAAATCTTCTATATCTATAACCATTCCCGGAAACTTTTCACCTTCGTAAAGGATAACGACAAAATCACCTTTATTTATGCTTGGATTGTGAGTTTTTTAATTTTTTTCAATTTTCTATCAGCTTTTTCTTGTTTTTCCATGTCTTTTCTAGCTTGGTAAATTAAAAATTCATCGGCAGTTGCAACTACAGGAGTTAGTTTTCTCTTAGTGGAACTTTGGTGTTGCTGGCTAAAACAAAGAATTCTTAAATGGAGTCGGATAGCTATAAATCATTTCATGATCGCTTGACGCCATAGTTTCATTTCCCCCACGTCTTAGGCATTTTTCCAATATATTTCTCGGAATCCGGACATATGAAAATAGGGTAAGCGGAGGCATAAGTTTGACACTTGCTGAAGAGCCAACCATTCCTTTTCATCGTTATTGGTGCGATTATATATACACGCTGACCCTTTGCGAGCTAAAACTTTTGATTGCTTGGGACACAGAAAAAAAGCTGTTTCATCGCAGTTGAACAGTCTATCTGGATCCAATAATACCTCATCTAGTTCGGGGAAAGTTTTCATATATGAGGAAACTTTTGTGAACCAGTTTCTTATAGAAGATTCCGATACAATAGCTCTTCCTGGTGATAAGTTTTGGGAAACCCTTGCTGATACATCAGGATTCCGTTTCAAAAATGCCTCATACCACTTTCTTCCTGGAATCCCATCTTTCAAGCGATTGTCCCTATTAACTTCTTTGACAAGATTTGACACACTGTGTACTAATTGGGATTTCGTTACAGGAAAACCTATTTTGACAAGGTCAAGAACCCATTGGACTAAAATTCGTTCCTCCGTTTTAGTCAAAATTGTCGGTGCCCCAGTACTTTTTGAATGCCGACTAAACATTTTGTCTTGTAGTGTTGTTCTAGGAATTCTATATATTTTCGCGACAGCGCTTGTAGATTCTCCTTAGTTGATGCGCTTCAATGCTGCTTCAAGAGCACTTTCAGTGTATTTTTTGAAGCCATATTGTTTCGTAAAGCAAAAGAAGCCCAAAATATCTGTTTTTGTAATTGTTATTAAACGTAATAATTAAAACTAGCATATATTTATGTTTTATAAACTATTTGCTATGTTATATTTATATATGTCATATTTTAAAACTAATAGATTGTATTCAAATTCTTTTACCAATATGACGAATTTAGGAAAATATTCATTCAGAGCACCTAAATTCATCACCGTCAAAAGTTATTTAAGTTGAAAAAAACTAGTGTAGAGTCTTTACCTTAATATTAGGAAAACATTTATTTCGTAACAAGCAATAATCTTAAGGAATATGATAAAAAAATATTTTTGATTCAAGTCGCTCATTCTAAGAAACCCATAAATTTATTTAGAAGTTACCACCTCAATTTACTCTAAATGTACTTGACGAAATTATGTCATACACTTATTTGACACTTAATTAACGCTTCTGCACATTAATTTCATTTAGTTTATTAGTAAGCACCAGATAATGAATCAAATAAATTAACGAGTCCAGTGCTTAATTTCGTCACTATGACGAAATTAGGCTCATGCCTACTTTTTATGTGATCCTAAATTCGTCAACTTAATTTTTTTAGCAATAAATATGATATTTTCAATACTTCATTCAACAATTGATAATTAGATATGTTTCATCTAATAAACTTGAAAAAGAAACAATTTGTTACTCACTGTAAAAATTCACTACGCTTATAACTCAATCAAGTCTGCACTATGCGAGGCACTACTTGACAATGAGTAATTAGAACAATTTGCTCTCTAAGACTTTTTGTAACGGAAATTTTTTGAAATTCAAGCGCGCTTTAAGTAAAAGTTGAGTGATTTCGATAATACATTTGTCATATTTTCATACAATCATATGCTTTGTTAGTTGACATAAAACATTTTCTTGTTTTAGACAGAAATGAGATATGTGACGAAATTACGTACAGTGACGAAAATACGGTCATTTACCTTAGTAAATAAAGATCTTAAAATATCTTGTAATTCAAATGTATTTTGTAGGTTCGTTAAACGTTTTCGTGTAACGAAGGAAGCGTTTAAATATATAGTGGATTGGATGTTGCAGGTGCTATAAGCTCCTCTATCCCGCCTATATTGGAGGTAGCATGCACGCTATCGTTGCTGGCGGGTAGAGCGTACCAGCATCAAGTAGGCAACGATTACTTGATCGGAATGGCTCAAAGCACTGTTTCAAAAATTTTGAAAGGTATAATAGACGAAATGGAAGAAAAACTGTGCCCCAAGTGGATGAAATTCACTTTTGAGGAGGAGTGCAAGATTTGGTTTCTAGAAAAATATGGGATTTCTAAAACTTTTTCTTTCAATAATTTCTATTTTCCCTGAAAATACACTTTCCTTGAGACAAAATTTATAAATTAATCATAATACTTGCATTACAAAACACAAATACAAAACTTCGAAATGGACTCACTTCATGTCACAAGCCGAAGATGGATATCGATGACATATCGATAGTCGTTTGCCTATCGCCAGAGATTTCGATAGTCGCTGTCGTTTTTTGATTTTCGTGATTTCAAATCTCGAAAATTTCGACAGTCGATATCGTCTATCGTCGGTTGTGATTCATGCCCTGGGCAGATGAATCATCCTGTGCGATAACATGGCAGTCCTGGGTATCCATGGATGAACATCGTACGAGGCAGCTTTCACATCGTATCAGGCAGCTTAGACTTAATTCGAAGCGAATTTTTTACGGGTCACTGCTTCATACGGCGGCATGCGCAGCGATTGGGCGTAAAGTTTAACAATTTCTGTCGGAGTTATGGCTCTAAGGACGAGGAGGAATCCGTCCTTCATCTCATGTACCAGTGCTCGGTTTTGACAAAGAGATGGTTGGCGGAACTTGGTACACCCTTTCTCTCAAGCCCGGCCGAACTGTCCCTGGTTAATTTAAAGGGGACAGTGCGGTTTGTCAAAGGAAGCAGATGGTTTCCTGAGTTCAGTGAGTAAGAGAGAGTCATAAATTATTGTGGCCTCAGAACGGGCCTCTTTTGTACCTATGTGTGTCGGTCGGCAGGCCTCTGTAGATCGGCACCTACTTCAACCTACCTACCTACTTAAGGATGCAGTATAAAGTCACTGCAAACTGAACTAGTGAAAGATTTGTGGATGCTAATGAAAAGACCTTCACCGTTAAACTTACCAATGATTAAGCGGTCACAGTCCTTGCGGAAAACAGTGTGCTGTGGTAAAATCTCACTATCAAAAATATCATCGGTCCGTTTCCTGGTTTCGGTAAGACAGATAATATCATCAGATGATAGAGCGGAAGACATACTAATTTTATAAGACTTAGTCCTCAAGCCACGGACGTTTTGACAGTAAAGTTTTAAGGAACGGTTTAAGTTTGAGAATTTTTTTTTTGCTACCATAATCTCTCCCTCAACATGAAAACGGACGGCTATAGCTACTGCCCCAACAAATTCATCTTGAGTTCTTTGCATCAGCTGCAATAACAGCTTCTGGACAACTCCATCACAGCCTGATATTCTTGGATGAATGTTTCTTATACAAAATTTATATTGGTCTTTATTCCATCAATATTTCTATATCCGAGTTTATGCGGGTCTCTGACCAACTTATTAGATTCCAGACTTTTTGTCATCATCCTTTTCGCGAGTTCAGTAGTCTTTCTTAAGTTTTAAGAGGCGTCAACTTCAAATGTTGCTAAAACCTGTTCGCTTATAATGCTTATGTTTCAATTTTCATTCCTAATTAGTTAATTTAATTTGATCTTTTTTTTCTTTTATGTAGATATCTTCAGTTTCTATTTTTTAATTGGGTATGTATCATTCTGGCTGACTACGACGAACACTATGCACCAAACGATTCAAAACGCCAATATAGAATGGTATACTTATTAGCGTTTTGGCCCAGTAGAATGAGCTCTTTGTGGAAAATTTATTATCCTTTTTTTTTTAACCCTGCAGATCCAGTCTAGAAACGACTGAGGTTGGCTGAGCAAAAGGGTCAAAGCAGGCAAATAGCAAAAATATCTAAATTAATGGCAACTTCCCAGGGCTAACTCGGCCTTCCAATAACATAGCCACAGAGAGCCTTATATGGATCGTGATTGACGCCAGCAGATGAGATGGAATAACTTCTGCATTAAACTGGCTTATGATAAGGCAGCCTCTGTTCGGTGTTTGCTGTAAGTTGTAGAAAGCCAGCTCGTGTCTTCTGTCTAAGATGAATGATGCGGGTTAGTGTAGGGAAGTGATGGTGATAGCGTGTGAAGATAAGCGCTCAGCTGGATTCTACGAGCAGGCTATCACCGAATTGGTTGAAGTTTCTTTCTTGAAAAGAAGTTCCAAGGCTAAAAAATCTGAATGGAAGGATTCTGGATCCGCCAAACATAGAAAGTAGAGCAGTTATCCGACAAGGGGTATATAATTCTTTCTGTGGGTGCATCTAAGTAGGATTCAGATACGGAGTTCTTCTCAACTGATCGAGTCAGTGTCGGTACTACCTCTGATCTGGGCAGCCCTTTAGACTTATAATACCATAAATGAGGACTGACGAGCATCCGAAAAGCATCTCGGCTTGACTCTGATTGGTAAAAATTAACCTCCAAAATTCTAAAGCAGCAAACGGTGCCCTATCCACTCCGTGGATTGTAATAAATCGGGTTTGCGGGTTCACTGATTACTCTTGATCGTCTGGAATAACTACGAGTTTCCATTTTTGCCATAAAATAACAGCAGTCATTTCTGGCTGACTTATTATCAGCCAGTTTTCTGTAGAAGTGATTCCATCTCCGTTGCTGGCGTCAAACATGGACTATATGATGATATCTTTGGCCATATCATTAGAAGGCTGTGTTAGCCCTGAGGCAGTTGCCATTAATTTAGCTAGAGGGTATCAATGAGGCAAATCGTCTACGTAAGTTTTTAAGCTCAACACCAAAAGATGTAGGATGTTCCATTATGTTCCAGCAAAAAAATAAACGCCCTATTAATCATGATGGAGTTCAACTGGAGAAGGTCGATTCAATAAAATACCTGGCATTAATTTTGGATGAAAAGATGTCCTGGACCCATCACATCAACTACATCAGGAGTAAAATCGGACCATATATCGCAACACTGAGATGGCATGATTTCCTGGAAAAACACACTCAACTCCTAATCTTAAACGCTTTTATCCTATCTACTGTGAAATGTGGAGCAGTCTTGTGGAGCCAAACAACTAAGCATAACATCGAGCTAATTAGGAGACTTGTCACTAAGGCGATAAAAGTTATATTTCGGTTGCCGACCTTAACACCAACGGGCACTGTGTGCGCTCAATCAGGGTTGTTGAACATCCAACAGATTATTAATCTCGAAAGAGGCAAAATAATATACCAAATAATCAACAACGGGCTAAAATGGCCAGATATTCCTCGGACTGTTGGAGAGTTAACTAGCAGGGAAACAAGATCAGCCAGCAACCTTTTAGTTTGTAAACCAAGAACGGATAGATTAAAGATGGATAACAGGCTATAGCTTTCTACAATACATTGCCAGATCCGCTAAAGAACTCAAGCAATATCGTGACATTCAAAGAAAACTTAAAATTGCACATAAAACATTAACAACGCACAATGATGATTAACACCAGAGTTTTTTGTATACTTTTCTCTGGATACAAGTCAATGAAGACAATCATAAGTCAATAAAAGTGAGTCCATCATATTGCTAAAATTGTGCTGTCCTTGTACCAACAAACTAGTTGTCTGGGACGCACTATGAAAAACTTACTGGAGGGAAAGATGGTGCACATGGACTGTGCACGCTAATAGAGTGATGGAGAGAGTGGAAGGAAGGAGGGAAAAAAATATCAAATGGAGCAAACCAAAGCTTTCCGCTGCCTCTGAGGATATTGAAATCTTAATTGAGATGGGCCATAGGTTCCCTTGAGCTGTCCAAATATCCGGGCTTGATGTTTTTCTTCCTAAAGCAGGGAGAAACTCGCAAGTTAAACTCCGTACTACCAGAAAAGTTTGGTAGGCACTGACTAGATGCCAAGTCTGCAATCACCCATGCCAACTAATACAGCGTAACATTATTCTGGATTTACTGTTGCCGCCGTTGATTATGAGACATAGACATAAAGTTTTCACGTACATGGACCAAATATGGATATCACCTGGTCGCCATGGTTGCCAAGACATAAATGACACTCAATTTCTTATTAGATCAACTTGATGCAAACGGAGAGCAGGCAGTGGACAGCGAATTTTATAGCTTCTCCAGCACAATGGAATGCCAATTGGACAATTTCAAACTGATATGACTGTTCAGATAAACTTACCGAGCAAATGATGAATCGAAATGACGAATAGGCGCTTTGACGTTACATTGTAGTGTCGAGACTTCTTCAGAAAATTAAAAGGCATTCTTCGATCAAAAGCCTGACTTCGTCACGTAGTCGTATTCCCACACGCACAAATTATATTCCATAAAAATTGGGCTTCAATCGGGTGGTAGCCGCGGCTGCATAATCATGCACTTCCTGTTTTTGTTTTCAGGTTCGCCACTGGAAAATGAATTGCATACAGCTGCAGCGGCTGCAAGGGCACAGGTGGGCAATTTTCGCGCCACACGTATTCACTTCCAATCTGAATTCAACAAATCGAAACACACACCTCATGCAAGGTCAAGGCTTTCGTACACGATTCTAGTTAATTTTTTTTAAGATTTAAGGGAGCTACATTTACAGCATCTTCGGATCACGGTAAAATCTAAATCCCACGATCTCCACCCGCGGCCAGCATTCACAAGCTTATTTACGTAATTTTCTCGTACGCAAACAAACTCAGGGAAAAAATACAACCACCGACCATTGAAATTTAGTCACACATTTTCAATCGCATAGCACTAAAATCGCGAAAACCATCACCGAAACCGCGACACTTGCCTCACTGGGTACGCGTCAATTGGAACTCCGATGGCCACAGATAATTACGATTTTCTTGCGAATATATTCACGCCCACGATTCCTTTGGATGTCACGTAACGCGAAAATACTGTTGGGCACAATAAAACTAGAATTTAAAGGTTGCAAAGAGCAGTAAATAATCGAAAAAGACGAAAAGGAACACCGCAATAAAACGCCTTCCGATTGACGTGAGAAAGTTGAAACGCGACAAAACCTTTTCGTGAAACTACGATGACAGACGGTCGTGCGATAGTGTGTGTGTATCTTGTGGAGTGTTTACCAAAAATGCAAAAGAGCTGCAGCGATACAGGGGAAACTGCAGGTGCATGGCATTGCGATCATAATAGTACTAGTGGACTACAGGTGGCGGATTTGAACTTATTTTTGAGTTGGCGGGAAGAATAATATTTCAGAAACCAGATATCATAAATCAGAATATTTTTGCCCTACGATTTAAAAAATATAGACTCACTTGTTTGTATTATGTTATATTTACTTTGTTCAAAAGTTAAATTCAACACAAATCTGAATTACACAAATCCAAAAAAACAATACAAATTGCGACTAAATCAATCTTCGAATACTTTAAAACTGGTATCGGTATAAAATGTAAGCATTCAGCACGCAGCTCGGGTATCTAATCTACTAGAATGATTCAACAAATGTATGCAAAAAAAAAAACAAGTTGAGACAAAACCTGTGTCCTTATCGACACCAAAAATTTCATAAAATTGTACCAAATATCTAGTGAATAGCTACACTTCTATTTAAAGATTCACCACATCAACAGCCAGAGTTTTACAGCAAAATGTTAGAATATCGGTAGCTTCTTCGATCTGAAAAAAATAACATATACTTTCAATTCGATTTATTCAAATTAAGCCAACTGAACCTTTTTGGTTGTTGGTTTCCCTGCACCATGACCTGCTTTACTATATACTCGCAGTAGTATTGGGTTCTTTTGATATTCGGATTTTTTAACAGCATCATGCAGTGCTGCAACAAATTTTAATGAGTGCAAAGGACTCACTCGATCGTCGTGGTCTGCTGTTAGGATTAATGTTGCTGGGTATTCTTCTTTTTCTGTGAAATGTGGAACGAAATAATGAAATGATACAGTGATAAAAAATCGTGAAAATCATACCATTTTGAGGAGTATGCACATTGTGAAGAGGAGAATATTTGTACAAATTGTTGAAATGCTGCTCCTCGCACGGGTTGCCGTAATCAGAGCACCAAGCGTGTCCAATGGTGAATTTGTGGAATCGTAGCATATCCATAACTCTTAAAGTACAAGGATTTGTTGAATGTTTTTATAATAGTTAACAACTTGCAATTTAGGCTTATTTATGACGCAACAATTTCATGATTTTCCATCAAAGTTTTTGTAACAAATATTAAATTTTGGTTTATAAAATGACATGTAGCAAACTATCTACAAATTTAAATAATCATACTCACCCTACTTGCGCAACAGCAGCGCCAAACAAATCAGGACGCTGATTAATACAGGCTCCAACGAGCAAGCCACCATTCGAACCGCCTTGTATTACAAGCTTGCTTTTCTCCGTGTATTTATTGTCGATCAAAAATTTCGCAGCCGATTGAAAATCTTCAAAAACGTTCTGTTTGTTCAGCAATCGGCCAGCATTGTGCCATTTCTCGCCGTACTCTCCGCCACCTCGAATATTTGGGAACGCCAAAACTCCATCGAATGTATCAATGAACATTAACCCCGTCAAACTGAAACATGGCTGCAAACTAATATTGAAACCACCATATCCGTACAACAGACACGGCCGAGTTTCCATAGGACCCTCTAGTTTTTTGCGGATTATAAACATTGGAACCTTAGTTGCGTCGGTACTTTGGTAAAATACTTGTTCAACCAAGTACTTTTCTTTGTTGAAACCGTCCAAATTCAATTTCACTTCACGTAATACTTTTGGCTCAGAGTTAATATCGGCCATATCGAATTTGTGTATTGTGCCAGGATTTAAAAATGACACGAAATTGTAAAAGATTTCAGAATATTTACGATCGGCACTTATACGATCTACGGCTCCGATATCCAAAGGAAGACTTCGTATAAACGCACCCGTTTCCAACGAATGGATTTGCATGATGCTCTAAAATTATTCATACTGCTGCGATCAAATGCCAGGGTTATTCAAATTTTCGAATTACCTTGACATCATGAATGTATCCGAGCACTAGTTTGTCCTGGTGTGCACAAGTAGTCCAGTCCAATACATCTGTATCGTGCTCCTGTATTTATAAGTGTACATTTATTTATGGACTACGCGAGTCGCAGTTTTTTTTACCTTCACTAGCGTTTTCCAATTCTCTTGCTCTGGCTTGCTGAGGTCAATAACAATCAGTCTATAGTTGGGGGCGTCTTTGTTTGTTCGGAAAACAGCATTGGTGCCGTTATTCGCTATGAACTAAAGGAAAGAAAAACAAAAACATCAGAAACAATCAAAATATTCTAATTCAACTTGTTCTGTCCGTACTTCATAGTCTGCCTCGAATTTCGTAATAACTGGATGGATTTTAAGCTTGCCTGTAATTTCGTTACCATTCTCCTCCAAGTCTGCGTAGAATATAATGTTATCTCGACAGTCTTTTACTACTCCCAAAATTACGTATCTTCCGCAGTCAGACACCTCCGCCATGCTATATAGTGTGAAATATATTTCAATCAATGAAATTTGAGGAGTTCGGATGATTAGCTTACATTCGCCAGTTTGGTTCTTCTGGAAACTCTGCAGCAAGAATATCTTTCTCTTGCGGATCACCTAGTACATGATAGAACAGTTTCTGATTTTCATTTGACTTCGTTTCAGATCCATCAGTTTTACCGGTTTGATCGGGATATCTCTGAAATAAAGACAAATGATATTTCTTAATTTTAACAAAACATATCAATACAGATTGTAGGGATGTATTATAGGTCTGAGTTGTAAAGGCTAATATTTAAGGGGTTAGTCCACTGTTAAACTGCTCAAAATGAACTTTTTTTTAAACAGACACAAAAAAAAACTATTCAAGATATCGATTTGAAATTTTACATACATCTTTATTGAAGATAAAAGTTAACATTTTCATTGGAATAAATTATTAGAAAACAAAATGGCGACCGCCCCAATGGATCGCCGCAGCACCGCCGAAAAAAAAAGCAAATTTCGCCTCGTAAATTCCTGGACAAAATAAGCATCTGTGAACAAATTACCAAAAAATATTTCATTAGTTTTGAGTATAAAGGACTGCACGGGCTTAAATTTACAAAAAAAAAAAATTTTTTTTGACGATTTGGTAAATTAAAATTGAAAAAACGCGAAAAACTGGATAACCAATGTTCAAAAGTATACCAAATTTTTTTTAATCGCTTTAGGGCTCTAAATTTAGGCCTGTGCAGTCCTTTATACTCAAAACTAATGAAATATTTTTGGTAATTTGTTCACAGATGCTTATTTTGTCCAGGAATTTACGAGGCGCAATTTGCTTTTTTTTCGGGGGTGCTGCGGCGATCCATTGGGGCGGTCGCCATTTTGTTTTCTAATAATTTTTTCCAATGAAAATGTTAACTTTTAACTTCAATAAAGATGCATGTAAAATTTCCAATCGATATCTTGAATAGTTTTTTTTTTGGTAACTGGTTAAAAAAAAGTTCATTTTGAGCAGTTTAACAGTGGACTAACCCCTTAAGTCGAATCAATTTAACATAGTAATCATGTATCTCAGTTAATTATGAAATCTATTGATGATAAAATACAATGAATTGAGTTATATACGCTTATTTACGAATATATGCGACTCTTATCGCTTGGTTATATCTATTTTCTCAGAAATTTCTATTACTGAGATAAAATTTATCTATTTGTTCGCTCTACTCAAAGAATATAAAGTCAATAATTTGTGCATCATTCTATCATAATCTAAATATCATGCTAAAGTGGTTTATTTATCATACGATTTGCATACGATTTGAATACATTCGATACTCACCCCATAAAAGAAACCTTTATTATCTTTCGTCCATGCTAACGACGAAAATTTCACTTTATTCAGCGTTTCCGGATAATCTTCTTTCGTCTCGACATTGCGCACTTTGATTTTAATCCAATCTGAGCCGCTTTCACTCAGCCCGTAGGCAAAGTACTTGCCATCATCCGAGAAAGACGCTTGCGACAAAGCAATCGTGCCATCAGCCGATAACGCATTCGGATCGAAAAACAATGTGGGCTCCGAGTCGAGGGTAGTTTGTTCATAGAGAACACTGAAAATGTTGTAAACACATTTATATGAGTGGTTGAATTGACGCAATTAGAGTTGATAAATTGATGCTTGGCTCTGATAATTGAATTAACTCAAAAATGGCGTAGTTGTATGAGAAAGATAGGCTCTTGATATATATGAGTATTGTAAAAGCCATTGTCATGTTTGGGAATACGTAAGAATATACGAAACAGCAGTTTCAATTGATAAAAACATTATGAAATCAATTTAAACATATATTTTTTATTGTAAGACATAACTCACTTTTGATTTTGTAAACCGGTATTCATATAGAAGAAATATCGATCTCCTTGTCGACCTGGGCAACTGTACTTCGGGTAGTTCCACAATTTCGTTAGTTTCTCATTTATCTTGATCCACTCGTCGCATCCGTCCAGGAAAGGTCGACTTATCTTGTTCTGAGCGTCAACATATGCTTGAGTTTCTGGGGAGTCAGGATCCTCCAGCCACCGGTAAACATCTGGAACCTAACCATGTCGCCAGGAACAGAAAAACAATGGAAATTGCAATGTCACCGTAATGATTTATTGCTCCATTTCTCTCAGACTACATACCTTCGTACCGTGAAAGTCATCGAACATTTTCTCATCTTTTCGAGCCTCGGGATATTCGAATTTCGCTCCAGACACCATCGTCGACGCTGCGGGAAGAAACTTCCTTGCTGTTGATGGCCTAGTGACTAATGATATTGGCTTGGAACAGAGATTTCGGGTGTTGTCGAATAACCTACACAATAAACTCGATCTTGTATGAATTCGTGCGGGGTATAAACTGAAATTTAAACGAACTTTCGGTGAACAGGATGAAAATTTAGGAGAAATTAGAAGAAACGCTCGCGAAGAAACCAATCGCCCAATATTGCACTGACTGACAATCCGCATCATAAAAGAGGGGTATTGTTAACGGCTGGGGCTGACCTGTCCTGTCAGTTAGCGACAGCTGGTAAGAAAAAAGCGAATTGGACGTTTTTTCCATTGCAAGAAAATCGTTTGGACAGCCCTTCGATGCAAGACCGAGACCGAAAAGTCGGCATTCTAGGCATTCTAGGCAATTCTGAGCGAGTTTGGCATTTGAATTGTCAAAATAAAAAAGTAAACACAAACAAAGGTGCGATGGCGAGTGCAGCGGAAGACCAAACTGTGGACAGAAAACTCAGTGTAATATTCACAGAAGGATATGACTTGTTCAACAGTTTGGAATCGTCGAGTAAACCTTACAATAGCGAAGAATTTCAAGTAAGTGAGAATATGTATGTAGGTATGTAAGACGATGTGGTATAAATAGGTCTTTCTAGGATGTTACTCTAATTTTCCGGCTTAAAAGTTTCGATTGTTTTCAAAAAATCTGCACTCAGCTCTGACTCATCTTTGATTGTGGCGCAATTACTTGCTTGCTATGCCAGTTGCCTTTGGTTATTATTCATTCAAGATTTCAGAATTCTTCTACATTTTTTGCCATATTTCTTGTAAGTTACATTTATAAGTATGCTCACTTATACTTTCTATTTCGAGTTTCGAGCTCTTTTGCTATTATTTTATTAAATTTATGATTGATAGCATTAATCGAACTAATTTGTTCCGTTGCCTCCAAAAATGAAGCAGCATCAAGACGCTAAGATTCTACATACATATAACAAAGGTCGACAAAGTGGAAGGGCTCAACTTTTTCGCGAACTCATTTTCTTTTACTTGGCTTTGTTTTGACTTGTTTGTATAATATGTAACTCAAACATAAATGCTATATTTTCAATTTGAATATTCTGTTCCTTCAGAATGACGTGAAAAAATGCATCAACTTATTTGAAGACTCCACACGCCTGGTCAGCCTGATCGGTATGTTCAGCCCGAATGAACATTTTGACGAAATATCCACCGATCATCTACGCTACTTGCTCCTTCCGTACCTGTTAGGTCAGTTAACTTCGAAAATTCAAAAACGTGATCGGCTAGTGTGCTTAAAAGTTTCAGAAGTTTATTATAGGTAAAGTTCTAGTTCACATCAATTTTAACAAAATAATACGAGTTCTAATATAATAGAGACTTTATCAAGCGATGTGAAGACTATGAACTGATCAAACGTGAATCGGAGATAGCCGAAGTCAATTCCGAACCGCGAGACGAAAAGGAACGCCTTGTTCAGATGGCGATTCAACGAAACAAGAAGATCGAAAGTTATAATCAAAAGAAAGAGCTCGAAGACAAGTTGAAACATTTAAAAATAGCGGTTGAACGTGAAACGGTTGACGAAGAAGTCAAGCGAGACTTCTATTTGAGTCTTATTAAGCAAAGTGTTTTAGAGGCGAAAAACGAGCTTGAAAGTATGAAAATGGAAATGCAAATTCTCGAAATGCGTAATGAACGCCAGACGGATGGATCGGATAGACTGTCTGAGGTAAATGCAAGTCCATCACATGGCAGACACGATCATAAACATCACTACCGCCCGGAGCCATTAAGGCCAATTATAATCACTCGCAATGAAATGCAAAAAGCTGTCTATGGAATGGGCTATCCGAGTCTTCCGGTGATGACTGTAAAAGATTTCTACGATCAGCGGGTTAGAGAAGGTATTTTCCCCGATCCTGAGAAAGCAAAAAATATGAAACCGGTAACTGGTGAAAGGACAGAGGAAGACGAAGAGGCGGAACGTGCTGCGAATGAAGCTCTAGAAGAAGCAGATGATGAAGAGTATCTTGCACGCAGGCGACAGTTCGATGAGTATAAGGACGTAGTGCGTCGCGGCGATGGCAATCGTCACAATAGAAGTTAAGGTGATCATTAGCTTCTGTCACTGAAAATATCGGTAAATTGACTTGACATGCGTTAATGATTCGTTTTGAAAAACAACATTGGTTGTGTACTATATCTTTGATAATCACTTTGACATGCAATTTGTCATTTTTGCAGTTCAATGTTTACTAACATAATTATGTAAATAAGTTCTGCTGAAAGATAAAATTGTTTGTTATGTACCATAGTCTTTTCACTTATAACTTTTCCACGGCATTGGTCCTGCCTATGTGGATTGATCCAGTTGGCGTTCTGCTTCTTATAATTTTCTTAACATGGTTTTTACCCTTATTAGCATAATTGAATTTACTCTCAAAATGTAAATATGTCTTAAGATAAATTCTGATCATTTTTATGATGTTTCATCATTTCATTAAATTAAACTAATTAATTTAAAATAAAAAAAAAAATTTTTCTTCGATTCCTCCATTCTCGCCATTTTCGCACATAAATTGGCTGGCGCAGCTCACCGTCGTGTGTTAGCCGTTTCCCTTGTTTTGTCTACGAAAAATCTGAAAAAACCCCGTGTGTTTTAGTTCTAAAAGATTATAGTCTCCGATTAGCTCAGCTTCTCAAAATGTGTCTAAAAATGGTTGAGTAAACGACGCGAACTCCGTGTGAAACTAGACACAATGAACCGCTGTAACTAGACACAATTAGGGTAACCATATCCCAATTGGTTTATTATGACATGACGCACGAACAGTGCTGCCATATTAGGGATTTTAGCCCTAGATTTAGGGATATTTTAAAGGACTTCAGGGGACAAACGGGGGAAAAAATATTCAGGGTTGTTTAGGGTATTCTGAAATTCGATAATGCATTTTTCCGGAACGAATGTTTCGATAAATATTATAATAATTTCACCTTTTTCTGATATAAGAAAATATTCAATCTTCATCAATCTTCAATCATACCAATAAGCGGATATTATTGATGCTGTTTCAAAATTATCTTACCGATTGACGACAGAGGCCTTGATTGCCGTACCCTATATCTCTATCTATTCAGCTGAGTGACCGATTCACTTTTTCGTAGGTACTATTTGCAATATGCTGTTGTCAAATCCATGATGGGGTCATTTAACCGCCCTCACTCTATCATTGTTTGATGTGTATTGCATTTAACACGGGAATATCCCAAAATATCGGAATAAGTCATATTCGTTTCTCCGAGCTCGCTTATTAAATAATCAACCGATGAAATCTGCCCATGGTACTGTCTAACTGTCTCTCGTGACTCTGTTGATAATAAACCTTTCGGCACTAATTTTTTCTAAGTGAAAACGCACCCAGGAAAAAATTAGTCCAAAAAGATTAGGATGAGTGAAGGAAAGTTTCTCCTTACCTTAAAAAAGTTTGCTTCATGTGACAAAAGTCTTACACTTATAAAAATTTATATTTAAATAACCTGGTTTTTGAGAATCCCGAAAAATTTCCCAGAAATGACGTCACTATGGCTACTTAGGGTATTTTCAGGGATAAATAGGAATTGTCTGGGGGTAAGCCGCAGCGCCTATCTGGCAGCACTGCACACGAATTGTCATAAACATAACCAAAGGAAAATCAAATAGATTAAAGTATCAGTTCTCCGGTCAATTTTTCTATTTATCATTCGCAAATGTAACTTTGCTGCATTTATTTAACGCATTGGACTTCGATATAGAATAGCAGAATGCGAGAAAAATCTATTTTGTACGTTTTTCTCGCAGCTGCGCTTAGATATTTCCTGATAATTTCCAAGTATTCCGCAGCAGTTCGAAACCGGGTGGAAATATCAACGCCCTTAAATTCATACAAAAGAGGTAAAATCCCGAATTAGCTTTCGATAATGTTTGTAGTCTCATAGTCTGGTTTATTTGATCCAATCTAGTGCAAGAAGGAGCATACCTCTACAAACATGGGATCAATCCGTACAGTGGCGATCTCGTTCATGAGATACCATCTATTCTGTTGGGTCTCTCTTGGATCCTTAATAATTGTGCATTCATATTACCACTTGTGTTCATAGTTCTGGATGTAGTGACAGCTTATCTCCTGCTAGTAATGTCGCAGACGGTGCTAAAGACTCAGGTAGGGATCACTTTTATGAAATGAATAAGTGTTATATCACTGCTGTTTTTCAGTTTGAGAACGCAAGAAATCGGAAGTACGCTTCTGATACGGAGGACATACAGTTGCAAAAAGAGGATGTTGAGTACCTATCACACTACGTGTTCTTGGCCTACCTGTTCAACCCATTTTCTATAATGAACTGCGTTGCTCAGACAACAACAGTCTTCAGCAATTTTTTCCTCGCATTGTATTTCTACTTCCTGGCAAAGAAACAGCTGATGCCCTGCATGTTTGTTCTCGCACTTGAAACGCTCCGAAATATGTATCCGGTCGTGCTGCTAGCTCCTGCTATGTTGCTGTTTGGTGGGAAATCATTAGCTAAAGCAATTGGCGTATTCAATGCATTTCTTGCCTTCGCCGGCATGATTTCTTTCACACATTATTATCTAAATGGGAACTGGAACTTCGTCGATAGTACACTCGGTTTCATGTAAGTCTTGTCATCTTGTCCGTTCACCATTTCTGTTATTATATTATTCGATTGTGATGTTTTAGATTTTACTATCGCGATCTCCAGCCGAACATTGGTGTTTTTTGGTATTTTTTCACAGAGATGTTCGAGCATTTCCGCACCATGTTCTTAGTTACATTCCAGATGAACGCGACCATTCTGTATTTGGTTCCACTGTCGATCAAACTCCGTAAGGATCCAATGATGCTGGCCACGATCCTGTTATCACTGATTGCTATTTTCCGATCATATCCTTGCGTTGGTGACATTGCGTTTTATCTAGCATTCTTACCGATGTGGAAAAAATGTTGGAAGTGTAAGATCAGAGGATGATTTTTTAACGAAGCCTGATTTGATTAAGAATTTTAACTTTCGTTCGCAGTTATGGCTCAAAAGTTCATAGTGTTTTGTTTCTTCTTGGTGACCGTTCTAGTCATGCCGACGTTATGGCATTTATGGATTTATGCCGGGTCGGCAAATGCAAATTTTTATTTTGGTATAACGTTAGGCTTTTGTACAGGACAGGTATGTCAACTTCAGAATTACGTATAAATACTGAAAGTGTCTTAATTATATACCGTATTGCAGATATTCCTTGTTACCAACCTCCTGTTTGCTCATGTTCAACGTGAATTTTACTTGAAACACGGCCAGAAATTATTTATTGATGGGATAGAAGCGAAAATCATTCTAGAATGAATTACGTTTGAAAGTATTAATTTAAAATAATGTGTATATTTTTCGATATAATTGCGACTTTATACTGATGATGAGGCGAATTGATATCAATAAATGATTGTTTGTTTTGTAACTTGTGATTTATAAGTAGATTTTTGGTAAACTCGACTTGATGCACCCCAGCAGGAAAATTTCGTCACCACAAGGCGAATTGAAGAAAAATACACAAAAATATACAAAAAATACACGAGAAGACAACACACTCAAGAAACACAAACAAACAAACAATGATACAACCACAAAAATACAAACACACTAGCCAGACATCTATCGGCAAAATGGGCTAACGGCTGTGTGGTGCGCCTAGTCGAGTTTTGCCCATTTCGCAAGTGAATATATACCATGTATACATTTTATACTGGCTGTTGCAGAGAAATCACACTAAGTCTACCAGCCCATATATCTGATTGGTTTCATTCATCAGTGAACGCAAAAGTGACGATTATGGTCATCAAGTATTTAACTAAACCTTGCTGCAATCCAAACACTTCCCAACTCCTTTTTCAGGTGCACAACGACACACAAATTGAATATGTTAATAGAATAATTTCTTTAAGTAATATATTGATCGATTATCTTTACATGTGCTTCCATAGTTGGCCTCCCTTATATGTGCAACGCATAAACTTTTGCAAAAATCTCTTAACTCAAATAAACGTAAACACGTTCGTAGAATGAAACTTGTTTCCATTGAGCCGAGCCTAAACCGTTTCGTCGTCAATGTCCGCAGATGATAGTATTGAAAAGAATCATAGTCTTACTTTTGCAGTGCACCTTCAACGCTTTAAGCCATGAATGGAACATACTTAGAAGGATAATATATCTTTTTACATGCGTTGAATTTAATCACTTAACAGTAATTGGTAAAAGTATTCGATTTTGTTTGACATGTATTTACCAGTGAAGTATCGTTGTATCGATTAGGAGTATACCATTGATAGGTGGTGCTCCGTAGGATCCCGGATAGGTCATGAGTTGATGCAAATGGATTATCAAAGGTGAGAAAATCAATTATTAGAAGTGTCTGCTGTAGCTAAAAGCTATACTTCTAGTTAACAAAAGTATATTCTGCGAATTTCATAGCTATCTTATCCTTCTGTCAGAAGTTACTACCAGTTGAAATTTGAAAAAAAGGTAGTTGTCTACTTTTAGGATCTCTACGTCTACAGAGAGCTAACGAAATTCCAAAGCGTTGTCACGGCCAATCAAAACCATTATCAGTTTTCGTTTTGCTTACTTGCTTTTTCGAAAATTAATCTTTTCATAAAAATATATATGTAAATATATATATACCTGAAAATTAACTAAAATGTCCACCGCCGCCAAAGGGTTAAAGATATCTTAATTTTCACTTGGTATGTAGCTACTCCATATGTACATTCATATGCTTCGACAATTTCAGCTCGATCGGATTATGCTCTCCAGAAATAATCTCACTCAATCTTTATGCAAATTTATGTATGTACACAAATAAAGAATGATGAATTTTCGGGCAATGATTCTAAAACTATTTTTTTTCGAAAATCAGTAAAAAAAAACTTCTGAGAACTGGCGAGAAAATATTTTGCATGGCCCTAAAAGAGTTAAATTACGGATTTTGGCAATAAATTGTGTAAAATTGTGAAAAGGTAGCACATTCTAATATTATAAGATCATAATAATCCACTACTTCAATTGCATTTGGACAACTCTAAACGTTTGTATTTCCCAAACTTCCCCATACCTGCGAATAAAACTTCATTCGCCTGCGATCTACTAATTTAACTGGACCCATCAAAACCGTAAAGCGCACTACTGTACCCAACAAATGATCCCTCAGCGAGCGGTATACAGCAATCCCATCCATTATTTATAACTGCCGTTTTTATTTTCATTGTCGCGTGAAGTTTGGGCGATTAGGGTCGTATTTTTGGTGATATAAATCGCGAATTGAGTACCAGGGTAATACAGATATGTACATAAACCAGTTTGCAATGAACATGGCTTGCAAATATTCGCGGCGGAGAGGGAGTTTTCGGGGTGGTATGGAAGAGAGAATCTTCCAGCTCAAAGATCGCAGTTGTTGCTTCGCCTGATGAAAGTACTTTAGATGCTCAGTTTTATCGTGGAAAGTAAGATATATGCAGTAGTGTTGACGAGTATCGCCTATAGCATTCGCGTCAAGTACGATCGAGATTCAAATATTCGTACAAGGTATCATGTAGAATAAAACCGAAGTGAATTGTGTACTGAGAGATACTTCCAGTTGGAACGTACATATCTTTGGCTGGGGAACTTGTATAGTTACTACGAGTGTATCTGAAGATGCACTGCAAATCCTGCGCTTAGTATCCCATCAAGTGAGTGATTAATCGGTCGTTGGCAAAATCGTGCGTTGCTTATTTCATGTGGAGAATTTCTGTTGATATTTCGGGAGCATTGTAGCTACGATAGTTCGGTTCTCGCGGTTGCAGCAACTACGCTTGATCTTGCTGTTAATTTTGTTACATCATTTGCAACGGTACGATAACGAATTTGTTTGTTCTGTGTGCGATAGCAGCTAATCTGCGAAGTTGGAGTGTCTCATCGTTCCGCTCGGAAATTATCCAATGACGCGTTTTCACCACGCACTGTGGTGCGTTTTTTACGTTTTAGTCCAATAACTCCTGTTGCTATTTTTGATAAACGTATCCATGATCCAGCCAGAAGCTCCACTGCTTTCGTATCTGACGAGTGCTAAATTATTGATGTGGTCACGATTTGACATTGAGAATTTCGGATTCCGATCAGGTCCAACTACAATTGAACAGCAATTAAATTTGGTATCGCGAAGAGACTGGTTTTTACTTTCACGACCAATAAAAGTGCTCGTCCACTGCTAAGTTTTCGAGAGCAGGTATGTGTTACGTCGGAGATACCTGTAATCGATCAGCCTAACTATCGTGACAACCTGTTCACATGTCGCCGATGATACGTGAATGCGAAGTAAAGTGTTTGCATGTGACCGGCTCTGGAGCTGGCTGAAACCTTGTTCTGCAAGTGGAGTAACTACTGAAGCAAAGTTCGAGTACGCGCTCGTCGTGTGTCTGTCTGGAATAATCTTAATTGCAGTACCCGTGTCTATATGAAATTTCGTAATTTAGTATTTGATTAAGTGGTCGATTGATTGTGGTTTGTCTGTGGATAGAGCTAAGCTTCGTTCGACGAGTGATTCAAGTGTTTATTATCGAAAAAGTCGTGTTGTGACTGGAGAATCGTGTAACAGCTTTGCGAATTCGGTAATTATATTTAGATAAGTGTGAAAGAGTCATGTTTTTGATGCATGCTTCATCAGATTTATCAAGGAACTACTCATGAAAATAATTATTAAGTTCCGAATATTTTCACACTAGGAGCTTGAAACATCAGGCTTCAAATCAACGTATAGTTTTTACTAATGTGAGTACACCATCACGTCCTTGGCAATCCAAGATCTGCTATGTGAAATTGTTTAATTCTGCAGAAACAAATAAAAAAATGCTATACTTCCACACCTCCGGAAATGATTAAATAAATTGTTTCAAGCATTTTTATGGAATTGTTCGTTATACACGTTACGAGATTGTAGTTAAAAATGCGTAAAAACTTATTTTGAAGTTTTTTGTCTGAAGGCATATTAATTTGCAATTTTAATAATTTATTAGCACATAGCCGATGTTACCAAAAATATTATGTAAGCAAAACTACTACTCTGTTATTCAGTTCTTTATTCATGCAATTAACTAGGAGTGCCAAAAAAAATTAGTTGAAGTCTGATAAAATATTATGCATTACTGAGCGGAAAATATAGTTTTTGTTTTCCTTAATAAATAACAAGTTAAAATTAGGTACCAAAATGAAAATGTTTAATTAACAACCTCCTAGCTTAGGTATTGCAAAATATTTTAAAGCGGATGGAGATTTTTTTTTATTTATTATAGAAAATAGGTAATTTGTTTCGAGAAGTTTTTCCACTGGTGTTAGACAAATTTTGTGGTTTAAATTACTCTGGGTCAAAAATTTGGTAATACAGAGCCTAATCACAAATTAAAACTAATTCATATTACAAACAAACAAATTACATTTTATTGTTAATCTGTTTATCAACTATCCATTATAGACACTAGTCAAAGCAAACATTGTCCTCTTGATTGATTCGTTTCTTTTATAACATTGAAGAAAAGCACGTCGTCCATCAAAGATCGCATAGAAACCGCTAGTATTAATTTACGAAGGCCTCTGGGCTCCTGCGTTTAATCACCGAAGTGCCCGGAAAATAATGATAAAATCACACATATCATTGGTTATTTTTCAGGACCCTGTACAGCCTCAATATCTGTCGTGCATCTTCTAGCCCTCACAGAATGATCTGAAAGATTTTCTCTTGGATCTCCTCACCTCCTCACTTATATGCTCTTTGTGAGATTCTGTAGGAATCTTCTGTGATTCTTCTGTGAACTAGATTGAGGAGAGTTCTGGTATTTTTCCTGAGCTTCTGCAGCTCCCGGTACCACAAAGGAACGTTTTGCTGCATTTGCTGTTGCAGGCCAAACAAGCCTCATTATAGCTACCTAACATGTGGGTTTATTGGCCCTAGTCAAAGTGCCCAATCGAGACTCTATTGACTTTGACATCTTTATTCTACCACTATGGCTTGCTCTGTCTACTAGAATTCAGTTGAACTTAGTTCAATCAGTACTTATTGGTTTCCTTCTCTCCACCAAAGGTGTTGAATCTAAAAGCTAGAAAGAACATCAAGTACCGATAATTAGAAATTGAGAGACCAAGTCTAGTTATGGACCGCCGTCTAGTGCCGTCTAGTTATCGACCTAACTATTGATAGTGGTATACCAATAACCGCATTTATGTTTGGGGTGACAAAAACGAGTCATTAGCCCTGCAGAAGTTGGAAATCAAACAGTCTGGTTAATCTAGTATCACATTTAGTCTCAACTGGCATTCTGGGAATTAGCATTGCAGTCACCACCAAAAGTTCCAGTCTCTTCGACTCACCGTACTGAACCTTTAGCACCTGTGTTGTCGGTGGGAGTAAAGAGTCGAAAGGGACTTTAGGTGAGGGGACGACGGCGCGTTTCAGCACACCATTTTTCCAGTACTGCATGACGACCGCTGACAGGTCCCAGCTTGAAAAGTGTCTGACCTTGGTGGCATCAAGCAATTGGAAATCAAAACACAAGTCTGCAGCCTCGTTGATCTTTTATTATAAAAGATATTTGCCCATTTGATTGAACTGAGCCCACAAAGCATGATGCCACAAAACCACGGCTTCTATGCAATGTACAAGTGGAAGGTAAAGGGTACTTTGCAGTTTTGCCGATTTTTCACCCAAAAGAAAGGATGAATTCTTGGCATGCTGAGTGTTGGTTTTAACAAACTTTATACTTTCTGCTGTATGATTGCCCAGGGATGATGTTTGCGGACGTCGCCGGGACTCCTAGATAATTTTCGCGAAATTTCAGTGAAAGAAATTCTATAGGAGAGAAGTTCCACTGGATCTTTACGTTTTTCTCTGGATGCATATCTATAAATAATGACCAACAGTAGATGCTTCATACCTTCTAGATTTGGTTAAATTTAATCGCGTACAAGAAAAAAAAAACTCAGAATCACGCAGTATCTGTTCCTGAAGACCGGAAAACATCTCTGCTTTGAAACTGAAACTACGTTAACCAGTGGTGGGGTTCTTATCCCCTGACACATTCCACAAATTTCCAGAGTGCAGAGTAACAAGCATTGGGCCTTTTTAGACTTGTATTCTTGATCCAGTCCTATAACCGGTTTTCTGGGCAAGAGGCAGAAGAATCGAGGGGAAATCTCTACAAAAAGTGATGCACTTGGAGAGAATTTTTCATCACTTTTGAAACTGATTGAAACTGATACAAATCACTAACATAACTATAAACAGTTCACGGGTCAGGAATTTTTCATGAAACACTCAAGCCGAAATGAGAAAACAACAACACGCACACATTCACATGCATAATCGGTATATGAACGGTTCCGTTGCTGAAGAAAACAAGTGTGGAAATGTTGATTGTTGTAAAACCAGTTTCAGGAGTGCATCAAGAATACAAGTGTAAAAAGGCCCATTCTCGCCGTCTGTACCTATCTTAATTCCTTATAACTCCTCCTCTTTTGCGAAGATTTGAGAGAAAGTATATTTTCCCCAGGCGTGGCCGCAGGGATTTTCCTACACCCCCCTAACACCCCCCTAATACCCCCCTGGAAAGTGCATACACCCCCCATACACGGACAATTTTCCTACACAAAGGGACCTTTGTGTATTTTGTTCCAAAGAGACACCCCTCCAAAAATTCTGAACACACCCCCCATGAAAAATTCCTGAGAAAACCCCTGGTGGCCGTAGTCGGAGTAATAGATAGATAAATTGTCTTGAAAATTGCAATATGTTTGTTCAAACTTACCACGCAATATTTTTGTCTACCAATAGCCTGAGAACGAGTCTGCTGAGAACAAATGTATTCATTATCTGGTGTTTTTTGTGCGTTTGAATAAAATCCTATTGTTTCAATAAAATCAAAACAAGTAATCGCTTGTATTTCTCTAGAATATTCAACGCATTCGGTTTTAATACACACTAATACACATAAACAATTTCTTCGGCATTGTTTGTACTTAATCAGTTTGCCCCGTTTCACTTGAAGCGTATTTCTAATCTAATAAAGATCAATTTTATTATTTCATTCCGGCACTTGTTTCGATTCATTTATCATTCGATTTTATCAGTAAACAATATGTTATGCGCAATTCAATTGTGTACAATACATGTAATCCAAGAGTTCACTTAAATTAGGCTTAGATGATAGATTCCTTAATAACATTCAACTGAAAATTAGGCTAAAAGTGCTAGCAAAATCTATAGGTGTGTGACTTATGTAAGTTAAATTAGATTTTCATTAGTAGGAAATATAAACTCTCTGTGAACACTAATCATTTAATGCTTGAAGAAAAATAAGATCAAAGGCAGATAAAGACCGAAGCTGATACGGGAATGACAATTATATTTAACCTATGGGCTTTATTGACTGATCTATGTATTTGTACTTTTCGAAATAAGTTTCTATAAGCAGCACCATGCTGAGACATACCAGAATTTACAAGACGCCTTGACGATTCTCTAGCACTTGAGTCACTTGCTTCACCTAATAAACACTCTACAGTAGGTGCGTTTTTTTTGCTCCGATACAGAACAGAATAGAACTATGCCGCAAAAACAACGATCTAGTATAAAACAGCAGTGCATTCGCTAAGACTGACATAGATTGCTGTGTTCGCTGTGGTAGCACAAAACAGCTGAAAATAAAGAGAGAAAATAACGAGTGTAAACTACCACAATCGATAGCAAATAGAAAACGAACTAACAGAAAATTGCCTCTTTTAACTTTCTACACATTATGGAGGCTTTTTTTAATTTCCTAACTGCCAAAACATCCAACATAACCTTGAAAAAACCAAAGCCACCTCACAGCAAAAACGACAACTTCTCATGAGCTTTTCTTTTTTCTATCACCACATTCTATGGTTCAGCACGTAAACTACATATGAGGAATAGAATTTCTGTACTAGTAACTCACTGGTAAAGAAGTGTTGTTGTCTCCAATGTGTATACTCTGTTCTCTGCTAGATAGAGGAGCAAAAAAACGCGCCTAGTATTTGATAAAGTTGAATTTGAAAATGCAATATAATGCGACGTTGAAAAGTTTATCAACTGTAGAAGAAACCGATTTTGCTCTTACACTGTCAGATGAATATTTTTCCCTTTCTATTTCCCACAAATATTTTTCAACCAAAACATTATATCTACAAAATCTTCTCTTAAAATAACATTAAAATCATTGATTAAATTAGTCATTTTTATTTTATTTATTTCTTTCAAGTATATATTTATTAACCTACTTATTGTCTATTCTTCGCCCTCTTAAAGCGTTTACTTTATGTATCAGCGTAGTCTTCAGGGCTTTATCCGTTGTGATTGGAATAATGCGATGGAGCTCTCCTCGCTGGCGTTTCAATAAAACGGCTTTGCCAACACGCTCCTTCTTCTTTTTCAGCGGTTTAACCTCTACGTCTTGACGCAGGTGTAAATCCTGCCTGCGGCGATATTCCTCGATCGTTAGAGGTTGAGGTCCTGGTAGGTTTGGACATTGACGTCCAGACAGGTCCTGAGGTTGATCACCCGTCAAAACTTGACGTCTAGGTAGATTCTGAGGTTCCTCAGGTTGTGGTTTCGACAGGTCCAGACATTGACGTCCAGGCATATCCAGAGGTTGCTCCTGCTGCCCGCTTTTTGTCGGTAGCTGTTGATGGTTTTCACTGGGTTCACTTACAAATTGCTCGGGTGGTTCGAACAAATTTTCAAACATGCGGTTTACCTCGGACTTCCAGTTATTCATTGCTGTAAATAAAAAATAAAACAAATTGTAAGAAAAATGTAAGAAGCTGTGCTCACGCTAGCTAAAATTTCTAGCGTTTTGAGGCTCAAAAATAGCTATAAATATCCTAAAGCTGTGCTTACGCCAGCTAAAATTTCTAGCCTTTTGGGGTTCAAAATAGATACAAATAAAACACTACAACTCTTATATTACTTACAGTGTTTGCTGGTTCGAAAATGAACGCCGAATGTGCGAGCTAGGATGATCTTGATTGGTTTTTGTATTCACACCACATCTCACATTGTTCCACCTGCCATAAAAATTATTTAAAAAAAAAAAAACAAAATAACGAACGATTGATGTATGCACAAAATTAACTAGTCACAAAATTACCATCAAGTATATAATTTTTCTATATAATGCAATATTTTACAATAGGCGTGTTTTTTGCTCCTTTATCCAGCAGAGAATAGAGTATATGCATTGGAAACAACAACACTCCTGTACCAGTGAATTCACTAGTACAGAAATTATATTCTTCATTTGTAGTTCAAGTGCTGAACTATAGAATGTGCTGATAGAAAAAAGAAAAGCTCATGAGAAGTTGTCTTTTTTGCTGTGAGGTGGCTTTGGGTTGTTCATGGTTATGTTGAATGTTTTGGTAGTTAGCAAATTAGAAAGTTAAAAGTAATTTTCTGTTAGTCCTTTTTCTATTTTCAATCGATTATGGTAGTGTATATTCGTTATTTTCTCCCTTTATTTCCAGCTGGTGTGTGCTACCACAGCAAATACAGCAACTTATGTCAGTCTTAGTGAATGCACAGCTGTTTTATACGAGATCGTTGTTTTTGCGGCATAGTTATATTCTGTTCTGTACCAGAGCAAAAAAACACGCCTAATACTAGGTGGGTTTTTTTGCTCCGGCACAGAACAGAAAAGAACTATGCCGCAAAACCAACGATCTAGTACAAAACAGCAGTGCATTCGCTAAGATAGCTATAGATTGCTGTATTCGCGGTGGTAGCGCAAAACAGCTGAAAATAATGGCAGAAAATAACGAGTATAAACTACCACAATCGATACAAAATAGAAAAAGAACTAACAGAAAATTACCACTTTTAACTTTCTACACATTATGAGAGCTTTTTCTGATTTCCTGACTACCAAAACTTTCAACATAACCTTGAAAAACCCAAAGCCACCTCATGGCAAAAAAAACAGCTTCTCATGAGCTTTTATTTTTTCTATCAGCACATTCTATAGTTCAGCACGTGAACTACCTCTGCAAAACAGAATTTCTGTACTAGTGAATTCACTAGGACAGGAGTGTTGTTGTTTCCAATGCGTCTGTTCTGTGCTGGATAGAGGAGCAAACAACAAAAATGCACCTAATATTTTTTGACTACACATCAGTATAAACATGTCGCAACATCACTTAATTAACCCCTTTTATTCAATATTAAACCACCGGCACATGCCCATTAACATATTACATTGTGAACGGTGCTTTTCTCTTCGGTGCTTGATAAGTAGTTAACTAACAGTACAGTCTATAACAAATATAAGTTTACAAAAGGTGCGTTTTTTTGCTCCGATGCAGTGCAGAGTACAACTATGCCGGAAAAACAACGATCTAGTATAAACAGCAGTGCATTCGCTAAACCTGATATAGGTTGCTATATTCGCTGTGGTACCACAAAACAGCTGAAAATAAAGGGAGAAAATAACGAATATACACTATCACAATCGATAGAAAATAGAAAAAGAACTAACAGAAAATTACTTCTTTTCACTTTCTACACATTATGAGAGCATTTTCTAATTTCGGAACTACCAAAACATTCAACATAACCATGAAAAACCCAAAGCCACCTCACAGCAAAAAAGACAACTTCTCATGAGCTTTACTATTTTCTATCAGCACATTCTACACTTCAACCCGTGAACTACTAATGAGGCATAGAATTTCTGTACTAGTGAATTCACTGGTGTAGGAGTGTTGTTGTTTTCAATGCGTCTACTCTACTCTCCGCTGGATAGAGGAGCAAAAAAACGCGCCTAAAATTGCCATCCGGAGCTTTTGCAAACTTTTTAATAGGTGCGTTTTTTTGCTCCGATACAGAACAGAATATTACTATGCCGCAAAAACAACGATCTAGTACAAAACAGCAGTGCATTCGTTAAGACTGACAAAGCTGTATTCGCAGTGGTAGTACAAAACAGCTGAAAATAAAGGGAGAAAATAACGAGTATCAACTACCACAATCGGTAGAAAATAGAAAAAGAACTAACAGAAAATTACTTCTTTTAACTTTCTACAAATTATGAGGGCTTTTTCTAATTTCCTAACTACCAAAACATTCAACATAGCCTTGAAAAAACCAAGGCCATCTCACAGCAAAAAAGACAACTTCTCATGAGCTTTTCTTTTTTCTACCAGCACATTCTATAGTTCAGCACGTGAACTACCAATGGGGAATAGAATTTCTGCACCAATGAGTTCACTGGTGCAGGAGTGTTGTTGTTTCCAATGCGTATACTCTGTTCTCTGCTGGATAGAGGAGCAAAAAAACACGTCTAATGTAAAGTTTTTTGACTTCATTAATCAGGTTGCTCAATACTATGTTATTGCTTTAAGCGCAAACTAATATCGTCTAGTTTTAATTGTGTAAAATCTATAAGTTGGAGACTCGAATATATTAAATCACAGCTGCTCAGCACTATTTTAGATATTTGTTTACTTTTTTATTTAATTAAAATCCATTTTAACAGACTAATACCCAATTACAAAAATCGAAATACTTAAAACAACTAGAAGGGACTAAGGAAATTAAAAATGCATAGAACTAAAAAATACACATTTTTAAAACCTCAATGAATTAAAGGAATATATGAAAGAGAATATAAAAGAGAATACCATGATAATAAAAATAATGTTGAACTTAAACAACGATGAGTGAGTAAGTCATCAAACAAGAGACAGAGAAAACAAATAAAGGAAGGGATATCATTATCTTCGAAATAGGACGCAGTACGTTAAGTGTCAGGGTATCTTATTCAAAAAAATCGAAGTTACATCAGGTGTACCGCAAGGCAGTCACTTGGGACCTCTTTTATTCAATATTTTCACATCGAATCATATCAGACTTTCCCCACCTTTTTTAAAATGTACCTCACTATTATTATATATAATCTGACTCTGTTTTGCATCAATCTAAACTGCTATCTCTTGAGCAGTGGCGCAAACAAAATAATCTTGACATTAATGTCAGTAAATGTCAAGCCATTAGCTTTTCCCGCAAAATCGGTAACATAAATTTTGATTATCGCCTCAATAATGTTTCAATAAATAATGTTGATAGTGTCATCGACCTCGGCGTTACTTTGGATAAAAAGCTGCGTTTTAATTTACACTATGACAAAGTCTTAAGCAAGGCGAATAAGCAGCTTGGATTCATCAAAAGACGTGCGAAGGGGTTCAAAAACCTATAGGTCACGAAGTTTTTATACATAGCTCTAGTTCGACCATTGCTCGTATATGCATGTAGACACCCTACCTTTGATGCCCATAGCGACAGGCTCGAATTAGTGCAGAAGCAGTTCTTGCTCTTTGCGTTGAAAGATCTGTATAATCCATACTAATTTGATAGTTTACCTTTATACAAATACAGGTTAAATATTTTAAATCTATCAAGTCTATCTTCGCGGAGGATAATCATACGCTCCTGCTTTATTTTTGATGTTATTAGGAGCTTGATCAATGTTGTGTCCTTGTCCAATATGATAACCTTCAACGAATCAGTAAGGCGGACGAGGTACACACGTTTATTGAATGAACACCGACACCACACAGTTTACGCCAACAATGAGCCAATCAGCATATGCTTGAAAATATTCAACAGCTTCGTAAAATACTATTGCCAAAATACTTTCAGACCTAGGTTTAAAACAAAGGTGCTCACGTCATAAATATCTCTGTCCAATTCCCTACCAAAGATGGTTATTTTTTCCAATTTTTTTTTATCATGTACATTTTAAATGTATTTGAATTGTCAAATATTAGTTGTATGTGTTTTTTTGTACGACTTATTTAGTAAATAAATAAATAATAAATAAATAAATAAATCGAGAGAATTACTACCTCAGATTCTTCGATTCCTAAGATCCTCGAGCATTTGGTTACAACGTGTCAAATGGCCTACTATCTCTATCTTTATCGTACACATGGCCAACTCTGTTCGCGGAGGAAGAGTCTGTCAAATTTGCCCATGGTCCCATAGTTTTCCTTCACTACTACTAACGCTCAGATTCAGACAAATTGCTTCACTTCTCAAGCTGGTTTCATTTCCTTATATCTCTCAGAAAAGCTTAGAGTTGTTAAAACGAGCCATGCTACAATGTAGACAAGGGACCAAAGTTTTACTTTTTCGATTGTTTTCATAGCTGCTGATCGTAAAGATCAGAAACAATGAAATGCTTCATCGATTGAACTACCGAAAAAATTCATAGCTGGGTCTCTCTAGCTCGCGCATTGCTTAAGTAATGCTCCAGAAAACCACAGGGTACTACTTCCTGTGTGACCAATGCAATCAATTCAAACTGATGGCACACAGACTACGAGATATATCTTAGCTCCCAATGAACAGGTTAAGTAGTAAAAGATGGCAAGCTGGTAGTGAGCTGGGTCAATATGAAAGCTGAAAGGGTAACAGAAACGGACGAGTAATTGGATTTATGATTAATATTAATATTACTCTCTTGTCTGTATGAATACGGCACCTGCAATTCAAATGATTGAAACGGCGAGATGATGAGGGGACAGATGGTGGTATATTTTAGTGTACTCTTCTGTTGGGGATTGTGTGTGAAGTGAAGTGTATTTATGTAAGAATGTCAACAAGTGTAAATCTTTACATCATCATTATCATTCGAAAACCAAAATACATGACTTTTCTGCACTCGTGGTTTTTATATGCTAACAAATATAACTCTAAAATGATCCTCTAGTTTCTTCAATAAAAGTTATTACAAGATGCGGTCATTATCTCTCAAATATCATATTGTTTAATGGAAACATTAAATCCAGTCTTTATGTGCTCGCTTCACGCTTAACGAACCTTGGCAATCACGTGAGTCGAACGAATAAAATGAATAATTACACAACACAAACAGTGCTCTGTGAATCGCTTTCGATGGATTTCTAATTGATAAATAAACAAAGTGATTAAGCTTTTTCAACGAGCTGCGTTTCTGTCTAAAAGATTGCATAACAGAAATGTGGCGCATCAACAGATCAATGTATGCGTCTGTTATCTTTCTTCTGAGACTCAGGTTTTCTAGCGATACAAGTTTCAAGATAAGCACTTTGCATAAATTTGAAATTAACGAAGCATAACTTAGAAAAAAATACTGTGGAGCAATATGAAACAGCACCAATGAAAGCAGCACTGAACAGGTTGGTAAACTTGTTGCAGGAGCCATGACTTTATTTAAGATGACATCACCAGACCATCATTCTGCCGGTAATGTCAGTCTCTATGTCTATCGAACACGTGCTTTGGTATTGAGAAGATTTATTATATTGCTTACTGGATGTTTCATTCGACACAGAAGCGAAATCGCCGTTGTTGATATTTACATTTTGTGTATATGGTATTTTCCATGTTTCACTGTTTGGGTTTGCATGGATAGTGAAATTTCGCCAATGTTTACTATGAACGGGTTAAAAAAAAACATTTTGTTGATACCTACGTTCACATTAACGTTGCTGAATATAAATATAAAACATATGTAGCTTGCGAACCATTTGAGTAAATACATTGCGAAGCGATAATGTATCAGCCGAGCATGTAAGACGATCTACTTCTACCATGAATAGCACAGCGACATTGCATTAGATAAGGTCATAAAACACCGGTATGGTGACATTGCTATCAGACGGAGTAATCTTATCAGTCAGTATTATTTCGAAGGAAGCTTGAGAAATGTTGATTTAATGAAGCGATAAAATTGAGATTCCGATGTAAACGAATTTTTGTATAGCTTGTTGGGGATTTATTGATAATTTACCGGTAATTTAAAATATTGTACAAAAGCATGGTGATTCCTATTCTTTTGATTGATTGGCACGGCTGTGTTGTAAACATTTTAAAGAATCGAATGTAATAGAATAACAACATTATTCAAAAAAGATATATTCATATATTAGTTGCATGCGCTTAATGAAGAAGCTGTCAAAAAAAAGTCGAGCAAGTTAGAGCAATTGAGAGGCAATTCTCATCGCTTATTAGAAGTTCAACTTGTCAACAAATTAATCGCTTATTAGAAGTTCAACTTGTCAACTCACTAATAAAAAACTCTACTTTAGTCATAATTTTTTGTTGAAATTCGATTCTGTGACAGATGACAAACAGCTGGTTGGTTGCCTGAACTTGCTCTACCAAAAAAGGGAGAGCAGATATCGTGCTCTAAATGGTTGTAGTTCAACTTAGAGCAGAGTCAACTTCGGGCAGCCGAATTGCTCATGAAACACATTTGGATATCTCAGCCTAGCTCAACCTGGAGCAGCTCATTAAACACAACTTTAGTAATTGAGCCATACACTGAGCAAAAATGTTCTTGGTTAATATTCCTATAATTTTGTAACACTAAATTTGAGAAAAAATGCATTATTTCGCTGTAAAGGTTCACAATTTATGTTCAACCGCATTATACTTAAATGTATTTTTCATAGCAACATAGTAAAAGCAACATTAAGAATATCTTATTATGTGTAATGGCTTCCAAGTACATATTAAACGGTTATGTTTACAGAAAAGTGTATGGTCGCTTGCCTAATAAACAACAACAAACTTTAGTATTTGAAATCAAATATCTAAAACAAGAAATTTCATAATAATTTTACGTATAATATTTATATCTGCTTTGATATTAATCATGAACATTTTTTATGACATTGATTAAGTTTATTAGCATAGATATATTTTTTAATTCAATAAGAATAACCAAGAACAGCTTTTCTTTTTCATCACAATCCAGATTGACAACTAACTATTTTTCATTTTTTTACATTGACATTTTTTTAACTTAGTCTACTTGATTTCTGAATTTTGATGTAGTGTGTATTATGTCCAGTAGTGTGGTGAGTAGTGAATGTGAGAATGTTAAGTGTAGGTGTTTGTGTATCCACAATACTCCCCTGCCAGCGTTTTACGCGTTATCGCGAGGCGTAGGAGAGTGGCACCTTTGTGGTTCGCCCAGCTAGAGAGACGTACGGAGCGAATGTAACTTTCCTCGCTGGTCTCTTTTCGGGAGCTGGAGGCAGTAATGGTGCAGTCGAGGTTGCTGATGCTTGCTGGTTACTGGAAGAATTGTCAACAGGTTCCGTAGAGGATGACGAGTAACAAGGCTTGAGCCTGTTAATGGAAACATTGACGGATTTGTTTCTGATTTCCAGAGTGTAATAATTTGTTTGTCTGGCTAGGACTTTGAAAGGACCGTCGTACGGTGGAATGAGTGGTGGACGAACAGAATCGACTCTGACAAAGACGTGTGAGCAAGAGTCGAGTTGCTTGAAGATGAATATCTTCGGTGTTGTGTGGTGTTGAGCATCAACCGGTCGAAGCTTTGCCATTGTCGCCGTTAGTTCGGAGGCAAAGTCTGTTTGGCTAATCTTCCTAGGATTTTCTTGAAGAAAATCACTAGGAAGACGCAGGTTTTCTCGGTACAGGAGTTGTGCCGGTGATGCTGTGAATTCTTCTCGAATTAGAGATCGCAATCCAAGAAGAATTAGGGGAAGTGTTCTAGTCCAAGAAACATCGTTGTGAGCCATGATAGCCGATTTAAGAGTACGATGCCATCTTTCTAAGAAACCGTTGGCTTGAGGGTGGTACGCTGTGGTACGATTGCGTTCGAAGCCCAAGAGTCGACCAAGCTCAGCATGGAGCGCTGACTCGAATTGTCTGCCCTGGTCGGTGACAATGTATTGGGGAACTCCAAATCTAGCAATCCAGGTGCTTAGTAAAGCAGTAGCACAGTCATTGGCAGTAATGCTGGCTAAAGGAATTGCTTCAGGCCAACGTGTAAAACGGTCGATTATGGTGAGACAGTAAGTGTATCCCTGCGAGTGTGTTAGGGGACCAACTATGTCGATGTGAATGACCTTAAAACGTTCGGAGACCGTAGGAAAGGTCGATACAGGTTTGCTCACATGTCTGGTTATCTTGCATTTTTGACAAGATAGACATTCTCGGGCCCAAGTGGCAATGTCCTTGTTCATCGAAGGCCAGAAGAATTTAGTTGCAATGTGCTTTCTTGTAGCACGTATACCAGGGTGAGCGATATTATGTTCTGAGTTGAACACCTGTTTCCTGAACGTGTGAGGAATATAAGGTCGTATGGTTGGGCCAGACATTTCACAAAAAATGTCGACGTTGGTGCCAAATATTGGTTGTTTTTTTAAAAGAAATTTAGAGTCCTTGAGAATCTTCTGAAACTCTGCGTCCGATGCTTGGGACGAGGCAATTGCGGCAAAGTCGAGAGTACTGGGAAGAATGATTTCTTCTAGACGAGAGAGTGCGTCAGCAACAACGTTGTTGCAACCAGAGACATGCCGAATGTCAGAAGTGAACTCACTTATATAACTTAGATGTCTAAGTTGACGAGGTGTGGCCTTTTCTGGCTTTTGTTTAAAAGCAAAAGTCAGTGGTTTGTGGTCGGTGTATAGAGTGAACCTTTGGGCTTTCAAAAAGTATCGGAAATAACGAATGCCCTGATAAGCCGCTAAGAGTTCGCGGTCGTATGCACTATACTTTCTTTGTGCGTCGCTTAATTTGGCCGAGTAAAAACCAAGGGGTTGCCAAGAGCCTTGACATTTTTGCTGCAGAGCAGCCCCGATGGCGAAATCCGAAGCGTCTACGAATAGACCAAGCTCGGCGTTTGAGTCCGGAAAGGACAATAGAGTGGCTTCTGTTAAACCAGTCTTGACTTGGTCAAAAGCTTTGCTAGCTTCCATTGACCAGTCGATCGTCTTAGCACCATCTTTTTTAGAGCCACAAAGATAGGCGTTGAGTGGTTGCTGCATCTCAGCTGTGTGAGGAAGAAAGCGACGATAAAAGTTGACCATCCCCAAAAATCTTCTTAGGTCTTTAACCGTCTTGGGGAGTTTAGCTGTTGATATTGCCTCAACCCGATCTGGGCAGGGCTTAATACCTTTCGGTGAAACCTCATGACCTAAGAATTTGATTGAAGGTCGAAGGAAATGGCATTTCTCCATGTTGATTATTAGACCATGATCCGCTAATCTTTTGAAAATTTGTTCTAAGTGAACAAGATGCTCTTCTTCGGAAGTCGAAGCTACCAAAATGTCGTCGAGGTAGATAAAACAGAATTTTAATCCGTGTAGGACTTCATGTATGAAGCGTTGGAACGATTGTGCCGCATTGCAAAGTCCGAAAGTCATTCGGGTGAACTCAAAGAGTCCGAAAGGTGTGCAGATGGCGGTTTTTGGAATATCGTTCGGCTCGACTGGGATTTGATGGTAGGCCTTAGTTAGGTATATGGTGGAAAAGATATTTTTGCCATGTAATTCATGACAGAAGTCTTGAATAATGGGGATCGGATATCTATCCGGAACGGTTATGGCGTTAAGGCGTCTGTAATCGCCGCAAGGACGCCATTCCCCATTAGCCTTGCGTACCATGTGTAGCGGAGAAGACCAGCTGCTGTTTGAGGGGCGGCAAATTCCCTGCTGTAGCAGGAAATCGAATTCTTTCTTAGCCGCCGCGAGCTTATCTGGTGCAAGTCGACGTGGTCTCGATACTATTGGAGGGCCTGTGGTCAAAATGTGGTGTGTCACCTTATGTTTGCAGGGTTGTGAGAACCCTGTGTTGACCGCGATGGCATGGTATTTGGTGAGAAGGGCATGCATCCGTGGATCAGAGGTTTTCTCAATCAAAACACTAAGTTTTGGACACTTGTATGATGTGAATGTGCCTTTCGATGAAAGCGAAGTAAGAGGATCCACAAGGATAGCATTCGCCAAGTCGACGACTAGCCCATAGTGGCAGAGAAAGTCTGCGCCTAAAATGGGTCTAGAGACATCGGCAATGATAAAATCCCATGAAAACTCACGACGGAGTCCCAGATCTAGTTTGATCACCTTTCGTCCATAGGTGTTGATGGTCGACTGGTTTGCCGCGGCAAGTCGCATACCAGAAGGTGGAAGTTTTCCGGTAGTAGGTGCTGGAAGCACCGAAATATCTGCGCCTGTGTCAATCAAGTAGTGTCGTTTAGACAAGTTGTCATGAATTATTAGACGACGGCTAGGTGACAAGTCGCGTTTTCTTACCGTCTGAAGAGAACAGCGACTTAGTTTTTTGGTTCAGATGAACCAGCCTTGAAGGCGCATGGAGAGATGCATTTTAAAGCCTTGGAGCCGAATTTGAAGTGGTACCAACAAATACCAGTCCCTCGTGACTGGCTTCGGCGACGTGGCTGCGAGCGAGATCTCCCTTGGGACCTCGAACGCGATCGTAGTGTTTGGTGGACGAGCCTCGTGTGGCCAAAGCGGCCACCTCTGACTGCTGAGGGGAAACGGCGACTGAGCTTACTTGAGGCGTGACAAAAACCTCCGCTATTTTGTCTGCCGTCTCCGCCAACTTGCTCAGGCTGGCCTCCGGCGAGCAGGCTAAAATAGCCTGAGTCTGCTCCGGAAGCCGCTGCAGCCAGAGGGTCCTCAAAAGGTCGTCCCCAACCGCGGAACCTCCCAACTGCTTCATATCACGAAGCAGCTGGGAAGGTTGTCTATCGCCTAGTGAGAGGTTCCCCAAGAGGTGCTTAAGTTTTGCCGAATCGCTGGCTGAAAGCCGCGATATAAGCGCCCTCTTGAGGATTTCGTAAGGCGTGTCAGGGTCCGGGCTCGCGACCACGTCCCTGACCACCTTCAGCTGCTCAGGACCCAGCGAGGAAATCACATAGTGATACTTTGTTTGCGAACACTTAATGTGTGCGTTCGCAAACTGGCTCTCTAATTGAGAGAACCACAAAGTTGGCTCTGCTTGCCAAAATACGGGCGGTTTTATAGAGGTCGCACTAATTTGCGGTACCGCGGACGCGCCTGAGGGAACCGCATCCTCATTGTCCAACGACATTCTAACGGAGTTACGCGACGGCACGAATAGAAACGGAACGCGGCAAGGAAATAGGGTGGCTGAAATTATTGTTTGAATATATAGGTGTGATATTTGTAACTATTATTATAATAATATTAAATATACAGATTAACTTAGTTCTGTATGATGTTAGGTTCGAACTCACGCCTTAAATGGCCTAGGCTGCCGCAAATATCAATTATCTGGATAGTTGCGCCTAATCTGACTGCTTTTGTCACACATACGTGCGAAATGTAAAATTTTTCGATGTCAAAACTTTTTTTTTTAAATGTATCTATCTTTATGCAATATTCTTTATGCAATCACCACGTTTTACAAACTATTTGAAATTAAATACATATATTGGATCATTCAATCTTCAAAACCTGCAGATTTCTTCATTTCGGACAACAGTCGACGCATCATACTCCAAATATTCAAAACATACAGACTTCGATTAACGTGAGTCTTTGTGATTTCTTTCACGACTGCCTGGATTGACTTTTTTTTTTAAATTTTAAGCTTGGCTTGTACTTACTGTGCCGTTGCTTCAAAATTCTAAGTATCTTCTTCTTCGAGTGTCAGATATAGAATTGCAATTGTTCTTCTTATTCATTCTCGGATTGTGCTTCGATTCCTTTTGTGATTTTTTTGAACTTCGTAGTTGCCAAAAATTTTTATTTCAATGACAATGTTGGAAATAGATCATTGTCATTGGATTCGATGCGATTTCGACTGGTCAATTTTTTTTTTCTTCAATCACAGCGATTGATGTTCGTGTTGATCCGCTGGATGAAAATCTTATTGGAATTACCACTGGATCAAAATGATTCGTATGAGTGCTGACTTCATTTATATAGGACGTCTTCCACGAACTCTTCCTAGCCGAGTTCCATCCAGATTTGTTGTTGTTGATTGTTGGTGCGGCAGTGCTGTGCGTCTTTTGGTTATCGGGTTGTCTGCTCGTCGCGATACTGGTGTTTTTGAATCGATAACAGAATCTGTTTCGGGTTTGCTTGCGTCTGCTGTTGATGTTGATGATGATGTATATTCCTGTAGCGCTCCGGAATGGCTGCCGAGACGACGGTTGTCGGGTCTCGTGTGAGCGTTCGATGTGGCGAAAACGCTAATGATGAGCACTATTGAACTGGCGTCGGTGTTCAATACGGGGTCACCAATTTTAGTATTTGAAATCAAATATCTAAAACAAGAAATTTCATAATAATTTTACGTATAATATTTATATCTGCTTTGATATTAATCATGAACATTTTTTATAACATTGATTAAGTTTATTAGCATAGATATATTTTTTAATTCAATAAGAATAACCAAGAACAGCTTTTCTTTTTCATCACAATCCAGATTGACAACTAACTATTTTTCATTTTTTTACATTGACATTTTTTTAACTTAGTCTACTTGATTTCTGAATTTTGATGTAGTGTGTATTATGTCCAGTAGTGTGGTGAGGAGTGAATGTGAGAATGTTAAGTGTAGGTGTTTGTGTATCCACAAAACTTTACTTTTCTTTGCATGCATTGTTCATGTTATTAAAATAATTTCAACCATGCAATTTATATATAATAGTATCCATTGCAAACAGGGGCGGATTTGCCACTAGGACCGTTAGGCCCGGGCCTAGGGCGGCAAATTTCGGGGGGCGGCAGATTTTCGATTTTTTTGGGGCGGCCACTTTTCGATTTTAGTTTTTTGGGCGAAAGTTTTTTTTTCCGTCGTTTATGTACATATATCTGAATTGAATGAGCCTAACACCTGAAGCCAATCGAATTCTCTAGAAAATCCATGCACGCAAAAATTCATCTCTGATGATTTTTTCGGACATTAAAAAGTTTGACTTATAATAAATATCGAAATGCGATCACGGTAAAGGACCAAAGAAACTCAAAAATACCTAAAAAAAAATACCTAAAAAATACCTAGAAAGTATCTGAAAATGCCTAAAAGGAGCCTAAAAATACATAAAAAGAACCCAAATAATACCTCTTCAATTTGGGAAAAGCTTATTAGAGGTAAATATTTGCGTGCATTGATTTTTAGCGAATTTTTTTTTATTATTATGGTATATCAACTAAATGCGAAACTCTTTATTTTTGACGTGTTTTTTAAATTGTACTTCATTACTGAAATTAATTTCTATAAAAAAATTTCTATAAAATGAAATCCAGAACATCATAGGTCAAAATATTTCGGGTTCTTCCTTAACTAATAACATTTCGAACATTAATTTACAGTAGTCGAGTTCATAGTTGATCTCCAGTCAAGTGCTGAAGCGAATTTTGAACGGAATAGTAAACTTACTGATTAAAATATGAGCGAAGACGTTGGAATTATATACGGTGTAAAGGTGTATGTATACGGTTTTGGACTGTTAAAAATTGGTATTTTTGGATTCTTTTTTTTTTTTAGGTACTTTTAGGTTCTTTACTGTGTGTATTTAATTAGTTATTTGTGTGGCAAAGGCGCAATAATAGGGCATTTTTACGAACGAACCGGTGCTGGTTTTGCTCTGATATTTCTTTTTTGTGAGCTCGGGCCCAACGAACAACAGCGAAGTATTCTAGGGAATCGAAATAAAATCGCACATTGTTACACATAATATAATTCACGAAAAGGGCGGCAAAGATTTCTAAGCCCTAGGGCCGCGAAATGGTCAAATCCGCCTCTGATTGCAAAAGATATCGTAACGCTTCCGATCTAATGTTGTATCTACGTCATAACATAAGAACTAATAAATAGCATGGAAAGAACGGTATTGTGCGATATTTGCCTGATGGAAGAGAATGGCAGGGAGTGAAGGATTTACCATCAGCTGGTACCTAAATTAGGTTAGGCTGGCGGGAACGCGACCAGCATTAGGCTAACAGTTTGGGCCCATTTGCCACCCTAATAGACAATCACACGCATTCACACTTACAGCCATGGCACTGGCGGGATTCGAACCCGCAGGGTCCGTAACACGCCGCTTTTCGGCCTGACGCCTTAGCGAGCAGAGCTACCGGGCCCCCTAACTGGCACCTAAGAAGAACCAAAACCAAAATAAGTTCACTTTATCATATGCAAAAGTGAGAAAAGACACTCTCAAATGACAGGTGAGAATGTATATATCCGTGTTAGCTGATAGGTGAGAGTGTGTTGGCGCGCGTATAATCCCATCGGAGTAACAAACGAAATCTCTGTAGTGGATTGAATAAAAGTGGCGGAGATATTCTTTTTACTCGCCAAATGGTATCGAAAGTAGTATTCCGCGTTAACTATCTTATCACTTGCCATTTTTATAGGTTTTATCACTTGCTATTTAATAGGTTTTCAGAACATCAATATTGCATAAATTGCCATTCGTTAAAATAGTCTCTTTGGCAAAGCACATGTATATTACCTAGTGGGAATGAGAAACATAAAGGGGGCGTGTCTTATCTTGGTGGGGTACTTTCTGTCTTTTTTCAACGTGGACCTGAATGTTGATATCTACTTCTCGCAATCAGTGGGGAAATATTGCAAATCACGTACTTTCCGAGTTATAAATAGTACTTGAGGGGGTAGTACCGGTTATAATTTTGAAAAAATCAGTTTTTTGTGTTTTTTTTGCATTTTTCAATTTATTATACCTTCAGTAATCACGTCTCAAAATTTTATTAAGATATTCCCAAAAATAAAGAAGTTACGGCAGTTTACGGCAGACCGCTGCTTTTAATTACTGCGAAAAAAAGATGAAGAGCGCATAAGTCAGGCAGAAAAAGCGGCAAAGGAAGCGCGTTTGACCGAAAAAAAACTGCCCAACTGCAAGAGCCAATGGCTTATGTGGACTCAAGAATACTTATGTATGGTCAAAGGATTACAGCCTGAGCAATTGTAGGTGATAAAAACATATTTTGTAAATAATATTCATAAAAAAAATGGAAAAAAAACTTTAAACGCGTTTTTCTCGAAATGACATTTTTCAAACTGCGGACACTTATTCTCCGGATTGGTCGAACCGATTTAAGTCAAATTGGGTGCACTAATTTATTCAAGTATCTTGTGTGGTAATCTACCATAATATAGGCCAAAAGTTAACCCAAAAAAATGTGGCAAGTGAAACAAAGTGAAAAAAATAACGATTTTTCGAAAAATATTTTCAAACAATCGCCATTTTTTTCGACCATTTTTTTTTTAATATTGTGGTAGATTACCACGTAAGAAACATTCCTCTTTAAAATGCGGTTTGGTTTTTTGTTTCAGATTCTTCATTCCTGAGATTATCTGTCCGCAGTATGACGAGGCATTTTTCGAGACGTCAACTTTGGCGCCCTCTATGAATAAGTAGAAAAATGAAAAAAAGAAAAAACTTTTTCTTTTGTAATCTTCAGAACGTGTATTTTACCCATGCAAATTAAAAATTTATTTAAAATATAGGAGGTGAAATAAAATACTGAAAATTAGGCTGTTTTTTAGCATTCTATCCGGTACTACCCTCTTAAGCTATGTCTACGCTCTAAGTGTTGTTTCCTATCTTATCATAGAAGTTTCATATGCCTAATAGCAAAATTTTACTTATTTGAATAGCTTTTTTTATATCGTATAACCAACAACATGCGTTGCTAATTGCGATGTGCATATGCGCTTGAACCCTAGTGATTTCTCTTTTTTGAATTTCGTTTCCAGGAATAACGGTTGTAGTGTAGTGATCAACAGAAATTGGTGTTTTCGGTGTTCGGTTTCCTGTTCGATATAATTCATATTCATGTTATGCTGTGAAGTCCTTATATTACGCTGTATGACGTTGTATGTAAATAAATGTTTGTATGTAAATGAAATACATTGCGATGCAGTGCAGTGCCGAAGCAGTGTACGCATTGTCAACCACATTGAAAGCAGTCATATATTTTTTTCATTTCTCTTTTCTCTCCTCTTTACTTTCTCTTTTATCATATGAAAATGATTTTTCTCGCACTTGCTCAATTAATTTCTCGTCCATTTTCACTCTAATGCTTCAAACCAAAGTATCACCAAAAGTTAAATTGCTCTTGCCCCGTAAGCTACTTTCAAACAAATGCCAACTTATGCAGCGTTTTTAGAAATTAGACTAATTAGATGCAGTGCACTGCACTGCACTGCAATTGAGGCTATGCTTCCGGGCAATTAGTTCAAGGAAACATGGGAAAATTTAACATGTTTTAGTTTTTGGAATTTAAATAATTTAGTATGCTTTCAAATAAGTTATTGTAAGAAATACTATCGTGTATCTCTACGTTCCAGAAGCTTGAGTAGCCTAGTGGGTAGAGCACTGGCTTCTTGCGTGTGGGGTCCCTGGTTCGAATCCAGGTTCGTACGAGGGTCCGCGCACCAAGCTTTGAGGTACCTGATTAGGTACCTGATTTCAATCAGGGGTAAAGTGAGTCGTGGAACTAATCACTCCACACTCGTATCCACAATGATTAAAAAAAATTGTAATGAAGCGCTCTACCAGCTTCAATCCCTAGACCCGTACAAGGGTTGTCGTGGGATTGCTTTTATCTCTACATTCGCCAAGATTTTCAGACGAAAGTCCTATAGCTTATGGAAGCTTTAGCCATAAAACTATAATAAAATATCTCATAGCGTTCTACTATGCAACTATGTCTAAGAATACTATAAATCGTTACTGTCCATAAGTGATACATAAAATTGGGTAAAATATATTAAAATGTTTTTTCCGTGTAGCATTGCATGCGACTGTTCATTGTGGCTTTCGTATAAAGATTTCAAATTTAACTGTCAATGCCTCGGGTTAGCGATTTTAAGCTGTGTAATAAAAAAATCCGCTCGAAAGCATAGACACTAAAAATGAATATTTATTTCATAAATGCCACGAAGCTTGCGCAATTGCACAAATAATACGATAGATTAACAAACGTTAGATCATGATGTTTGTTTCATTTTGCAGCTGTCGTTAATCTACCTACCCACGACAATGAAATTTAATTCAAGCTCATAGAGCTGCAAGTTACATTGAATTTTTGTGCGTTTTTGCTAGTGTGCACGCGTTGCGGCATTATGGCCACTATACGGTGCTTTTTTTATGCATCCGGAGTAGTGCAGGATAGCGGTTTACACGCGAAACAATAACAACATCCAGAGTACGAATACTTGTCAGATCAGTGGAGCTCGTACTCGAGCACTCGGTGGAACGTATTTCGATAAGTCATGTCAGCTGAAACAGTTGACTGCAGTGATAAATTCCCCGAAATTGCCCTGTCAATTTAGCAGCCAGGAAGCTTTAAAACGAATGAATTTGATTAAAAAATCAATGCTGTCAGCATATTTCTCATCTTATGAGTCGGAATATTCTTCGATTAGGTTTTAAGAAGAAATAAGTTTAATTCTAGGCAGACATTTGTTATTTCGAAATTTGAATTTTGAACTGACAAGTGTCTAGCAAACAAACTGCTGCCAACCATGTAGGATTGAAATAAACTCGCATGCTACTCCGGATCGTTTTTTTATGCATGCAGGATACCTACTACACTCTGGATGAAAAAAAAACGTAGCTATTATTGAAAAACATTGAAAAAACTCAGCGTCGTAGGACCTAGCTAAGGTGACATAAAACCAATAACATTTCAGATTGATTTCGTCCATTGAAATTTCTCATCGAATGAACCTTTCCAATGCCTCTGATACTGAATATTGACCTCCTGTTATCCCGATTCAGATATTAGAATATAGTCCTTTTTTAACAGAGAGACATGTCTGTTAACAGAGAGACATGTTTATTATTTTTTATTCAACAATTTAAAGTAATTTGAACTACCAGGATTGTTCCACCTATATCTTTGAGATTCAGATTAAAAATGGCGTTGTATAGTAGATTAGATCCACGCAATGTTGCGAGATCGTGGAAATTCTCCCATTTTGTAGGAATTTTCTACATCTAAAACTCGAAAAAGGGAAAAAGGAGAAAATGCTGCTCCTCGAACAAAATCGTGCGGGAAATGATTCAAATGAAACAAAATTTTTTCATAAAATTCTTATTAAATATATTTGAACTAAAGAATTTGAACTGTGTACGCGAAATTTACATTTTATTGTGAAACTTTACATTTCAGTTAAAACCAGGAATAAAATGGACTAGAATCGCTTCTCTCGTTTTTAGGTTAGCGACTTTCAAGTAAAAATTTCACTCACGACACTAAACATTGAGAAAGCCCAAATATTACATTAAAATACTTTTTTCGAAAGCTAGATATATTTCAATTTCTTGACAGATATCGATATTTCGAGGGTGATCTGTCCTCTTCTTCAGTGTCTATCTTACAAAATAATGCAGAATAATTATGTAAATGCATTTTTTTACTTTCCTGAACATAGTTTAAGCTACTTTAATATATTTAATGCAGTATTTCAGTCAAAGCAATTGCTGTATTTTAAGAAGAATTTGCTTAAATTTGGTGAAACCCAGGTTCATTGACTCACTAGAATTGGATATATATTTGGGACCAAAATGTGAATAATTCATCGAGTCTTTTAAAGAAGGTACAAAATTCGGTATAAAAATAAGAAGGAAAAAAGTTTGATATCTTCAAATAAATTCAATTTTTATATCCACAAATAGCTCTTAGCAGTACAAAGCAAACGAATTCGCTGCAGTTAAAAATCTTGTTAAAAAGACTTGAGTGTGGGAAATCTACTGTCAATATTGAATGGAGAGATTTGGAAGTAACTTCTTCAAATGATGAAAAGCAGAAATTATTGCAGCTAACAGTGGAAGAGTTTTAGAAAAAAATAACAGAACAAAAAATTTTGAAGATGCGTGCATGTTTACTCATTTAACTGAGATTTCAAAATATGCCTTTGTTTTGTCGCCTTCAAATCGTGAGTCATTAAGTCAAATTGAATTAATGGAAATTCACTGAATCCGCTCAAATTTTCAGTCTAAAACTGTTACCTGCTTTGATTTCAAGCCTTCTGAAAAACATTTCAGTCTACGCAATGGACATAATCTATTCGATAAGTTCGAAAATGAACGGATTATAAAATAAAAATAAAATGGGCGTATGTTTTTTCCTTAAAGAAATATACGGTTTCTTTCTTCACTGTAATAACCTAGAAGTTTTCCTAAAGTCTCCATGATCTTGTCCAAGTCCTCATAATTTCTTCTTGGACTCGCGAGATGTTTTTTTTTTATCTCTTTGATTTTTTTTGGCTTCTATGATTTTTTTCTGGATTACCAAGATTTTTTCTACAGACGCCTAGAATTTTTCTAGAGTCTTTTGACTTTTCCATATTGTAATTTTCTTGCCCGTGTCAGCCTTTGTAAAATCCCAGTACACAGTGGAGCCAGTGTAAGGTGTTTTAAACCCTTTTCTGTCCTTAGTGTCAGATTGCTCGCTTCCTTAGTGCCCCTTATGAACTTGAGGCTGTTCTTTACCCCTATATCATTTCGGGTCTTCCTTGTCTCTAAAAATATGGCTGAATTTATGTGATCGCGATTGATAGCCTTGAAAATCGTTTGACTCTTCGATAAGATCTTCGCTCTGGTCCTCATAGTGTTCCTTTCCTATATAGTATGAGTGGCCTTTTGCTCGGCAGATTATTTTGCTTGGTAGATGGTGGCCTCCTTATGGAGGGGCAAGTGTGTTTTGAGCCCGGGTCCTACGATCCTTTTTCCTACTCCACAATTCATCTGTGAGCCATTCGTGTCCCACATTTGCTTTTTCACCAGAAGTTTTTAGTAGCCTTGAGGTTCGTTTTCTTGGGTGATTGTCCCAAATGAGTTTCCTATCCCATCCCCCGTCAAATGTAATATGCTAGAGAAATATATTGCCTGTTCTTCCTTCAAGACCTGTATTTGGAGCCCCACTATTTCCCTGTTGAAAGAAAATTAAAGATTGCATTAATTACTATCGCCACCATTGGATCTAAGCCACATATTCTGCCTTTGTTATCCCAGTGCTCTTGTATTAAAACCAGCAAACTTGCAAGAAACGATGCAAGTTCACCTAAAGGTTATTGATTTGTGATCATGGTTCCCTTCTTGTCTATAAATCAGCATAGACAACGTATATCGTCTGCAAGTGGTCACATCAGTCAAGTATGCACTGTGAGCTGGTGTCTGATGAGAATCAGTGCATACAAAAAAAAAAAAAAATTCAATAAAATTTTCAATTTTAATCATCCCGCAAAAACAATTCGACTTCAAATTCACCTGTTTTCCATTGGTTGAGAATCGCTTGCAAAAGGTGTTGTTCAGATGAACTTCAAATTTTTCGCGCGCATTCATTAATACCGCGCTCCAAACGACGACGGCGTGACCGGGAACTTAAATTAATATTTCTTTATCAATTTTTATATTTGTAAATAACAGTTAGGTCATAATATGTTTAGTGTATAAGAAATCAATCACAAATAAAATAGTCTCAGTCTTGGTCAGTGTTTCTTTTCATTAACCGGCATTAAAGTGTATATAGTGCAGTAATAGAATCAGGTAATTAGACTCGGATGCATCACTCGACGTCAACAGGTTGAAGGTAATTTCGGGTGTACGACTCGAGGCGTAAATAGTCTGGCGAATCGCTAGCACTATTTGATTCACGGCAAAATCATCTTTCGGGTGTAACATTCGAAGGAAGGTTAGCGCTAAGACTCGGGTGCAACACTCGAAGTCGATAGTTGGGCGATCGTTGCGGGTGCACCACTCGGAACGAAGGAAATGTGGTGAAGCATCATACTTCTCCGGCGGTCAATAAAAGCATTGGTCGCGGTATAAACAGGTGTAGTCTCCATATTGGTGCCGCTACACTTAATGCCTCAATTACATATATGGCGACCGTTTCGTGTCTGAATTCGACAGAATAGTCTGCAAGACGTTTGGCAAAACATAAGGTAACGATAGCTTATTTTATGAAAGGATACGCATATTTGTACACTTAAACTTCGCACTTTTCTGCATGGTGTGAAATTTAACTTGTAATATCGTGTAGCAAGGTAGCATTTTCTCTGTTTAGAAATTTATTTACAAATATTCGAACAATGTGCTTTGTACCCATCCATCTTGTCCGATATGTTGCATTTTGTCCGATATGATGCATCTTCCCTATGTTTGCATGGGCAAACCAAATAGGTTTGTAAATATCATCGGAGCTAGTACCAGACTTTTTTTTACAAATCCCTTTGTTTCGATACGTAAAACCGATATCATTTCGAACGGCCGCGAGATAGGATGGGACCGTCATAAACACTCAGACACCCCCATAAAACGCTCATAAAACAGGCGAGAGCTGATGAGGAAGTCATTTACACTCTTGTGCTTGCCATGAAAAAAAACAGGTGAGAATAGACGAGGAGACCAGTTACACTCTCGGCTCGTCAACGTTTGCCATGTCTCGGGGAGAGTGTAATTTGGGGATGCCATTCTCGGGCCTGAACATTTTTCTATTGGAAACAGCTCGTCACGTCACATCTCACGAAATCTTTGCGTTCAGAAGTTGTTGACAGTGAACAAGTATACTGTATAGCTAGTATCTTTGAAGATTTTCCATCGTATTTCACAAGAGAGTTTCCAGCCAAGCAACGCGACGAATTTGTCATCTGTTTTCAATGTTCGTAACGAAGTAGCGAGCAAAGAATTGGATCAAGCAGAAGTGTGATAGAAGGTCATTGAACAATAAAATCTATTTGATCGGTTCAAATCGATTTTGTTGTTCAATGCTGTCTACGCTCCGCGACAACTGGCTGAGACACCCCTTGAAGAGTTAAGTTTAGAGATGATTTTGTTCTGTAGGTACTCGTTTAACTACTCTTAAATAATCCTAATAACATTTCGTAACAATGTCAACTTTTGCGTACCTGTCGCGTCCATTAAGTACTTGTGAATTCCCTTTTGACCTTTGTGTAGGTACAACTGGTTAAGACAGGCTATAAAAACTCAAGTAATTTCGATCAAAGATATCAGTTTCTAGTTGAAGCTCAGAGCGAAAAGATAATTTAACTCGTGTGCTACTAAAGGAAGCATCGAATTTGACGGCAACAACAAGAGAAATTGCGACAGCAGCGGGAATTTGTAACGTTGACCAGAAACTGAGGACTTGCCAGCTGTAGTTGCCTCAGTAGAGCACTTATAACGGATGATATTAGGGAGAAAACCAGTCCCGCAACAAAGACACCGCTTGGCGTTAGCAACAGATCATTAAAGCTGGAAAATGCGTTGGGGAAACGCTGTCTTTACTGATGAAAAGAGGTTTTGCCTCAACGGTACTGACAGCTTTCGTCATTATTTTCATGATCTGAGGAAAGAAGCATTGTTTTTGAGAAAACGTCATGGGAGGAATATGCTACCAAAAAAATATGAATATACACTTTGTTAGTCGAAGAATGAACAGTAACGATTACATAAAGATCCTGAGCGAAGAAATTGACAACTCTTCGGATCAGAATTCATTTTACAATAAGACAACGCGCCGACTTGGCGACATTCTTCAGTTCCTTGGAAATCGTGTTAAATTTGTGCATCTAGTAATAGGCTCAAAAACGCCAAACAGTTTGAAAAAAACGTTTGCCTGCAAAAAACGAACGAACAGTTTTTCCAAATAGCGACAAACAGTTTTTCTCAAACGAAATTTTTTTTTCCTAAAACGAACAGTATTTCTAAAACAAACCTTTTTTCTACAACGAATAGTTTTTCTAAAACCAATTACTCCAACTATTCTACAACGAATAGTTTTTATAAAACCAATCGTTTTGCTAAAACGAATCGTTTTTCACCGTTTTTCGTTTTTTTTCAAACCAACTGTTTTTTTTTAAAACGAATCGTTTTTCGTTTTTTTGAAAACGGATCGTTTTCAGCACTTTTCTTTTTTCTTAAATGAACCGTTTTTCGTTTGTTAAAACGAAGTGTTTGGCACTGGAAAACTGTTTAGCTGCGGAAAACAGTATTTTCGTATTTGCGAGTATTTTCATACTTGCAAGTATTTTATTCAAATATTCAAAAAGTTTTTAGGGTAAAAGGAGCTGAAATTGGACAAAATCGGCCAATTTCGGGTTTGAGTGGTTTGGGACATAAAGGGCCAAGATCTATTTAGTCCGGGGAAATTTAACATCGTGCTTCGGAAAAATTAGGGGAAAGCTGAATTTTGGTGTGAACCTTGGTACTGGCGTGTTGAACAAAATATCAAAAGTCCCCAACGATCCGAGTGCTGCGTTACTTTTTATACGGGCTGAAAGGTCACCAAAAGTGACCTTTCCCAAATATCTCAGTAACGGTCACGTCTTCAGAAAAACAATGTATGACGAATTTGTAGCTTAGAAAATTTCCAACGAAAAAGATTAGCTTTTTCTTGTAACTTGTAACTGTTTTTGAGATATATTGATCGAAACATTTGCTACTAGCAGCATCCTCTTTCTCAACGGCATGCTGATATAATCCGATTTTGATTACGATTTGGCATGTTTGTGAGTTAGTTGTTCTATGTTTAAGAGGCGCATGAAAAAAAAACCATGTAAACAAACTTATCCACCACACTCGAGGGTAGATGAAAAAGTGTGCCACAGTGCCACACGAGGGTATCTCCAACCCTATAGGGGTTGTAAGGAGGTAAGGTGCCCCTGGACTCATGCCCAGCCTTACGGAAGAGGTTGTGGGTGCATGTTTAACAAACGAAACATTTTTTTTATCATTTCTTAATAAAATTTTCGGCAAAATTCATGCTTCAGTGGAGCGAAGTGGAAATCCGACTGTTTTAGATTAGCCAGGAAAACTTTGGTATCAGAGATCGCTCGATGAAAAGTCATATAGATGACAACATGATTAGTTGGTCCTATCTTAGCAATTTTTTTTTAATTTGGTAACTTGAACGAATACAGTAGGTGTTTTCTGCATATAATAAATGAATATAATTTCTGCATATAATAAAAAAAAACAAATTAAATTGATTGAACTTGATCGTTTTCCTTTAGATGGCCCCTAGATTGGAGAAAAACTTGCCAAATAAATGACCGACCATTGGAGAGTTACGGACTAGCTGCTTAGACTAATGACTCGGTATCCTTTGAAGGTCATCTTGCACCATCGATATTCTAGCTTGGGAGTGCTTAGTCTGGAGGGTGGGGGAGGGCATATCAGTCCGTTTCATTACATTACTGCAAATCGTATGCATTGTATGTATATATGTACATACAAATCCTAGTAGTACCCAACTCTAATTGTCGTACAGCATAAAATGTGTTCCTTTTTGTTAATTCAAACTGTTTTTTCAAACAGTTGTTTTTTTTTAAAAAACAGTTCGTTTTCGTTTTTTGAAAACAACAGAAACGCCCATCACTATCTGCATCTGCCTACGTTATTTGTAAGGCCATAAACTTCTGAAAATCGAACGTTTCGTATTTCTTTTTTCAGTGATTTGGTTTTTCATGCAATTCAATCCAAAAGGACTAAAATGTCTATTGCACTCAAAGTGTCAAACGAATCGAAGACCAAAATCTTTCACCATATTTTCTCCTAGTAACTTATTTTTTTATCCTTGCATGTTAGTGAAAATGATTCAGTTCTTTGTTTTCGATTAGCAATACATATCGTCGATCAATATTCAAACGCTACGACGTACTTCCACCATAAAATTGGGCCACAGTCAAAGTCATAAGATCGGTATTTGTGTACATGAATAAATACGGTATGTAAATATATCATGAAAATATTATTGCTGAATTTCAATAACAATCGCTAAAATCAATATCAACCAGCTTGCATTACGTCAGCCTGAAGTCCCCGAACAAAAACACTTCTAAGAGGAATTCTCGTTCTGCTAGCTTGCTAAAAGTCACTAAGTACATTCAGTTTAGCACGACTGTTCCATAAATTCATCGAATTTATGATAAATGAATTAAATTGGTTGCAGGCCTTTTACGTGCAAGTGAACGTCTGAGCTGATTTGTTACAATTCAATCGTCATTTGTTTATAAACTTGCTTCGGAATGAAATTTCGGTACATCTCAAATGATCATAAGGATTCCATTGCGAGTATGAGTATATGCAAGCGTAAATATGTTTACGCTTGCGCATACTGTTTTTGAATGTTTAGAAATAGTAAAACTTGAAACCACGATATTATTGGAATGAGCGGATCAGTAGGCTTTTACGAAAACGATTTTGCTAACCAGATAATCCGCCTTAGGAAGATCACGGAGACAGGATTTCGTTGTTCTTTTCAATGCTACTGGCCTAGCTCGAACTCGATAGAATGCAAAAAACGCGACTATTGTGAAACTATGGCTCATGCATTATGTTCCCCGCTAATTACTTACACCTTCCCAGTCATCTGACCTAAATCCTATGGAGTATCTATGGGAAAAACTGTGATGAGATATAAGTGACTGGATAATAGATAAGTTACTACAAATTCAAGGAAGTCAATGGAAAATTGGTTAAAAGAAATTATACATAGGCATCGATATCCTACAAAATATTAATAATGAATTCTTTTATAATTTTGTTATGTGTTCTAAACCTCTACGCATTCTATTGTATGTCAAATTTTGTATTAAAACGAATTAAATAACGTTTTGTTTTACAAAATATATGAAAGAGCGTTAATTTGTTCTAGTATTTTCAACAAAAACACTACCGTCTATTAATAAATTTAAATAATTTGTTCTATTTTTGAGCTTTCACTTACATATTCATAGTGTACGCAGACTTTTTCAAGTTACTGTATGACATTTCACGTCATGTTTCTATGACTTTAATTCCATTTCGAACAATAACACACGCAATATTTTAATTTTTTTATTCCAAATATAGACTAGAACTCTGCAATTAATTAATATTGTTGTTTCTTTGCATGAATTCGATAGAAAAAAGTATAGACACGGCTGTGCAGTTTTTTTTATTTACGTAGGTGTACCGCAACTAGTATATTGCGTGTGGGATGATCGTCTGGTGAATCGACTTCCTATTAAAAATCAAGCACAGTTCATGGCGCACGATAAATAAACCGATGAAGATCACGCGTATCATGAAAAGTCTGAGTAAACCGTGAAAATTTATAAAATGCTTTGCAAACATATTCTTATCAGAACTTAATCAAATATACCCCCAGATAGTATCATTATAAATATCCGCAGCACTCGAGGTCGCAGCTTATAGGTTTAGCTTGCAATCGAAAGTAATCTGGCAAGTCATATAATAAATCCACTTCAAGATGAATAAACAAAACGTTTGCTAAGTAACAATACCCCATAAGCACGAATGTTTAATTATTACACGAACAACTCTTTTTGGGAATTAACTTGAATAATAATATTGTCAATATTAAGGTAACGGCTTATTGATTGAAAGCGAATTAAGTTGATTTTGAAAGTAAACCGGCGACTTATATTGCTAATAGAACTTTCGACATCAAAAGAAACCTTTCGTTTACCTTCGTTTTAAGTATCTATGTTAAACTACTGTTAAAATCATTGTAAAGATACTTAAATCACGTGCATCTCGAATAAATGTTTCGTTTCAAGCTGCCTGTTATTACTTCAAAAAACGCGTGAGCTCTATACCGAATTTTTCAAGTACATACATATACGATTAACAATAATCCAATGTCAACAGTTTATCTACGAAGCAGGTTATCACAGAATGTAAAATTTTTCGAAGATGAAATCACTATGCTGTAAATCAATTATTCTGCTCTGTTCATTATCTGGCGTCAGCATCTGAATGTTTGTCAAATACTAATCAATTGATCCGATAGGAATTCAAAATAAATTCAACGGGTACATCAAAAAGTAGTAGTAGTAGTAGTAGTATCATTCCCAGCATAGGAATAATTTATTTTCATTAAATTAAATAAACATACTCGTTTCCGACACATGCAATCTATTAGCAGACTCATTGGAATGAAAGTGAAAGGGCACTCTAATTATTCAGTCATGTGCCGTCAGGCATCACCCCCGTGTCACGGAAAAGTTAAGTGTAGAAAGGGAAAATTGGTAACGGGGGCATTTCACGTGAAGCGGACAATTTTTTATTTATGATTAAGACTCTTTAACTTATCAACGAAAGTAACAGGCATTGCAAGCGTTGAACAGTAACTCGAAAAATAACGGAAAATTTGAATTGGCTTGGCGTCAAATATATTATATGCGCGTCATATATTTTAATTAGGTTTTTATGGGAAAATAAAACCTTTTTCAAATAAGAGGTGGCGTTACTAATCACATTTCAATATCAATTTTTGTTTTTGAGCCAACTACAGTGCGCGAAATAATTATAACATACAAACTATCACTAGGTATTTCTGAGAAAATGAGTCGTCTCACACTATTTGTGATGTCATATCATTTTCGCAAGCGAACGCAATGTAACGGCACTTTAGGCTACTTGTTAATTTTTCGTTGTAGTTAGCTGGTGTTTAATTTTCTTCAGAAGCCCAAATTACTAGTGCGAAATAAATATAGCGGACAGTTGTACGTGAAGTATATTTTCTAGATGTAAAATTGATAATTCGCCTAGATTTATAAGATTAGTTAGTTCACCAAGGTATACGCAGCCTACTAATGAAGATAAGCATTTACACGTGCAGTTTTTAATTCGCAATTTTTAAAATTACAGTTCGAATCAATAAAAATGCCAAAGGGGACAACATTTACTGCTGAAGAGCGGGCTAAAATTTTAGCTTACAGGGATTGCGCGACAACAATCAGAAGAACAGCTGAAAAGTTGAACAGGGACTAAAGTACGGTGAATAACTTCTTGAAAACCCCCGAAAATTACTCCAAAATCAAGAAATCAGGTCGTCCATCCCAAGTCAGTGAGGGGTCTAAAAGAGAGATAAAACGGCTGGCTGTTCAGAAAAAGCTAAGTCCCTCACAAATAAGGTTCCCATCACTACGCGAAGGGTTCAGCAGATTTTGAAGAATAATGAAAATGTTAAATATGGAAAACGCTTGCAAATACCAAGGCTTCTGCCACGTCATAAATCTGCACGTTTAGAATTTGCTGAACGGTATAAATTTTGGACAAATGAATGGGATTCTGTCATATTTATTGAGGAAAAAAACCTCAATTTAGACGGGCCTGATGGCTGCCATGGATATTGGAGAGATGTCCGTAAAGAACGGGAAACGTGTCATAGACGGAACTTTCAAGGAGGTTCCTTCATGATATGGGCTGCATTCGGCTCTCGGGGAAAGTCTGAAATTAGTTTTATTTCACATAAAATGAACTCAGCTAAGTATGTTGAACTCTTGGACGACGTGCTTATCACTTTTGCAGAGGATTTGTGGAGAGACGACTGGCTGTTTCAGCAAGACAACGCACCGATACACTCTGCGACGTTCACGAAACTTTTTTTTGAGTCCCGGAATATACCGCTATTAAAGCGGCCTGCTATAAGCCCTGATTTGAACCCCATGGAAAATCTATGGGGTATCTTATCACAACAAGTCTATTCACAAGGTCGTCAGTTTGACACCATGTTAGAGCTAAAAACGGTCATTATAAAGGAATGGAATCAAATTGGGACATATGTTCTTCAATCCCTTGTTAATTGCATGCCCCGTCGTTTATGCAAAGTGATACAAAATAAGGGAAGCCCTATAGATTATTAAGATTTCTTTTGGTGTTCATTATTGTTTTTAATTTTTGAAATAAAATACTTATAAACATTTTTATGTGATTTGTCCGTTATAATTATTTCGTTCAAGAATTTGAAATATTGTATCTTCCTGGCTACAAAAAAATTAAATAGTTGAAAATACAATCCGCTGTTGCTTTGTTATCATTGCATGAAACATAAAACTAAATTTTTACTTTTTGAATCAGTGCCTAGCAAATAATTTTCTCGATATTCTCTTTGTCCGATATAATTATTTCGCGCACTGTAGCTGTCCTAAAAAAGCTCTCGGTACCACGCCCCATGCGACTTGTATGTATTGAAATTCACCTACCTCCTAAGCTACTGGCCATCCCATTCTAAAACTTTTATGATAAAATAAATATACTTTAAGCTTCGTTTTGTTATAAAAACAAGCAATATTAATCTGGTCCAAATTATTCAAATTACGAGTTTAAGTGTCTACTTCCGGTTTCACACAGGAAAAAAAAAATATTTTTCAAATCTAATTTCAAAATTAAAAAGAACAGCTAATTTTCTATACCAATCAATATGTTTAATGTTTTTTAGATTTTGAATCTCAGAATCCGCTTCCAAAAAAACCTTTCATCAATTTCGTCAATTATTCAGAAGCCCATAACTCGGCAACTAAACCTCATAGAAACAAAAACTTGTGCATCCACTTTCATATCTTCTAGAAGTACCATTATGCACAATATGAACGAAATCCAGAACCTCGACTTTTTTTCGCTGTCCGCTTTACGTGAAATGCCCCAACGGTTACAATAATTTTTTTGGTTACAATAATTTTTTTTAACATGTTTAGCCTACTACGGGCGCTAAGCGCGTAAAAGTAAAAAGTTTGTAAAATTTCGAATTGTGCTATCTTTCCACAGAGTACATTAGAATACATTTATCTGCATAGCAAATAAAACCCTGTGGTTTTTGATTAATGTGCGGGCAACTCTGTTGCTACGACAGGTATGTAAACATAAATCTTTCAAATCATCGAATCCGTCGATTTTTGTTTGTTTAAAAAAAAATGCAAACGCTTGATTAGTTTCATGCTTTGTATACACAGACAATTTGAAATTTTCAAAATTGCACACCACCCAAGAATGGCAATGCTTCATGAAATTATCATTTTAGTACCCGAAATTAGTGTTTGCGAGAACTAAGGATCAATAATCAGATACAATTCAAATTCACAGAATGCATTCATCTTGGACCAGGACCATTGATTATTTATTTTATTTATTTATTTATTTATTCACCAAGCAAATTGTACATGTATAGAAGAATAAAATAAAATAGTGCATGGATAAAATTACGAAGCAAAATAAAGAACAAAACTATAAATATAAAACCATATAAAGTAATAAATAAATGATAAATAACCAAATGAATTAAATTTAAATTAAATATACAATACATATATATTAGTATAGTGGGGGAAAAGAGGAGTCTATGAAGAGAGAGCCGCCATAATGTTATTTTTAAAAATTGCTTTAGATATCGTAGGGAAAAAGTTCTCGCTCATGCTATTGAATAGCCTGCAGCACCTATTTATTGGCTCGTTTGCTGCATATGTTGTGTTGTGCTGGTATTCAATAAGCAATCGTCGGGATCTAGTGACTCTCAAGGGCTGATTGAGCACAAACTTTTCTTTCAAGTAGACGACATTAGCCACGTCTCTGATGACATCGAAGCTGAAGCAGGCAAATAACATTAATATTCTCAACGCAAGGAGTAACAAGTTAATACATTTAAGGCGATATTCGTATGGTGCTAGATTACTGAAATCATAAGGGTTGAAAAGATATCTCAGGGCGCATAGTAAAAACTACTTCTGAACGGACTCAAATCTTTGGCTGTGAATTTCGAACCTATTCGCGTATTCAAGAAGAGGACGCAAGAGTGAAATATATAAGGATTTAGTAACCCAGAGATTCTTAAACTCTTTGGCTCGTCGCTTAATGAAACCAAGTTGGTTTACTTGCTTGGGAAAGCACTCTATCGTAATGTAGATTGAAGCTGAGCTTTTCATCCAGGATGACATCGAGATCTAATATGTTGTCAACCCTGCTGAGTGCCGTGTTGTTGAGGCGGTACCTATAATGAACGCTGCAGTTTTGTGAGAGAAACTAATTGCATGGCATTTGGCAATGTTAAGAGGGAGCTTGTTCGCGGAGCACCAATGGTCTAGGGAGTTAAGTTTAGACTGAAAAAAGGTAGCGTCAGATGGTGACCTGATGACATGGTAGATTTTGAGGTCGTCCGCATATAGTAAATGAGGAATATCAGATAAAACCTCCGATATGTCAGATATAAAAATATTAAAAAGAAGAGGGCCAAGATGATTTTCTTGAGGTACACCGGATTTAACTTCGACTTTCTTAGAAATAAGACCTTGGAATTTCACGAATTGCAAGCGGTCGTGGCCAAGCCACTTTAGTAAAGATCCTGCAATTCCGAATTGTTTCAGCTTGGGGACCCAAATGGAGTGATCAACTTGGTCGAATGCTTTGCTGAAGTCTGTATTGATCACCTTTCTCCATGTTTGCACAAAACATCAGAAACAAGCACCATAAGATTAGTTGTAGTAGAACGAACTTTCCTAAATCCATGCTCCTGCTCGTTCAGTTGATCGTCAACCAGATGAGAAATTTTGCAGTAGATGATTTTTTCAAATAGTTTGGGAATAGCAGATAGAATGGCAATGCCTCTATAATTTTGAATAAAACGTCTATCGCCACTTTTATAAATTGGTCTAACATAAGAAGATTTCGAATACGAAGGAAATAGCCCAGAGGAGAGAGAATTATTGAATATAGTATGAAGAGGATAGATCAGTTGTTTTACACACTTGATCAGAAAAGTAGGAGGGAGGAGGTCAGGTCCAGGGCCTTTTTTACTGTCTAGCTCTATAATGGCAGTAAATATTTCATATCATCAGCACAAATTGTTTGAGTCGCACCCGGGAATCGATATAATGTTTGGATCCTAACTGGACAAAAACTGCTTGAAAATGGTCAGCAAAAAAGTTGCAGATCTCTTGAGGAGAAGAAGACAATATCGAATTTTCAGTGGATATTGAAGAGGGGTAGCCGCTTGTTTTCCGCTTCATATTAACAAAATCAAAAATTTTTGGGGGTCGCGGATTATGTTCTCCCCAGTAGTTTTAATGTATCTGTCATACGCTTCGTGAGACTTAGTATAGAATTCATAAGCCATTAAATCGTATTCTTCTTTAATACGATGGCTAATGTCGACTTTATTCTTCATTAGGTTGTAAAGTTTGTTTCTGTGATTTCTCAGACATCTAAGAGACTTGTCAAGCCAATGTTTAGGGAGTTCATCTTTTTTCCTTATTTTAGGTACAAACTCATCGACCGCAACAAATACTATTCTATAAAACGTGGCTACATCATCATCAAGGGAATGGCACATAAACACATTTGTCCAATCGACATTGTCAAGTAAATTGTGAATGCTATCATAATTAGCATTATGGAAATCGTATACAATCCTATTATTGTCTGTACTTAACATGTTCCACTCTGTATTGGAAAGTTCAACTGTAAGAGCGGAATGGTGAAGACTATCAGAAAAGAGATTCTTTTCGTCATTAGCTTGACTAACCACAACATCGTCACAAACATTTACCGTTTTTACAGTCTAAACAATTACCGTTTTGGTTGGGAGTCAGAACAACCTGCTGCAAATCATGGCCATACATCGTACTCAGAAGGTTAAAATCAGAAGACTCAAGTAGGTTTACTAGTATTAAACCATCATCAGACTTATCGGAAACAAAACGCAAATTCGGACGATTAAAATCACCCAGGAATATAATTTTATCATCAGCACTACGAGAAGCTATAAAAGAAGATATCTGCTCGCTTATATAATTGTACACTATTTCGTCAGATCTCGTGGGACGTAACATAAACCAACATAAACCGAGGTTTTGTCAATTGAAACGCGGATATATATATATATATATATATATATATATATATATATATATATATATATATATATATATATATATATATATATATATATATATATATATATATATATATATATATATATATATATATATATATATATATATATATATATATATATATATATATATATATATATATATATATATATGCTGGAACAATTTGTGCGAGGCACAGTTTACAAGTTCCCTTGAGTGAGTGTTCTCAACTGCGAGTAAGACACCACCACCTCTTGATTGACCAGTGGAAACATAGTCTCAGTCATTTGTAAAGATTGTCCAGGTACTGTCAAGGATTTTTTCATTGATATGAGAGTCATTTAACCATGCTTCAGTGAAGGCAAGGACGTTGAAATGGCAAGATTTGGTGTCAAGAAAGAGTTTATTTATTTTACCCTTCATACCACCGCAATTGTGGTAAAAAATTCTGGGGCTTTTGATTGAGGATATATTGTAAGGAGCAATACCCGATACGGTTATAGGTTGTACGTAAAGAATTCTTAATCGGCAACCCTAAAAATCTTTCTACCTCCTCTGCAGTCATCGAATCGAAACCAAATTGACAGGATGATTTGGTCGTTATAGGAACTAGATTCGGTATACTTGTGACTGTGATGCTAGCCAAACACTAGATGTTTTTCTATTGTCGTACCGGCAGATGAGAGAATTCAATTCACATATGATAATTTTGCAGATGACCACATTAATTTCTATGCTGTAACTTCTGATGCAGTCATCGGATAAAAACGAAATTCACAGAGAAGGTTCATCTTGGCCTGAAGCAGTAGTACTAGATTTAAGGTTGCAGTGCCAATAAAACGCTGCCAACACTGATTATTTTTATCATTCTGGTTCTAGAAACTGCTGTCATAAAATTTTCATATGAAAGACGTAATAAAATTTTAAAAATAAGTAATAAGTGTTTTCATCATTATGGGCACTAAAACTGGTATCCGTTCCTGGATTCCTTCAACAAACTGTTCAATCGAATCCGCTCGCGAGTCAATGTCATCCAAATAGGCACTCCTTAATTCCGAACGGTCTGAATGACGCTATCCCTCCAACGCAAGCAGGTTCTCCCCCACTGCTTTCTGCCATAAAATTTGCCGCAAAGGGTTTTCCTCAGCAGGTTCATATGAGCTAGGTGACCTGCCCACCAAAGTCTAACGAGCTTTATCTATGTAATTATATCTACTTCTAGGTAGATAGCGTACAATTCATGGTTCTGGTATCTCCGAAATCGCTACGGGGCTCACATACGGGGCTGACGATTCTCCGCAAGGCTTTCCTCTCGAACGGAACTAAGAGGTTTGCTGAGCGCCCACATCTCGGATCCATACGTGAGTACTCGTAACACCATTGTTTTGTACAGCAAAAGCTTTGATATTTGGGTGAGATTTCGAAATTTAAAGAGCCTTGACAGCAGTGGCGTATTTGTACCTCTATATTGATATCAGCTGCTAGTACTGACCTAAGGTGGTTGAAGGATTGTACTACTTCAAATTCATGGTTCAGTACTCTAATGGTTTGACCAACTCCTGGTGTTCTCACGATAATCTTCGTTACATCAGCGAAAGTAGGTTATTGCTTGGAAATGATGGAAGCAAGTAAATCGAGTTAGAATCTTAGAAGCTTAATATCTGCCTATGGTTTGCTCCCATTAGCGAGGCAAGTTTATCTTATCTATTTTTCTTCAGCGCACCGTAGCATTTTATGCAAACCACTTTGTTTGCGTTTTTTTTTGTCCGAAACTGTATTAAAACAAATTTTATCGATAGTTTGAGCGCTATTTTGATTTTGAAGGTCTAGTTTGATCTGAGAGCATAAAGACATTCGGAGGGGCCGAAGGCATGGCCATTTTTCCTCATCACCAGCGACCCCGATGATTGATTGAAATTTTCGGGGCGTAGGTAATTCCTAATTTATCAAATTGATGGGGACATATTATGTGTGAATAGTTTCAAATATTCAAATTTTGAATATCGTAAGTGAATGATTGTTATATATTTAGTTATTTAATATTTTTTAGCTTTCATATTATAACCGTACGAATTCTCGAACCAGGCAGTAAAAATAAGCTACAGCAGGCTGGATTATTCGTTGCTTTGCGGTGAATTAATTATTTTTCCAGGATAGAAAATGAAAACAGAACACTAATGCATGCGAACTATGAAAATTGTAGAATATACTAATTGAATATTTATTCATCCATCAAACAAAAATTGTTTTATAAGAAAGTGGCTTAAAAATTAGATGTGTTTATGCTGGCTCAAATCTTGGCAGTGCCGAGTACTGCCGTAGGTGATGAGAAAACATTGAATAATATAAAATATCATTTTCGTTTTTAGAACATCTAGAAAGTTTTTACTGAGTATTGTGTGTAAAGCAACTGCAATGAATAAAATCATCAAAATCAAAAACAGCTTCAAATTCCGAAAAGGGCAAATTTTATTTAAGATTTTTCGAAAAAAATAAGTAGTCTTCACAGTTAATAGTTCCAAGAAGTCTCAACTTTTCTTATACTATAAAGTATAAGAAAAGTTCTTTCGCCTGCGCTTTTTTTTACGCGAATTTCGGATAATCCTATTTTTTCCTTCCAATTTTTTCCTGCAGCTTGATTAAATGCACTGCAGTAATAGGAGCCACTTGGTCTGTTTACCTAGCCTAATTGAAATGATATTGTTGAATATTAAAATTTTCAAAAGTGTATCATGAACGCAACATCAGCATTAAGCACCTAATGAGATCGCAATTCGCTCTTCTTGTCCATTGTTTATCTCATTTTGAATATTTTTATCTCATTTTGAATAATTAAGATAATTAAAGAGAAGAATGTTTTGAACATTTTCTTTACTTACTGCATCACTCGAAGATTCTACTCCACTAAAGATGGTCCCCTGTTCGCTTGCTCAGCTGTAAGAAAAACAAGAAACTATTACACTTATTCCCTTGTCAATCATCAATTGCTATATACCACGGCCGAAAGATTTGAATAGACCCGGGAAGTATTTTTGATGATCAGCTCAGGAAATCCAAGAGAAGAAGTCCAAATGAATATGTGTTGCTCATTTTCTGGAAATCTGGAAAACAATATTTCACACAGCATGCAATACGAATAAATTTTTATATCATTTTATTTCCGCTCTGCCCCGAAACTGTTTATGCGCTCTACTGCTTTGTGTTTTTTTTGACAGAAATTAAAATGGCTACCAGAAAATTCGCGCCAATATGTCGACAATATTTAAAAGGGCTCAAATAGGCACTTTCGCTTATAAAAAGTTTGTGAAATTCACAAAATTTTGCAAAACACATTGTTTGCTTATTCCTTACTTGTGATAAGAAACTCCAAGTGGTCGGCGTTGCAAACTATTGCCACAATTCGGCACAACTCACTTCATTGCAAAGATTAATGCAATTGCACAGTTTTCAAACACTTTTTTCAAATAAAACTCGCGATTTTCGCTTCTACACTAACGTTTTTGTGAACCGCACTAGTCGAATCTACACAAAATTAATCTGTATTTAAAATAAACATGATTTTATTTCCGTACCGACTCAAATTGTTTACATTAGTTTAGTTGTCATATTGACAGAGAGGATACAAAGAGGGGAATTGACATTGAAGATACATGAAAAGTGGTCGGTTTCTCTTCAATGTATTTTAAATGGACATCGCCCCTCCGAATGTTTTTATGCTCTCAGAGTTTGGTATCAAGTGTATCCGACAGTTCTGCCAAAGGCTCAAATTGACACTTGACGTATTAAATTACGAATATGGTCGGGTTTACAGCGGTTGGAGCAAATGTGACCTGACCTACAGTGCGGACTAAGTGAATTTAGTCCTAGTCGAATTTAGTCATCGTTTGTACGTGACAGCTGTCATTTAGCTTAATTTTAGTTCATGCACTGTAATCATCGTTTCGTTTGTCTGTCAAACATGTTTCTTTCAATAACTTTGAGTCAAACGGGAAGGTTGTGAGCTTATATTCAACATACCTATATTATTAATAGTCGCGCGAAAATCAGTTCTTAGGTTGAGTGTGTTTACAGTCATCTAGTCCACGACCTATTTTATGTTAGGTCGCTTGAAATCGTGGACTGACCTGTTGGGCCAGTTTGGGTCGGGTACTGAGTGTTTACAGCAGGTGAACTAAATAATTTAGGTAGAATTTGGCATATAGTCCGCGGACTAAGCGTCGGCTGAAAACATACCCTATATATATGGGAGACGACTCTTCTCGGATTCGATTTGAAACAATAGTTTTGTTATTTAAAAAAACAAATAAAAACTAAGCTAGCTACGACTTTTACTCCGCCGATCGCAAGTCTAACTTGTGACATGCCAGTCCCAAGCCCGGAAAAAGGAGGAGGATTTGAGACAACGAGGTAACTCTATGCTCAGTAAAATTTGTATAGTTGCAGCCTGATGGCTGAATTATACCTAACCGTCACAGGTCATTAGGGAGTATTAGCCATGTTGTCAGACCTGAAACATAGTTGTGTGAACTTTGGCACGCGGCAAATCTCCTGAAACAACTATCTCCGAGGCCCCCATGAAAATGGTTGAGCGATGTGTCGACAAATCATCCTTGAACAAACTTCCATCATTCTAGTAAATCAACTCTCTTGCGCAAATGTGTAGAGCAGCTTATATGGCGAATCGCACACAGCTTATATGAGATGTTGACATTAACATTATGGCTCGAAAATTTACCGATGCAGAAGAACTTCTGCTTAAAAATACAATCATAAAAATACAATCAAGGATGTTGCAGAAAACGTTGTGGGATAGAAAGCACGACGTGCGCAAAATAAATGGTTTGACGAAGAATCCAGAAATTCACTTGACGCAAAAAATGAGGACTACAAACAATGGCTCCAACGTGCAACCAGAGCGAAAAAGCAAAAATATGACGAGCTACGGCGAATGTCCAATAGAATAATTAGGCGTGAGAAACGGAAATGCTTTAACGAGCAGTTGCTGACTATTAATGTAAACCTAGTTACTAAGAACACCAGAGAAGCGTACAGACTAGCAAATACTATCAAAAACGGCTAATAACTCAGAACTAGCCTCTGTAAAGACAAAGATGGAAGTGTTATCAGCGACATCGAAAAGTTAACAAACGATGGGCGTCCTAGCTCGAAGAGCTTCTGAATCCACTATCAAACATCCTGGCAGCAGAAGCTGGGCTCCATGTTGATACCGCTGATCAGCCCCCATTCACACAACCCCCGACAGTAGAAGAATTTAATCTCGCCTTGCGATCACTGAAAAGGAACAAAGCGCCGGGCGCTGACGAGATACCAGCTGAGTTACTGAAGTCCGGTGGGGGGAGGGGGATTTTATTAAGTGCGCTACATCAACTACTGCTGCAAATATGGGAGACTGAAGTAATCCCAGACGATTGGCGCACAAGCATCATCTGTCTCATCCAAAAAGGGAGATAAGCTGCAGTGTGAGAATTATAGAGGCATCTCCTTAGTCTGTACGGCCTACAAAATTCTGGCAAAAATTCTAGAGAATAGAATTAAACCGTTCGCGGAAGAAATCATTGGGGAGTATCAAGGCGGCTTCAGATTTGGTCGCTCCACAATCGACCAGCTCTTCACGGTCAAGTTAATTTTGCAAAAGTGCTGGGAATACAACGTCGACGTATACCAAATCTTTGTCGACTTTAAATAAGCATATGACAGCATCGACCGAGGCTGCATCATGCTGCAATTTGGTACACCGGACAAATTAGTCAGACTCATAAAGATGACGATGGCAAACACTGTCTCGCAGGTTCGGATCGAGAACAGATTGGACGCTCTTCAACCTGGCACTTGAGATCGCTATTCGGGTAATGAATCTGAACACCAGCAATACGCTACTCGTTAAGTCGACACAATTGGCAGCGTACGCGGATGACATTAACATCATGGCTCGAAAATTTACCGATGCAGAAGAACTTCTGCTTAAACTTGACATCGCAGCAAAGGAAGTTGGAGTACGAATTAACGAGGACAAAACGAAAGCTATGATGTAATCTAGGACAAGGACGCCACCGCACTCGACCATCAACTAGCGGACCTTAGCATCAAATTCGTGAACAACTTCGTTTACTTCTAAAGCAACCTATCGAACTGACAAAATCAAGCGACGGATACAACTAGCAAATAAGACGTTCTTTTCGGTCCTCACTATTATGGAATCGAAGTATGTGTACAGAGAGACTAAGTTCCGCATTTATAAAACTATCATGAGACCTGTGCTTTGCTATGGCAGCGAAACATGGACCCTGACCTAAGGCTCCGAAAGTATGATTGACACTTTCGAACGGAAAGTTTTCCGGCGGATTTTTGGGGCTGTTCGCGACCGAGATGGATGGCGTATGCGGTACGACAATGAGTTGTACGAACTGTACGATGAGCTGGAAGTGTCCAAAATCGTCAAACTACAACGTCTACAATAGGATGACGATCGCATGCCGGAACGAGTTATGAACGGAAGACGAGTCGACGGAGCGAGACTACGAGGAAGACCTAGAGCTCGTTGGGAGAGCTCAGTATATGCGGACGCCGAGCAACTACTGAGATTCCAAGACTGGAGGATGCGGTCATGTGACGGAGGTAAATGAAGGACAACGATCCAGGCGGCCGGTGTCCCAGGATGATGATGAAGCTAGTTAAAACCAGACAAAAAAGTCTGCTGACATTTAGAAATGTTATTGTAATTTAGTTTAAGAAAAACAGTTTAAATTTGAATTGTTTTGTTACCTTGTTTGGTTAAATAAATAAATTAATTGTTGGAAAATATAAACTGCACTAGATTCTCAATAGCACTAAAGTCCTGATAACAATTTTCTCACCCGCACTTGGATCAAATTGAAAAATTCTATAAGCTCTGTTTATTATTTCATTGAAATGTGAATTGATTTTTAAAGCAATTGACTGATATTTACTTCTTCAGTTTGGATTCAAGGCTCGATTTTTGTCCATCAAATTTCAAACAAACAAATCAATCTATGTCGAAGCTGCGATTTCCAATAGCTGTACAAGCATATTGGCATTAGCATTTCATGTATTTATCAATCGATTGGCTTGAATTGATGCAAATCGAATACAGGGTCATTGTTATGAATTCGCTTTCGATCAGATGATTTACTTTTGCCTCCTTTCATTAGTACTACGTTCCAGAAAATAAACGCAGTCTTTACTCCACCCTGTATTCAAATACCTGATCACTATCCTCACGCATTTGTTTATGAAACGTATTGCGGAAAAAAGTAGATTGAAATGTTATGGTAAGGAAACTTGCTACGCGCTTGGATTCTCCTAAAATTCGCCGGATGTGGCTATGTTTAGAAAATCTTTTTCATAATAACGTATAATTTAGCTCAAGTTTTAAAATTTTTCATTTTCTACTTCAAAATGAAATAGACCCCTGAACTAAGCGCAGTTCGGTTCTATAATTTCCAATCAACTCATACAGCAGGTGCATAATAGTCATGCGCGTGCATTACATCCCCGAATCTATCTTAAGTGCCTATGCTCGAATTTTATAATTAGATTAGTGGTGTCATTGAACTAGCCAAAATACTTTGCGACAACTGCATACCTTTTCCTGAGATCAATGTACTTTAAGCAAGCTATTTCACTATATGTACACGCGGTAGACCAACGTGTAAAGAACATAAAAAACTAAACAAATTGAATATGCCCGGGAGCGAGTTAAAGAAGCAAGTGGCACTTAATCGAAACGAGATCTATCTATGTAAAAGTATCTAACGCTGAAAAAATCAAAAAGAAATCAATTGCTCTAGTTGATATCTAGCTTTGAGCAGCGTAAGCTAAGATGCTTTTACACTTAGTTAGAAGTCATGATATATTTAGGTTGATTTGAACAGACTAACGGTTTTGAGTTATCGAGGTAATGATGGATAAATATATATTTGATGAGTCTCAAGTATGTAGATGAAGCTGGTCCTGATTAGAAATATGACATTTCTAATTAAGACAACCAGTTTTTTAAAATATGCAAATGATCAATAAGTAACAAATAAAAAATTTACTCACCAATGGAAATTCTCAGCGCAAACTTTAATTTAATTTTTTAATATTTCATCAGCACGCCTCTCTGAATTTCAAACCGTGTTTTGTCTCTTTTTTTGAGTACTGATTCCGGCTCTACGAGAAAGATGTTGGCTTATAACGATTCGCATCAGCCATCGGATTCGACAACAACCATATAGCTGGAATAGACTTTATATTACTATATGCTATCTCATCTAATCTAAACTAAACTAATTCCGATTTACTTATATTATGACTTTACTTCTACTGACTTATTTTATTACTTCGATTGCAAATTCAAATTGACCAATTCAAAAAATTTGCCAAATTCAGTGATGTGCTTGTTATTATTCACCATTAATAACGCATCTACACAGGTTATAGTGTTGGAATACTTCAAAGCTCAATCTTTGATTTTCCAATGCCTGGTAGTGAAAGATTTGTTGATCTAGATCAGGGGTGGGCAAACAGTCGATCGCGATCGACCGGTCGATCGCAAACAGTTCGACAGTCGATCACAGACATTTTAAATAATTTACTAGGTTAATTTAAAAAGTGAACTAAAAATTTAGTAGACGATTATTCAGTACATTTTGGAATGTGTCTTGGCTTAATAGATCCAATCGGACAGTCCACGCAGTTTCAGTTCACACAAAAGCTCGCAGAGCCTTGGTGGCGGAGAACCCAAAGGAAAAATCCGAGATAGCTATACTCTGGATTTGTTCAATTTATAGATTTATATCATTGTAGTAAAACTGTTTCACTAAATCTCGTATACGTATACGTTTGTTTCATTTGCTTAAATCTCTCTGTTCTAAAGTACACACTTTATATTTTCGCTTCCCGCTATACACCTTGCCTGCATTTTTAGTAAATTTTCGTACACAGCGCAACAGAGGTTAATCTCAATTTTAGATAAAATAAAATTTTAAATTAAAATCTTTTCACGTCAATTTAGTATGTGCAGTTCATTCTTTCGAGTTGAAAAGTGGCATTGGGTGATTGAATTTGAAAATGGAATTGTGTAAATGTCTTTTCAATATCAAAATCGATCGAAAATTTAAATTCTTGACCAGATAATGGAGACATGTCAGAATTTAGCTTCACGATTAACTCAGTACTAGCCTAAAGAATGAACTACACATACTAAATTGGCGTGAAATGATTGGAGACATGTGCCAAAGCCATCTGCATTTTCAAAGCAAAAGCATCTTCCAAGTAATTTTTCACGCTTAAAAGTGAGCACAACTCTTGTTTATTTTCAAGCTGAATTTTCGCCGAAATAAATTTCACGTGAAATTTGCATGAAAATTTAACGTGAAATCGAAAACAGTACTAAGCTTTAGATGGCTCAGCTGAGGAAGCTTTTTGGAAAGATTTCTAAATCTTTTGCCTGAAATTATTGCATTTTTGGACATATTGGAACAAAAACATGAACAATTGGAAGATCCAGTATGGGTAAAGAAATTAGCATTTCTTATGCCGGGTTTCCATCAAAGAGACAAAACAAGAAACACGGACAAAATATGTTTTTCTGAACAAAAACACGAATGTTTTGTAAAAACTGAACAGTTTCGCGAACATTTTTGTCTCTGAAAACTGTTTTAGTAAACAAAACACCTTCCCATCGCGAGTCGGTAAGATCAAAGGAAAACATGTTTGTTCGCATTTTTTGTCTATTTGGTTGAAACATGCACTTTTGTTTTTAGCGACAGCACTCAGTATATCGATTAGTGTACTTTGATTCACCTCGTAAAAAATTTAAAATATAATAATAATAAAAAAATTATAATCAGTTGCAGTAATCATATACTTATGCTTAATATAAATAATACACTGAAATAAAGCGTTGTATTAATTACTTTGTCATATTTAATTTATATTATGACCCATATTTATCTGATTGAACTGTAGATAGAGGTACACAATATGACTATTTTATTAATTTTATTTATCTTACCTTGATGTACTGTCTAAGAGCATCATATAGGGCCTCACATACTTCCGGTACTATTCGAAATATTGAAGGAGGTGAAACTTTGAACTAATAATTCAATGATTGAAAACTGTCTCCAGTGGCTAAGTACCTCAAAGTAAGTGCCAGGCGATCGCTTTTCTGTAATTTGTAATTTTTTGGCGATTTTCGGTCCTAGCAAATTAATTAACAGTTCAAAATCACTGCTTGACATTCTTACAAAGTTGTGAAACAATGATCTCATTTCTCCACTTAAGCCAACGTCGTCAGTACATAAAATCTTCCAATAATACTTCCGTGCTATAATCAACTTTCCTTCTTAATTGAGAACTGACCCAATATATCGGTTTTTTTCTTCTTTTTATGTCATTTATGAAGAAAAATCCACAGTAAATTATAAAATCTCCGTCTTCATACATTTCTCGGACACAGGATAAACAGAACTGAGAACAAAAGGATAAACAGAACTGTTCAGTTGGAACAGTCTGTTTACAATAAACAGAACTGTTTTCAAAAAACGAAACAAGTATTTTGTATTGTTTTTTGAAAACTGTTTTTCAAATTGTCTCTTTGGTGGAATCCCGGCATTACGGATTCTATGAGCCATTATAGCTCGCTTGGTTTACAATTACAAGGAAAATAAAAATATTGTTGACTTGTTGAGTTCGCTTAATGTTTTCTAAGTAAAATTAAAACCTTTTGCTTCACAATTAAACAGGCAAAATTTTTAAATATTTTCCATATTTAGAAAAACATATTAAACTTACTGGTGAATCTAAAATGCGAAAGCTCAAAGACATCCGTCAGTTCGTGAAAAAGTCCGGGGCCTTCGATGGCCGCTTAAACTGATTTTTTCCCCTCCTCGCCAATTTATCTGGTATCACTATGGACCAATAGGTCTATGTGTGGCCTTGTGCCAACCGGTACAACCAAACCTAACCTAGTGGTGAATGTAATATTGAAATGTTTTTTTTTTAACTGAAAAATTTTAATCAAGAATTCGAGAGACGATTTGCAAATCTCAATAACCTTAAACCGATTTTTGAATTTATTTCATTTCCTTTTGGAGAATTCGATAAAGAGGATATTTCATCAAATCTAGTTCATACTTTACAATTGAATTCATCGGATCTAGTGTTAGAAATTTTAGCAATAGCACGCGCAAATGAAAATTATGTTTGAATTTTTTTACCATAAAAAATATCCATTATTGAGATTGGTGGCAATGAGGACATTTGCATTTTTTTTGCTTCCATTTATCTATGTGAAGCAACGTTTTCCTAAATTAAAAACATCGAATCGCAACTTAGGAGTTCTCTGACTCTCTGACCACTTAATGGCATCTATTCGATTGTGCATCATTGCTTAGAAGTCTAACTCTACAATACTTTGTGATGAAATGGAGTGTCACGCATATACATCAAAAATTAATCCAAAATATTTATTAATAAAGGAAATTGCACAAAGTAGTAAATACAATGTACTTAATATATTAATATCAATAAAGACGTTAATTCAAATTTTATTTGTTTCTCATTTAACCCAGTTTTCGAAGTCGATTGCGTATAAATTAAAAAAATTAATGTCGATCATACCAGTATTAAGTTTGCCCGCCCCTGATCTAGATCATCAATTAAATTACATGAAGAGCAATTAGGACTCTCTAATATTTTCATTTTGAATAAACTTAAATTATTATAACATTTATTAGTTATTAGTCCATTTATTAGTTAAAAGCATTTATTAGTTATTAGTAACATTTATTAGTTAAAAGCCCGTAAGGAAGAACGCTACCTTGTGGTGGAATGGCGAACTCACAGAGGCTAGAGGTCGCACACGAAGGGCGTTTAACACCGCAAGGCGTTTCGGAAACGTGTCTGACTGGGATCGTTACAAGCAAGAGCTGTCGCTTTTCAAAAAGAAGATTAGACAAGCCAAGCGCGACTCATGGAGGGAATTCTGTGAGAACATTGAAGGAGGTACAGAGGCTGCCAGAATCAGGAAGGTCCTAAGCGTAACCCCCGGCGTACCTACGCTTTTGCGAAGGGAAAACGGGGATTGGGTGGAGGACCCGAAAGAGTGCCTGGACTTGCTACTGGAAACTCACTTTCCAGAATCAGCCTGCGTGACACCGCGTAGTGACGTACTTCGAGGAACTCACCGGGCTTCTGAGCGGCTGATCAAGGAAGTAGTGGACGAGGTCAAGATTGAATGGGCTATTGGCACATTTCGACCTTACAAAGCTACAGGGATTGATGAGATATCACCTATCATGCTTCAAAAAGCAGATAAGGCCATCATTCCCATTCTGCAGCGTATTTTTACCGCATGCCTCCGCCTCGGGGTAGTACCCGAGCAATGGACAAAAGCTAGAGTGGTCTTCATTCCGAAACCTGGTAGGTTGAATCATGAAGGACTTTAGACCAATCAGCTTAACATCGTTTCTGCTCAAAACACTAGAGAGGCTTGTTGATCTGCACATCAAAAGCTCGATTGATGTCGCGAGACTCTGTGTTGATCAACACGCGTATCTAGCGGGCAGATCAGTAGATACGGCATTACACAAAGTTGTCGGTACAATAGAAAAATCCCTACGACAGAAGGAATTCACGTTGGCAGCCTTCTTAGACATTGAGGGGGCCTTCAATAATGTCACTGTCGCGAGTATCATTGATGCCTTGGTTCGATATGGAGTGGATAAAACCCTGGCGACCTGGGCATCTGACTTGCTCAAGAGCAGGCGGATTGAGGCTACCTTTTTGGAGGCCAAAGCGGAAAGAACAGTCGGTACCGGAACACCACAAGGAGGGATTATATCTCCCCTTTTCTGGATCCTGACAGTCAACGAAATACTGGAGAAGTTAAGGGCCAGTGGCTTTGAGGTAGTGGCGTATGCCGATGACATTGTGGTACTTGTGAGGGGTGCGTTCCCACAAACTTTGTCGGACCTTATGCAATCGGCGCTGGACCATATTCAAATCTGGGCCAGAAAAGTCGGTCTTAGGGCAAACCCGACAAAAACCGAACTTATGCTCTTCACAAAGAAACACAGGGTACCGGCTATTGCCACGCCTAACCTCAACGGAATAACATTGGAGCTTGCTGATAGTGTTAAATATTTGGGCCTTATACTAGACAGGAAACTGAACTGGGGGGCTAACGTGAAGCACAGAATTAGTAAGGCCCGCGCAGCACTTTTCGCTTGCCGGTCCGCCTACTCCAATACCTGGGGTCTTAAACCTAGGGCGGCCTATTACATATTCACATGTGTAGTCAGGCCGATTTTGGTGTATGGAGCGGTCGTGTGGTGGAAAGCAGCGGAGAGTAAAACTAATATCAAGGAGCTAACAACACTGCAAAGATTAGTTTGCATATGTATTACGGGCGCTTTAAGAACCGCCCCAACGGCTGGGTTGGAAATGATTTTGAGACTCATGCCCCTAGATCGATTCATCTTTAGAAGCGCAAGCTTAGCGGCGATACGCGCTAAAAGTTCTGGCATGTGGAACGATTCATATCAGTGGGGCCACAGCGGTATTCTTATAGAATGCCGCAAAAGATTTGGACTCGTTGCAGAAGACACGGACCACATGAGCAAAATAATACATCTTGGCAGGAATTTCCAGGTCAAGATACCCACAAGAACAGACTGGAAGAAAAAGGAAGCTACCACCGATAGGGGCGCCTGGATTTACACGGACGGGTCAAAGACGGACACAGGAGTTGGCTCGGGCGTATTTTCTACGGATTTGAGCCTTAACCTGTGGTGTAGACTGTCGGACCATGCTACCGTCTTTCAGTCTGAATTACATGCTATACGCATGGCAGTTGAGTCCATTAGTGGAATATCAACCAGACCAATGACCATTTGTGTCGACAGTAGGGCGGCCATTCTCGCTCTTGCGTCTTACAGATGTTCTTCAAAAACTGTTTACGCTTGCAGAGTGGCTCTCAATGATAGGGCAAGGCATATTCCTATCCGGATTATGTGGGTGCCAGGGCATAGTGGGGTCATAGGCCACGAAAAAGCTGATGAATTGGCGAGGAAAGGTTCAGGAGCTAGCAACTGCCCCTGCATCACTGTACCTCGGTCAATCGCGGACGCCACAAACAAACTTGATGCCGCCATATAAGCCAAACTAAAGTCCGAATGGGAAAACAGGCTGGACTGCAGGGTGGCCAGGACATTATGGCCATCACCTGACCCAAGCAAAAGCAGGAAACTGCTCAAGCTCAGCAGGAACTGCTTGAGAACCACGGTCGGCTTGCTCACAGGGCACTGCCTTACCGCATCTCATGCGAAGAAAATGGGACTGACATCCAGCAGTTTATGCAAGAGGTGCGAGATGGAAGAGGACACCATCGAGCATACTCTCTGCGATTGTCCGGCCCTAAATAATAAACGCCTCAAAATTTTTGGTGCATACCACTTTCAAGGGTTAGCAGAGGTGGCCGGTACCGTCACGCTGAGTCAGCTGATCCAGTTTGGCGAAGCGGTCACTTGGCAGCTCTAAAAAGCCAGCGGAGGGTGGCAAATGGGCCCAAACTAGTGGCCTAATGCAAGCCGCGTTTCCCGGCAGCCCTCTTTACTAACCTAACCTATTAGTTATTAGTCTGTTTAATTGTTTTATAACTTTGCTTTTTAAATTTAAATTCTTGAACCAAAGTTGATCTTTTCCACGTTGGAACGCTTTATTCCGGGTGCATATCTTATATTTACTTATTTCCATTCTGTAGGACAGTCTATACTCATTTTTAATTTGATCACAAATTTTCCCTATGCTTTCATCCGACTCATATTTGGCGCTCCCTCTACTACTCCCATTCTGGCCTCACTGTCCACACTATTTATCACCTCTATACCACAGTGGCCTGGCCACATAATATTAAACACCACGTTTGGCAAGCATCGACAACTTTTATAAATTTCATTGGTAAGCTCTGAGGAGCAGGCTACGTTTGAATCTGTTAATTTTAAAACCTTAACTACTGGATTATCTTTGCAGAACGATTCCTGTGAGCTCTGCATTGATTATGGATACATTCTGATTCAGCTTAAATTTCTTAATTTGCTCATTATTATGGATTAAATATGCACAACCCCCTCATAAACAAGATTTCGATCCATCCGATATGATAATATGAAAATTAAAATTTAATGATTCTAAAATTAACTCCTTATATCACATTTTTTTCGGGAAATAAGTCAGCTCGTCATACCCTTTTTTATATTAAAATGCAGGAGACGAGTTTACTCGTTCTGTTGCGCGAAGTGGTAAGGCGCAGGAAACTTGTAAACACGGGGCTCTAAACGGGGTGGGGGTCGTGTGTTATCTATTGTCGACGGTACCCGATCTATCGACCTGCCGATACATTGAGTTTGAGACGGAACAAAAAATAATAATTGTAAAAATAAACAGCCAGAATATTGACATTATTTTATTACCTGATATACCTGATAATTTTAAACAAAGGATTTTGTTTTTGCATTTTCGTTCGTCTCTCCAGTAACTGCTTTTGTTGGAACGTCTTATATTCGTGTTTCTGAGCTCATTTTGCTTTTATTATATATTTTTGGATATTGAAATTATTGAATTTTGGTACAAAAGACCTAAGTGACCTAAGTGTTGGTGAAAAATCTTAAGTTTTTTTGAACTGCCGCTTATTTCTTGAGTGATATTATTTTCGAATGTTATAATTTAATTTTCTTAAAGATTATAATTTTAATTTCCTCGAAAATAAATCAAGATACATACAAAAGTGATGATGAATTGTTTGCTGACAGTTTATCTAATTGTTCCTGTCAAAGTAACGTAGAAAATTTATCCGATTACGATTCTAGTGAAGAAGATACGATTCCTCTTCCATCAACGTCTACCCGAAGAGGAATTTCAAGTTCATCATCTAGTTCTGATTTAGATGATGGCGAAGAATGGTCATCGAGAGATAATCCACCAGTTTTGGAGGAGTTTCTAGGGCAGCCGGGAATAAAAACCGAAAATGTTTCTGACAGTGTAGTAGATGCCGTGAATTTTTTTATCGACGATAATTTATTTGCGTTCCTTGTCAAATAGGTATTATCACCAAAACAAAGCCAACTTCAAAACGTATAAAAAATCCTTTAAGTGTACAGACATCACTGTTAAAAAAATGAAGAAGTTTCTGGGGCTTATAATAATTATGGGACAGGTACGCAAGGACAAGATAATTATTGGAGCAATGAACCGTGGACAGAAACATCGTTTTTTTGCAAAAACGATGAGTAGAGACAGATTCCGCCAAATATGGAGTGCTTGGCATTTCAATAATAATGAATATGTGCAAGACAATTCAGATAGACTTTGCAAAGTCAGACCAATGTTGGATATCTTTCTTTCAAAATTCAAAGAGTCTTACAAGCCTATTCAACAGTTATCTTTAGATGAAGGCATAGTACCATGGAGAGGAAGACTATTCTTTAGAGTTTATAATGCTGAAAAAATTATAAAATATGGGATTCTGGTGCGTATGGTATGTGAAAGTAACACTGGCTACCTATACAATTTGAAATTTATTGCGGTCAAGGAAACAGATTGATCGAAACAATGCAGGTAGTGTTATCTCCGTTTGCAGATTTATGGCACCATGTGTAAATGGATAATTATTACAAAAGTGTTCAAAACAGTGAGATACTATTGAAGAAAAAAAAAAGAATTTACGGTACCATACGGAAAAATAGAGGACTTCCGGACTGCCTGAAAACAGTTTCATTCAAAAATGGTGAAACAACTTTAAGAAAGAAAAAAATATATTGCTGCAAGTTTGGGAATCAAAAAAGACTGTAAATCACATTTCCACAATTCACTCTGCAGAGATGAAGAAGAGTCAGAGCATCGACAGGAAGACGACACAAAACATTATAAAGCCAAATGCTCTGATCGATTATAATCAATACATCAAAGGCGTAGACCGGGCAGATCAGTACTTATTATATTATTTAATTTTACAAAAAACTGTTAAGTGAACTAAAAGAATGGCAGTGTTCCTTATAAATTGTGCCTTATTCAATTCATTCGTAGTTTATAATTCAGTTCATTCCGCTAACAAAAAAAAAAAATTAAAATTTTTGAAAGGAAATAACGATTCATTGGGTACTGTCTAAGGACATGAGGAAACATACATTGGAACCTCTATTTGGAACCGGCAAAAATAAAAACGTTTTACGTCGCTGTCGTGTGTATTTCGCTGACAAACTACGCAGTGAAACGCGGTACATGTGCAAGTTTTGCAATGTACCCCTGCACAAAGGAAAGTGTTTCGAACGCTACCACACATTGAAGCACTATTAGGTCATAGTTTTTACTAATTTTCGAAGAAAATTAGTATTAAACTCGCTTCGCCGAAAATTCGTCATACACACACACACACACACACACACACACATATATATATATATATATATATATATATATATATATATATATATATATATATATATATATATATATACATATATATATATACATATATATATATATATATATATATATATATATATATATATATATATATATATATATATATACATATATATATATATATACATATATATATATATATATATATATATATATATATATATATATATATATAAATATATATATATATATATATATATATATATATATATATATATATATATATATACAGTTGGAGACAAAACTCTCCATACACCCTCAAAATTTCATAGATTTAGTAGAAAATGCAAATATTTATGAGAATTTTATATGCAACTTTACTGCAAATGTATTTTAATTAACATAAATTTAAAAAAAAAATACATTAATTAACTTATAACCGTAAAAACACCAGAAAAAACGAGATTCAGCAGGGACAAAAGTGTTCATACATTGATCAGATAGTGTATTCTGTTCTTCATTGCATTGCTTTACTGTTGTTTTTCTTCAAAGAACCGTTGTATTTACTATGAAATGCTTGAATGCGATCTAATAATTAGTTTGTTTTAGTAATCTGTGAGCAAAGGGAGTGAAAAATGAGCAAGCGTAAGGTAGTAAGTTTTGAAATAAAAAAATTAATTATTGCTGAGCACAGAAATGGAAAATCATACCGCGCAATTGGAGCTTTGTTTAATTTATCCCATGCCACTGTCCAATACATTGTTCAAAAGCATAAAAACACAAGATCAGTGGAAAATAAGCCAAGAAATGGACGACCAAAGAAACTTTCCAGGCGGGATATCAGCATGATCTTAAAAGAGGTCGACAAAAACCCAAGAATCACTGGTCGGCAACTGGCGGAACATGTCGCTAATACTTCGAATAAGTGTGTTCACCCTAAAACCATCCGAAGAATCTTACGTTCCTATGGATATGCAAGTAGAGATCCTCGTAAAAAATCGCTAATATCTGAAAAGAATAGGCAGCTTTGACTTGAATTTGCGAAGCGATATTTAGGAAAGGATTTAGAGTTCTGGAAAACTGTCTTATTTACTGATGAAAGCAAGTTCAACTTGTTCGGTAATGATGGCAAAGAAAGAATCTGGCGAAAAAAGGGAACAGCATTGCAACTGAAGAATTTGATACCAACAGCAAAACACTGGGATGGCAATGTGATGATGTGGGTGGAAATGCAGCTGGTGCGATTGGCAAATTGGTCTTTATAGACGGTATTACGGACCAATACTTTTATAAAAGACTGTTAGAAGAACATTTGCAACCTGCCGTGGACAATTAGGGTCTTGGCCGGCATTGGATATTCCAACAGGACCGCGATCCCAAACATACTGCACGTTTTGTAAAGAACTGGTTGCTTTATTATGCACCAATGCAGCTGTATTCCCTTCCTCAGTCGCCAGACTTAAACCCCATTGAACATACTTGGAAACTTATGAAAAGAAAAATCTCGAAAATTCACACCAGCAGCAAGGAGTCACTCAAAACTGCGCTTCAACAAGCCTGGGGAGAAATAACTCCGGAAGTTACTAAAAATTTGGCGGATTCAATGCCACGACGGTTGCAGGTTGTTATTGATGCCAACGGTGGCCCAAAAAAATATTGAAATATAAAATTATATTAAATAATGTGGAATTTTCAGTTCAATTACATAATGTATGAACACTTTTGTCCCTAATGCCTTTCGTTTTTTTTTTGTGTTTTTACGGTTATAAGTTGATTAATGTAACTTTTTTTTAAATTTATGTTAATAAAAATACATTTGCAGTAAAGTTGCATATAAAATTTTCATAAATATTTGCATTTTCTGCTAAATTTATGAAATTTTGAGGGTGTATGGAGAGTTTTGTCCCCAACTGTGTATATATATACATATATATATATATATATATATATATATATATATATATATATATATATATATATATATATATATATATATATATATATATATATATATATATATATATATATATATATATATATATATATATATAATATATGTATATATGTATATATGTAAATATTATATATATATATATGTATATATATATATATATATATATATATATGTATATATATATATATATATATATATATATATATATATATATATATATATATATATATGTATATATATATATATGTATATATATATATATATATATATATATATATATATAGATATATATCAGCAAAATGGTTAAGGGAGATAATCTCTGGAGTGGCCGATTCGATTGACCTGAAATTTTCGGAGGACATAGATATAGAATTCAGATATCTTAAACCTTTGTGCGGCGGCGGGCATTTTAGTGAACTTTCAGGCACTCCTATATTTCCAAGCAGTGTATATTTTTGTTAAAAAAGTACTAAGAATAAAAACTTATTATGTTTTTAGTTTGCTTATGATAAAGAAATGAAAATTTTGAGCCTTATGTAGGTGGTGAGTGCCTAAAAGTAGGCAAGGATTTTTTTGTCAAATTTCGATTTGTCATAACTTCTAAGAAAAACAATGGATCATCGTGAAATTTTCAGAGCGTATTGATATGGACTAGAATTTAACACACATGGACTTTCAAGACTCTGCGGGCAACTCTGTAGCTACTGTAGAATCCTGAACAAAAATCCTTCAAATCATCGATCCTCCTGAAAAATTTTTGATTTTTGAAAATGAATTCAATTTATTGATAAACTTTGACTTTTGTCCACCAAGTCAAACAAAAATTTTCAAAATCCCGCGGTAAACAAGAACGGCAAACCGTGATCAAATTACCTCTATTTTCAGCACTCAAAACTTCTGTTCACGAGAACTGACGATCGAATAATGCGATGAAATTTACAGGACATGTTGGAATTTGTTAGGACCAGGTCTGATAGAAGTGATTTTGAAATACGGGCAACACTGTGGTAGTGGTGCCCTTTGGAAAAATCGCTGAAAAAAAACTGGTTTTTGGCCTATAGCTTCCGATTTAGCCACCAGATTTTAACAAAATTCACGCAGTAGGTGAACCTTACTCTAAGACAAATCTCATAGAAATTTGGTTGAAAAATTAGTAGTCTACTAAATATTGTAAATTTTCTCAGGAAAATAAAGGTTTTTCCCCTATAATTTCCGACGCAGTAACGAAATCGAAACGAAATCAATGTGGTAAGTGGATCTTGTTGCGTTTCTAATTCTGTAGGAATTTCGTTGAAAAATCGTGAAAGGGTTGCCAGCTATGATTAATTTCGTAATTTATTGACATTTCTTTATGGAGCGATGTTGTCATAAAATTTCCAAATGGGAACGATCCTGCAATGAAAATTAACAATAAATATTTACGTTTCAAAAATTCAAAAAGTTTGGGCGGTGGTAGCCCTAAAATTATATTCACTCCTATAACTTACAGCGCAGCCATTCAATCGAAACGAAATTCATAGGGTGGGTTTAAGACAATGTGAAGCAGCTATGGTGCTGGCACATGATTGCCAGCACCGGACAATTTCGTAAATATTGCACCAACAGATGCTTCCATTTTGTATTCATAAGCATAGCATTTACAATAAAATAAGCAACCGATATTTAAATTTTCCGAGTTTTGGAAATTTTTCGGATGGCAACCCCAGACATATTTTAATCGCTGAAACTTTCAATGATATCCTTAGATGAAAACGAAATTCAAAGGATAGGTTGATTAAGCACGAGCATGTTGTGGTAGACTTATTGCTACTGTGCTGGACAAATGTTGCCAGCACTGAACATTTTCATCATTTGTGTTATAGGAAATGCTGTCAGAAAATAATATTTGTTCCTTTGAGTAAGAAATGGTTGATATAATACTACAAAGAAGTGTATAACGTCTTCACACATTTTTAAATCCCTCAAAGATAACTTCTTCGAAAATTAATTTTCTAGTGGTTCTGATGCGCTAGACTTTTTTTTTATAATGTGTTGAAAATTTCTAAATAATCTTGCAATTTTGTATGAATAAAATTATTTCGATTGTGAAATAGTGTTTTTTCTATGACTCCCAAGAAAGTAGAATGTTTTTGTACATAAAAAACAAAATTATACATACTTTGCTAAGTACACAAATGGAGACGTCTTTTTAAAGTGAACTGAAAGTTTCATTGAAAAATATCAAATAGATCGTGATACATGAATATTTTACGGAAAGTCTAATTTTGGCGCGAAAATTTAAAAAAACACCTGCGCCTCGCCGCGATTTGGCAGGAAAATGCTTGACTACATTGTTCTAGTTATTTTTCATAGTTGCACATTCATTGGGACTAATATTTTTGAAAATTCCACTCTTCTTAGGTATTATTGTGAGAATATTTGGTGTTGTTATTTGAGATTCAGCCTTAATTTTATTAATGATATTACTAAACTTATTATAAATATGAAATTATTTGGCTTTTGAATTAAACGGTACTAATTCCTTAAACAATTCATTATCCGTCATTTTAATTTTGATCAGTTCTTTAACTAGTCTAATCTGAGCCCAAAATTCCGTCGGGATTTCATTCGCCATATCAAATGCAATCATATTAGGTGTTTGTCTAGACCAGGGATGGCCAGCCTTTTGCATACCACGCGCCAATTTTTTCGCAGATGAGTTCAAGTGCGCCATGTAAATCGGAACAATTTTCCCATCTACTTAAGTTCACTGTTGTAGACATGGGTAATGCAGCGCTGCGCTGCGTGATTGCGTTGAAGCACTAGCCATGATACCACTGCGCTGATACCGATTGTCGGTATCAGTAGCGCAGTAATGCACTTAGGTATTAGTAGCACAGTAACGCACTTCGGTATCAATGGTGTTAGCGCTGCCGCTTTGCAATGCCAACACCATTTGGCTTGGCGCTAGGCTACGGCGAATAGAGAAAGTGGTAAAATGTGTTTCGCTCAGTGGAGGATAATAACTCAATCACACAATTAAATCAATTAATTTATCTGAGTACCAATCTGCAATAGTCAGAAGTGATCTCCTGGACAAGAAGGTGATTGCTGCCATATTTCTCGCCGTTTTTACTGGTGCAGATAGGGAAAGGAGTCCAGTGCTATCATCCGTGTACCATAAACTTTTTTTTACTGATTTTTTAGTTAAGCTATTTTTTAGTTAAGCTATTTTTTGCTGATTCACTGGAAAGTTATGAAATGTCATAAAATGTCTGAACTAATGATAAATCTGAGTGATCGAGCACACGAATGCGAGTATTGAGCTGACCTATCTTGGCGGTAAGTAATACGCAAATTTCTTCTCGATTCTCTTACCGCCGAAGCTTTCCAAAGAAATCAGGTGAGTCGTTCACACTGGCCGAGCTGATTTAGGCCCGTTTTACATGAGCGGTTTCACTGCGACTGCGACTCGGCGACTAGCCGCTGGCAACTACGCGATTGTATTTTTACACAAGCGATCTCACAGCGACTGCGGTTGAGCCGCTTACCGAAATTTCCTCGTTTTACAAGAGCGATTTACAGAGAAGTGTGCGTTTAACGATTTAACGTAACTTCGATGACTTTACGTGACCCTCGGTCTCGACTAGCCATTTTCCCTGCCATAGCCGATGGCAACGAATGTCAAATTAAGCCATATCATTTCAAAAATGCCTCTGAACGAGAAGGACGTGGGCTTCGTCTGAGCGTTGAATCTTCTCAAAAAGTTATTTGAAGTGCAAAGTCAAGAAATTCTGCGGCTGATTGAAAATCTTCACGTGTAACATAAATCCATTTTTGGATAAGCGGGTAAAATTTAACATGAAAGTGAAACTATTATTTACTGTTGTACGAAGAAGATGGACGTGTAGTCATTTGAAAAAATTGACCAATCATCAATAGGCAGTTTCATGTATTTATTCATCTATTCTCTTTCTAAAATAACAAGTATTTATTTTTTTATTCAAAATTTCCGCATTACAATTCAACTTTTCCGCAATTTACCACCATTCCATATTCTTTAAACTATTTTGATTGCTCAACGAGATCTTAAAATCTATGTATATTCAGAATTCCTACATTCGCTTATAAGAAACGGCGGATGAAACGGTTTAACGCTATTTTGAAAATTAATAACTACCAAAATTTGGCCATAGACCGTTTCGACTAGCCATTTCTATTGACAAGTCGAATGTCATGCCATGGGAAATGGCAAGTGGAGACAACCTGTGAATGGTTCACATGCCAGTATGTGCAAGTCGCTGCGACTACGCTCGGTGAATGGCGTCTGATGTCGACTATCGCAGTCGCTGGCGGCTGAAAACGGCTCATGTAAACAACCTCATTTAATCCCATGTTTTTAACTTAGCCACGAAGTCGCTGGCGGCTAAGTCGCAGTCGCAGTGAAACCGCTCATGTAAAACGGGCCTTAGAGTTTGAGCAGGAAGTGTTATTCAAATCAATATAAAGGCAAATTTGTTTGAAAGTTGTTTTGTTTATGCAGTGGCACAAAATCAACACGGAACAACTTAAAAAAAGGCTATACAAATGTTCCAAAAAAAAATTTAAGGTTGGCATTTTTTTTCTGGTAATGGTTTTATAGCTTATTTATTAGTTTAGTCGGCATGATCTTTTGATTTTTAGCTCCATTAAGCTGATTTTTCATTGACACCACCATTTTCTTACAAAAGGAAGGCTCAATTTCGTCCTATTCTTCCATTAAACCTGTTTATACATTTCTAATAGTTACAGAATGTTTTTTTTCATTTTTCCTTTAAGTAACTCCATAAATGCGGGATAGCAGTTGGATCAGGCGACGGATACTTGGGGACAGCTGTAATGGGGCCAATTTTTTACATTATAGGCTTGGGATCGTTATCTTCATAAAAAATGTTTCAATCCCCAATTTTCGACCACTTTCTTTTAAATTCATTTTTAAGGTTTTTTAATGTATCGTCTGGCTTATTGTATATACTTATAAATGAATATTTTCAGGCTCAGCCGCAGACATAGAACCCCACCACTTGCAAGGACCCTTCACCGTTTTTAATGCTTGGCCGTAGATTATTTTTTTGAGTTCTTCATTGATTTCATTGATTTGCTTTTATCTGTCGCACTGTCCATTGTTCATCTAACGAAGTGAAAAATTTGTGGAGAACTTGGTTAAGATTTATATTCGTAGTCTTTGGTGCTGTAATGACGTTTTATTATATGACATACTATTGTGAGAGGTCGATCAACTATTTGAGCGAGTTTTCGCACATTTTTACCGGTTTGAGAATGTTGAATTCTGGCTTTTCTTAATTCAACTGAAGTTTAAGGACCTCTTGGTGCCATAATACTACCGTTATCTTTTGAACTTAGGCTATGCGGAACAAATGATGCCAAAAACACTTTCTAGCAATTTGCCACGCCCTTCAAATTCTAGAAAAGAAGTTAGCTCCAGTTTTGTTAAGCAATCCAAACCGTTCTATAATATTTTAAATAAATTTTATGTGTTTATTTGTTGCAACAATGTAATAACACCATTTAATTTTATGACAAATGTTTAGGAAATTTGGTCTCTTTAGCCTCAAATCGACCAGATAATCGAAATCACCTGATTTTGCCTCAGTGTGAACCTACTAATACACATCCAGTAGTTGTAAACTGTAAAAAAATGGGATGAAATGATGAATCAAAAGACTACACTAATTGAATTGAGAGCACTCAGCTGTTGGAGATATAAAGATGCATTCTGTTAGAGAGCCTACTTTGAAACAAAAAGTAGGCGCAAGAACGCAATGCGCCACTTGTAAGCGTCTAATGCGCCAAGTTTGGAGCATGCGCCATGGTTTGGCCACTCCTGGTCTAGACAAACCCGAACATATTATTATAATGACTGCTTTCTGACTGTCTATTTTTCTTACTAGATATTTCGGGACATCGACCAAACGAGAGACGTGATTTTATATTTTTTCCCTAACAAATGCTTTAGGTGTAACTAAGCTTTTATCTAGGGGAAGCCCACTTTTAACACCAGTGATTCTTTTAATCATATTTAATTCCGACTTAATCTGCTCTATTTTCTTTAAAACAAAGGTTTTATGTGAGATGTTGTTTCTAATAATTTTTCCGAGGAATTTAACTTCAGTGGCCCAATTCACTTCCCTATCCGCTATTTTGATTGTTTTGGAAAAGTTTAGATTTCTGTTAAGGTTAATGTTGTTACATTTATCATCATTTAAAAGTAGCTTCAATTTCCTAGCGCATTCAACAATATGATCAACACTTCTCTGTAATTCATCTTAAGATTTTTCCTTATTCATATTTGAATTGTGGATTTTTTTTTTTTTTGAAAGAATAAACAAAGTGAATGCTCAAATTATTTATTTCGTATTTCGAAGTATTTCGAAGAAAATGCGATGGAATTAAGCGTGTCACACCAGTAACGAAATAACATGGCAAAAAAAAAACAACCGAAAAGGAAAAAAAAGTCTAGCGCATCAGAACCGCCAGAAAACTAATGTTCGAAGAAGTTATCTTTGAGGGATTCACAAATGTGTGAAGACGTTATACACTTCTTTGTAGTATTATACCAACCATTTCTTACTCAAAGGAACAAATATCATTTTCTGACAGCATTTCTTATAACACAAATGATGAAAATGTTCAGTGCTGGCAACATTTGTCCAGCACAGTAGCAATAAGTCTACCACAACATGCTCGTGCTTAATCAACCTATCCTTTGAATTTCGTTTTCATCTAAGGATATCATTGAAAGTTTCAGCGATTAAAATATGTCTGGGGCTGCCATCCGAAAAATTTCCAAAACTCGGAAAATTTAAATATCGGTTGCTTATTTTATTGTAAATGCTATGCTTATGAATACAAAATGGAAGCATCTGTTGGTGCAATATTTACGAAATTGCCTGGTGCTGGCAATCATGTGCTAGCCCCATAACTGCTTCACGCTGTGTTAAGCCCACCCTATGAATTTCGTTTCGATTGAATGGCTGCGCTGTAAGTTATAGAAGTGGATATAATTTTAGGATTACCACCGTGCAAACTTTTTAAATTTTTGAAACGTAAATATTTGTTGTTAATTGTTATTGCAGGATCATTCCCATTTGGAAATTTTATGACAACATCGCTCGATAAAGAAATGTAAATAAATTACGAAATTCATCATAGCTGGCAACCCTTTCATGATTTTTCAACGAAATTCCTACAGAATTAGAAATGCAACAATATATACTTATCACATGAATTTCATTTTGATTTAGGGAAGTTAGAGGGAAAAAACCTTTATTTTCCTGAGCAAATTTACAATACGTAGGAGCCAAAAATCACCATAGCTGGCGACTAATTTTTCAACCAAATTTCTATGAAATTTATCTCAGAGTAAGATTCACATACCGCGTGAATTTCGTCAAAATCTGGTGGCTAAATCGGAAGCTATAGGCCAACAAATCAGTTTTGTTTTTCAGCGATTTTTCCATATGGCACCACTGCCACAGTGTTGCCCGTATTTCAATATCACTTCTATCAGACCTGTTCCTAGTTAATATCAACATGTTCTGTAAATTTCATATTGGTCGCATTATCCGATCGTCAGTTCTCGTAAACATAAGTTTTGAGTGCTGAAAATAGAGGTAATTTGATCACGGGTTGCCGTTCTTGTTTACCGCGGAATTTTGGAAATTTTTATTTGACTTGGTGGACAAAAGTCAAAATTTATCAATAATTTGAATTTATTTTCAAAAATCAAAAATTTTTCAGGAGGATCGATGATTTGAAGGATTTTTGTTCAGGATTCTACAGCAGCTACAGAGTTGCCCGCAGAGTCTTGAAAGTCCATGTGTGTTAAATTCTAGTCCATATCAATACGCTCTGAAAATTTCACGATGATCCATTGTTTTTCTTAGAAGTTATGACAAATCGAAATTTGAAGAAAAAAATCCTTGCCTACTTTTAGGCACTCAGCGCCTACTCAAGGCCTAAAATTTCCAATTCTTTATCATAAGCAAACTAAAAACATAATAAGTTTTCAATCTCAGTACTTTTTTTCTTAAAAATTTACGCTGCTTGAAAATATAGGAGCACCTGAAAATTCACTAACGTCAGTGTGAACTTTCAGTTGAAGCTTGAAAGTGCAACAAGTGACAAAATGGCGCCAAAAGGAAAATAAATAATGTTCGAAATTCGTAAACTAATTATTAAGCTTTATGAAGAAGGAAATTCGGTACGGAATGTAGGAGTAACAGTTGGAAGAAGCCGTTCTACCATCCATGATATTATAAAAAGGTATCGTGGTGAAAATAGAATAGGAAACAAAAACAGAAAAGGTCAAGGACAAATATTAAATGAGCGCGATCAACTGCGAATTCTGACAGAAGTGAAGCTAAATCCACTGAAAACAGCCAAGGAGTTGAAAACTTTTGTACATGACAATATTGGAAATGAAGTATGCGTTGAAACTGTAAGAAATGTTCTCAGAAAAAATGATTACCATGGCAGAGTTATCAGAAAAAAGCCATTCATAAGCGCTAAAAATAGGTAATGTAGTTTGAAATTTGGAAAGGAATATTTCCTCAAAGACTGTGAATTTTCAGATGGAAGGACGTACGTGTGGCGAAAATCCAACCCTAAATTTCATCCTAAAAATACCCGAGCTACTGTGAAGCATGGAGGTGGATCAGTAATGGTTTGGGGCTGTATGTCCAGTGCGGGGGTGGGCAATTTGAATTTTGGCGAAGGTAAAATGGACAAATTTGCGTACCTGAATATTTTAAAAGAAAATGTCAAGCAAAGTGCCGAAAAATCAGGCATTTTAGAGAATTTTTCTTTCTACCAGGACAACGATCCGAAACATACATCGGAAGTTGTAAAACTTTGGCTGATAAATAATTGCCCCAAACTATTGCAAACGCCTGCACTGTCACCGGACTTGAATGTTATCGAACATTTGTGGGAAGAACTTTCAAGAAGGCTCTACAATTAGTCATTTAATTCTATAAACCAACTAAAGCAGGTATTACAGAATGAATGGAGTGAAATTGAACCTAAGTTTTGTGAAATCTTAGTCAAATCAATGCCAAAGCGATTAAAAGCAGTTATTGAATCAAAAGGATTTGCAACTAAGTACTAATGTAAAAAATTATATATGATTTATTAACTTTTTCTAGTTTGTCCGATTATTTGTTTGACTTGTTGTGTAGAGTTGTTTGTTGTTATGTTTGATTTTCTTAAGTATGAATTAAAAAATGTGTTATTTTATTATATGCCTTAAAAATATAAAGTACGAGGGAAAATTCCATGTATATATAACTTATCTTGCGTAATTTTTTTAACCAAATTTTCACATGTTTTACCTGAACACTATCGTTGTCCGATTATACGTTTGAGCCACTGTATATATAAATATAAATATATATATATATATATATATATATATATATATATATATATATATATATATATATATATATATATATATATATATATATATATATATATATATGACGAATTTTCGGTGAAGCGAGTTTAATACTAATTTTCTTCGAAAATTAGTAAAAAATATGATGAAACACCCAATCAAGATATGAGAATGGCTACGAGTACATTTCTAGTCCTCATTGATAGACTCGTATCCGAATTTAAAAAGCGGCAGGAGGCCTACAACAGGTTCAATGAAATGTTTTCATTTCTGGCCAAAATGAGTGAATTGTCGTCATTAACCGTTACGGAAAAAAGCCCTTTTCTTGAAAAAAATGCATTCTAATGATTTAGACACTGACTTAGTTCAGAATGCATACATTTTCAATGCCACTTTTCTTCTGAAAGAATTTTGGTATCATTGGAAAGTCTATCTTCGTTCCTGTGAAAACAGAATGCGCAAAACGTTTATCCAAACTTGGACATAGCAGTTCGCATGGCTCTATGTACCCAGCGACAAATTGTTCGGGTGAGAGAAGCTTTTCTTCCCTAAAACGGATGAATAATTATCTAAGATCTACCTTAGCCTTAACTCTTTTGTGCATAGAGTCAGAACTAATGAACAAGATTTCATACGACGAGATAATTGCTGATTTGGCGAATAGAAAATCGCACCCAAAAGAGATTGTAAAACTTTCATAGCATCAGCCGGATTGTTACCCGATGATTGAATGTATTGTAAACGCAATAAAAAATTAATTAGTTACGTTTACCAAATGTACATTCTTGTGCAATCTCAACTTAATCTTTGGATTGTAAAAATAATCTAGGAACTGGCACTTGTAGAGGTCGGTAGGAGCGACGAAATTTGGCTAGTCTACTGGCGGCAAATGTGTAAATCCGCCACTGTCCATTATATTAAGATTCTCCATCAATCTATTTTTGATAATTCTATTGATAATTTTCATCATTTCATTTAGCAATATAGCTCAAGTCTCTTTTTTGTGTGAATAGGTTATACGTTGGATTTACTTCTGAATTACTGCAGCTGGTGCCCACCGCATTTGATTAATTCAGCCGGAATTTGGTCAACGCTCGGTGTTCTGTTAGTCATCTGGGTTTTTATAGCTGACTCGACTTCACGGCGGAGCGAAAACTTGGCAGAAAATCAAAAATAGATATTTGTTTCCTTGAAGTCGAGGAAAAACAACAACAAAAAAGAAAGTTCGATTCAATTTTTCTATACAAAATATGCGTATGAGGCTTAAAACTTTAAAAAAAATTCAACTTTCCGCGATCGAGTATGCCGGCGAAAAAAATTTAACAGTTCCCTCACCTCATGTCAGTTTGTAAGTCATATTTCAACGTACCCATTGACAATAAAGATACAAGGTAATACTGCTTCCACTGCTCCGTAGCAAAGTCATTAATTCGGTTTATTTACTTGTTGACGATAAGCAAAATAATAACAGTGTTCATCGTACATTTTAATATGCATAATTACGTTTGTTTTATTTACCGTCATTTGTTTACCACGCGGAAATTCAATTAAGCTCATACCACCATAGAAACTGCGAGGCTTTAAAAAGGTGGTTAGGGTATGATGATCTTTTCTATGTCACGTGAAATATACGAGAATCTAGTCTAGATATTATAGCAACCTTTCAAGTATAACTAACTGAAGCTACTTAATTACTGCTTAAACATTGCAATCTCATAATTTCCAAATACCATGCTCTACACAACATTCTAGGTGTTTGCTTGTGACGTTTCAGCTAGGTGGGTAATATATCAATCGATATGACTGCAAGTAATTACGATAAGATTCGAAATGAGATTAAAATAAAAAATCGATGCATACATGCGAGTAGAGTATCTAGTCCCAGTCTAGAATTCGAAATTGATAAAAGACGGTCCGAGAAGTCTAAAGCTTTGTTGGGTTTTTACAGGCTTAATTCAATCGTTATTTGTTTGCCTTGGTTATTGGCGGTAATTTTATATTGCGACTTGTACTAAACAGTTGCTTTTATTAGATATTTCAGAGAACTGAAAAATCATCATAAGAATTAATTTAATTCAGTGCGAGATAATCAAGCTATTTTCTCTTTTATAATTTCAGGTGAGCGGTGTGGCCATTTAATAAATTCCTGTGTGTTGTGTATGTGCGGTTAGAGCTAAATAACGGCAAGTTGAAAAAGTGAAAAACAAAATAGAATGTAGTGGAAGTGCTGCCTGGTGAAATACATCAACCTTACTGTCCTGCATGAGGACGGTGGTCGTAGAGTGATTTATGCACTAAATAATAATGTGCCGCTGCTGTCAGAGGTAAGCAGTTTATTTAATAGTAGGTGCCATAAATTTACTACACTGAATATTGGAAATGCCATGATATCTCCAGTCGCGATAATACCTAGTGGTGGCATATCGTTATAGCTATGTTTTGTGTTTTAAGCGTATTGGCACTGTTTAGTGCTTCGCCGTACTGAACAATGTAATTAGCAAACTTTAAAGATCGCGTGCTGTAGAATAATGGCCAGATGCGTGTTTTCAGTTGTTTCGCTACTCAGGAGCCGCCTTCAAAAATTTAACTCGCCTGTGACCAATTTAAATCATGCCACGGTTCGTTGTGTAATTAGCAATATTCGTCATGGTTATGGAACTATCTAGCTTAAAAGTTAACAAATGCATTAATCAGTAGCATGTGATGACCGCAGTAGTGGGCTTGAAGGCGAATACATCAAAGTAAATGACAAGATGTCAATGTTAATTTAGAAAACTTAGTGTATCTGCTTTCAATGTTGTTGAGGGTGAATACATTCAGAGGATTCAGCTGACTAGCATGCCACCCATGGGGAATAGGAAATGGAAAGCAGGTGATAGACAGTGACGCTCAGTACATTGTTTGGTCTCACGATTGTTTGGTCAGCCAATCAGCCAATTGATAAGAATATTATTTGTTTACTATTGGTCACAAGACCAGATTCGTGATAGGCGATATGATTGTATACATTTAACATTATTTTTGATTAAAATATAGACTAGCAGGATCTAGAATATTATAAATCCACTTGACGATCTACTGCTGAGGCGTTCATAGGGGATCTTAATAAGTAATATTTTTGGGTACAATAGTTGTTGATTTCGGTTTCCGCCTACTTATACGTAGCTCTTCGCCTTCACACTATAATTTAATGAATAAATCGTAATTGAATTAAGTGAAATCTGTTTACAATTGCAGGTTTTGTCTGCGATTCATAGATTTCCTGGTTCTGTTTCTTGATTGTTTCGCTTTTATCTTATGCCGGGTTTATACATAGGGACGAGTGGCTCGTAGACAAGACTCAGCAAGACATTGGACAAGACTCAGCAAGACATAGGGTGAATTGTTTACTTAGTATATTGCACCATGCAACACGGACCATGCACCATGCACCTTTCATAGGGTGAATTGTTTACTTAGGATATTGCACCATGCATCTTTCGACAGTTGTGAGCTGTTTTGTTCAGTTCAGTGAACGATGGCTGAGGTATAGGTTGTGGCTATTGCAAGTGCCTGGTGTGCGTTGAGTGATTTCAATCTGGTGCCTGTTTTACACATATGGCAAACGTTTCGTCGAGGAATTACTTCCCTCCATATCTTCGCATGTAAAAAAACAGCCGAAAGTAAACAAGGGAACCATTTACACACTCAGCTCGCCAACATTTGCGATGTGTGTAAACGCGGCATGGGACACGCAAAGACATGTTTGAGGTCCCAGCGAAAAATTCGAAAATGTGAATGAGCACATGCTACCCTCTCGAATCCCTTTGACTCGATGCATAAAACCGACTTCGCTTCCAGCGGCTTCGAGCTAGGACGAGACGGTCATAAACACTCAGGCACAGCAATAAAAGGATCATTATTCCTTCATAAAACAAACAAGAGCCGACGAGCAAACCATTTACACACGCGTGCTTGCCATGAAAAAAACAGCCGAAAATAGACAAGGAGACCATTTACACACAGACCTCGTCTACATTTGCCATTCCTCGGCGAGAATGTAAACCCGGCATTACACTTACTCGGAAATACTGAATTCGCAGCATACTTGAGATACATGCATAAAAAATGTAGGGGAGTTGGTGTGTAGAGATGAAATCTTTGTGGGGACGAGCTACAAGAAGAAGAAAATTGCAGGTTAATAACCAACGACCAGGGCTTATATTTAGCCCGACTTGCGGCTTTTCGTACTTCCTCTATGTTGATGGTGGCAGGATAAGGTCTTTTGCTTGGATCTGCATTACCACCAACTCTCTAATGAGCTATTCGTTTAGCATTTGATTGATGTGCGCTTCTCACTAGCCAAGATTGCCTTCAGATTCCCCTCTTTGTTTTTACAGAATGTGCACTGTAGTGTGTACTAGAGATGGGTAACACGTGAGTGAAGCAATCGAGATGAATCAATCACTAGCACCCAACACGTGTGTTGACTTTTCAGCATTATGAGCGAGTTGAGCATTTGTGATCATGTGTTGATTACTAGTATCGTCTACAGCGGAAGTTTAGTCCGCGGACTAAACACCAAATTCCACCTAAATTTTTTAGTCCACTTGCTGTAGACACTCGTGGACCGACCTAAATTTAGGTCGGTCCACGATTTCAAGCGACCTGACTTAAATATAGGTCGTGGACTATAATCGTTGTAAACACACGCGACCTAAACATTGATTTTTGTGCGACTATTAATAATGTATGTATGTTGAATATAAGCTCATAACATTCCCCTTTGACACAAAATCATTGAAATAAACATGTTTGAGAGACAAATGAAACGATAAATACAGTGCATGAAGGAAAATTAAACTAAATGACAGCTGTCATATACGGACGAGGACTAAATTCCACCTAAGCAAATTTTAGGTCGGGTTCGTTGTAAACACCTGAGGACTAAGTTCATTTAGTCCGCGCTTTAGGTCAGGTCACTTTTGGTCCGACTGGTGTAAACCGGTACACTGTGGCTGGCACGTTTGTGTACCCACAGTAGAACTAGAGATGAGCAGCACATGAACGAGGTAATCATTTGATGTGATTATGAGCTTGTTGCCTTTGGTCGACACTTTTGCACCGGAGCGAGTCGATCATTGGAGCCTCACGGATCTGTAGCACAGAGAAGTCGGATTTCGATATTAATTGCATGAAAGTAATGCCGTACAGTGCAAGCATGCCGTGGTCGATTGTGATGATCGAAACTGGCCGTCGCGGATGAAGATCGTACATTTATGTATGTACTTTATATATGAATATAGATGAAGAATTATAGATGAAGATTTTGATTTTAACTTTCTTCTAGTGATGGGCGTTTCCGTTGTTTTCAAAAAACGAAAACGAGCTTCTTTTTTTTGAATAAAAAACAACTGTTTTTTTCAAACTGTTTAAAAAAACAGTTTGTTAGCGACAAGAAAAAAATGTATGCTGTGCGACAAAATAAATATTTGAAATGTATGTAGTTCAATTCAGAAACATCGTCCATAGTTTGAATAATCTTCAATTAATTCAGTACAATGAATTTTTACGAATTTGTTCTTCTTATATATATTTTATGTATTATGTCTTCCATCATCGTATCTTAAACATTCATACTAAGCGCTTCCAAACTGAATTGATACTTGTATTGTCCCAATTTTCCAATATATTATCTACTTAAATAAAGAATCAACAACATGGTCGTATGCCATCGAGAGCTGGTTCTGGTAAGCAGCATTCAAAACAATAGCGACTGTTATTGTTTTCAATGCTATCCACCCTAACTAGCTCTTGATCGAGATACAAAAATACGCACCTAATAAGTCTGACAACCTCGTATTTATAGGGTTATTCATTTCATGCTTTGCCTCTGAACATCTATTTCCCGCAGCTAAACAGTTTTTCATAGCCAAACAGTTTGTCGTTAAAAACCAGTCTGCCGATACGAAACAAATCGCCGCTGCCAAACAGTGTTTCTCTACCAGACAGTTTGCCGCTGAGAAACAGTTTTTCATTCGCAAACTGTTTTCCACTACCAAACAATTCGTTTTATCAAACGAAAAACGATTCGTTTTAGAAAAACGATTCGTTTTATAAAAACAGTTCGTTTTAGAAAAAATGATCGTTTCAGAAAAACTGTTCGCTCGTTTTTTGCAGCCAAACTTTTTCTGTAAACTGTTTGGCGTTTTTGAGCCCATCACTACTTTCTTCCTGTAAATTTTCTCAATTTTTTTCTGATTGATTACAGTGAGATGATCTCAGGAATGCGAGGTCCTATCGAACTGAAACTTTCTAAGGCTATTGATGAAGGATATGAGTTGTAGATATTGGATGGAGATATTTGAATGCATTTTCACAAACAATTATAGTTCAATGAAAAAAAAAATCAAAAATATATGATGGTTAATTTCGCCGGCTCTATTTTCGGATGATTATCGCTGTGATTATTTGTTTTATCTGGTAGTTTAAATGGGTTTTTAATTCAAATAACAAAATTTTTGATTTGCATTATCTCTTCAAGTGCATATTGAAATCAGCGTATATTAGATGCAGTTAAGTTTAATGTGAAAATTTGTTTCTCATTGTGCATTAGTCCATAAATTCATTTACTATAGGTACATTTAAAATGGTAAACTTTTTAATTATTTACCGTTTCGAAAAAAGTTACTATGAGTGTTTTTTCTTGGATGAGGTAACGTTTTAGAAATATGTGAAAGGGGAGTACCTAAAAGAAAGCATTTATGTTGTAGGAGATGCGGCCATAACATTTTTATGTGATTTGCATCATATACTTCAAACAAGCAACAATGTTTATACAAACTTTGTAATTTCCGCAAGTAACAATCATCAAAATTGTTCTACAGCTTTTGATATAGTCGTCGAGTCAAAACAGTACATGACCTGCGGCATAGTTTGGGCATAATATGGACCAGAACATGCATTGAAGACCTAAATATGTACATATTTCCTCTAATTTTCTTGGAAAATAGGTTTTTCTGACGAATTCAGGGACCAATTTTTTTTAATTCGTAATTCAAATTAACTATAGTTAACTACGCTTTCAGGTACTTTCTTTACATTTTAAAATCTTTTTCAAATGTTCAAAACTCAAAAAAGACACTTTTGAAAGTAAATACTGGGAAATATTCTGTGTGTTTAATTTTCTTTGTCGCTTTTTTATGGCCATTTATAAGGGGTAGATAGAAAAGGCACTAGTCATATGCATAATTCATAACTACATGATACATCAATCAAAAACTAATTGACACTTATATTAGATGTCGCGGGTATTTTAGTGTTTTAGATATGAGAACCTCTCAGCGGTATACCATACTGGTGAAAATCAACACCGAGGTACTTTAGAGATGACCTAGAAAAACAAGACAGCTGATCTTGGGTCGATGAAAACAAAAGTGTGCCATCGGCATATTGGAGGAGTTAGATTTGAGGTTGGTTCACTGGAATGGGGATATCTGCTTTAAATATGGTGTAAAGAATCGCTTGAGTTATTAGTTTATACTTATGAAAAAACCTCTGTTTCAAACCTCTGCTTTATATTTGTGTCAAAAACTTCCATCGTCGCCACTAATTCAAATCAAATCATAGTCAATTCAAACCAAATATGGCTTGTAAAACATGTGGCCAGCCAAAAAGTTCAGAGTTAATCAACTAGGGCTACATAAACAACGGTAGGACCCACACATTGCAACTGGTTCAATGAAACCTTATTTTTTCAACTAGCTGACAACTCCTGGGTTTAGCTACAGCTACACATCGTCATAGGCGTGCCGTGACCTAAAATCTGGCAGGGGCCAGGGACCAAAAGGTTCAAGACGTACTGTTCATACAACTTACATAATTTATTAATACATTACATATTTGTTAATTTATTCTTTGATATTTGTTTATGCATAATGCATTATCAAATAAACTTCATGTCTGTGAATATGTATGAGCTACAACGACATGCATATAATGTGAACGGTAGGTACGAACTACACACGAATTATCTATGATCGTTAAGAAATGAACGCTTGTACAAATTATATGGAAATAGAATGGAAAGAATTAGAAATATAAGACTATTTTTTCGTTGAGAAGCTAAATATATTTCAACTTATACTTGAAGAAGAGGATATCTAAGTTTCAAAATATCTTTGAAGAAATTGGAATATTTTAAGCTTAGAAGAAAAAAATTGACCTCTTGCTTCAAACTTTTGTTACCTAGAAAACCTACAAAAAGCATAAATAATTTGGCGAGATGGAAGAGTGCTGAAACTTACTCTGTTCAAGCCATTTGGTTTGCAGGGATATCTTCGTAGCCCTAACTGCGTGTTCAAGGCTAGATGAGCAAAACCTTTGAAACTAGTGCGTTTTGCTGTTTTACGTTTTCGCGATCCTCTGAGAAATGTGAGATCGAGACAGTTCTTCTCTGCGAATAATTTAATTTTTTCCCAAACTACATACAAGTCTTCTCGCTCACTTAGTAGTGTTTTAACTGTTCCATTTACAAGATGTATCCCATCCCTAAGAGTTCCATTTTTAGTTTGGAAATATGTGCTTAACATGTTCGTTATAAAAAGAACATAGTGAAAGATGAAAAGATTCACTACAAACTTAGGATTACTGATTGAATGAAAGATCCCCAATGAATAAACTGAGTCGTTGTATTTTCCCTCATTCATTTCTTTTTCTAAAGCCTCTTTCATGGTCCCATAGCTATCTACCACATATTTGCAATTGTGAAATCTCATTGACTAACGAGTCGAGCTTAAACTTCTCATTCTACGCCTTGAATTTAGACCAACTGCCTCTTCAAGCTGCTTCAACAATTCGTGTTGTGATGGCTTCGAAAAGTGTAGTTAAAGGGATTTGATGGCATTGAAAAAGGATGTACACGTTTCGATTGTGAAAAATGTGTCCATCACATCAAGGATAATTACAAATGTGGCTGCAAGGTGTTTCATTTTAATTTAGATTTGTACACCACTTTTTTGTCCTGACATGACACTAGCACCATCATAAGACTGTACAACAACAGGCAATTCACTAAGTCCGTAGCTGGCTAACAGGCTGAAAATTATATCTGCTAAATACGAGGCATTTCTAGCTCCTGAACAGTTTACAAAGCTTAAGATCCTTTCTTCGACTGCTAGCTCTTTAGTAAATCTGACAACCACGGAGAGTTGTTCCTTTTTGTGGACCCTTGCTTCATCTGCCATAATGGATATCAGTCCGCACTCTTTTATTTCAGCTGTATTATTCTCGCGAACGATTTCAGCAAATATTTTTATTAATTCATTTTGTGTTTAGCCATTACAGCAGTCCGCAACCTTGTTTTAAAAATTATTTGCAAAAGTTGAATCATGCTTCGCGAATAATGTAAAAAATTCCAAAAAAAATCACGGTTATCACTGGTACCACTTTCATCATGTCCTCTGAAAGCACGTCTTTGGCGACTGAGACACTTGGTAAGGTCGATAACCGTTTCCAAATAATTTTGGTTCATCTTGACAAAATTCCAAGATTGTTCAAGCACCATATCACTTACTGTCCTCAAAGTACTATTCGAGTTTTCACATTGTGCATGAATTTTACCATTCGGATAATTTATCCGGATCGCGAAGTTTGGTCGAACTGAAATTTTGGTGTATTTTTGGCAACAATGGAAATTCTATGGAAAATTTCGCATTGTGATAGCTTCACACCGAGTCATCAGACCATCCCAAAATTTACAAGACTCATCAATGGGCATAAAAAATAAGTTTCTTTAGTTTTTAAATAATGTATGGGCAACCTTGTAGCTACCATAAGTACGTAAACACAAATCTTTCACACGATTTTTAGAATAAAATGCAAACGATTGATGAATTTGATACTATATATACAGTCAAATCTAAACTTGTAAAATTCCCAATCGGTATATACTGGTCTTGAGTAGATACAGGTATGAAAAAAGTTTAATGAATATGATAAGAACCATGTGGCGGTTGTGTCACTTTGGAAAAACACTCGGTGAAATTGAAGTGTTATGCCTTTTAACTTCTGATGCAGTTATCAGGTTATAATAAAATTCACACACATTTAACCTGAGTGTAAACCAAGTAGGTCATAGATAGTGTGAGAACACATAACACAACCCACAATCACATATCCACACAGTACTATACAATACAATAATATAAAGTAGGCTAAGAAAAATGTAAATAAAAATATTGAAAAATAAGAATCAATAATATATTTTGTAAAAAGCTGTCAAGACGTATTTCTCTTGATAACATTAAAATTAAATTTTCAGTGGAAGTATTTACTTCCAAATTAGAATTGACTTCTAAAATAGCATAAAAGTGGCAGCGATACCATTTTTATTCTCCAAATGACTTCGAAAATTGTATTCTACGTTAATACCATTTTAATACACAGACTTTGTTTTGTGAAAAACATAATTGCATAAAGCGCCAGTTTATAAAAGTGTTCTTACCTAAATACCTGTATATTGCCTACTAGGAATGAACAGATAATCTTAATAAAAAAAGGATGATTGGGGAAGCGCATTTCGTCTTTTTCTTAACGTATAACTTGTCGAAATCAAATATTCTCGTCCATATCTCGAAATAAGTCCCATAACATCGTAATAAATACCACAAATAACACAGTCTCGAAGTTATAAGTAGTGAAAGTTGGTATAGGCTTACACTACTGCACTTGTTTATAACCACAAAAACCTAACTGGCGAAAACTTAAGTGTCTGCAGTTAGAAATATTTATTTTTCTGGGAGGGGCCAACCTAGGGTCTGGGGGGGTCCCGGCCCCCTCTGGCCCCCCCTACGGCGCGCCTATGCACATCGTACTCATTTTTTAGGTGAATAGGAAGCCTACTCCGAGAAAATAGTGCTTTGGGTAACAGCTTTAGGATAAGTCGTATTCTTTCTTTGGCGAAACAGCAGTCTCTTCCATCTGATTTCTTATATTACTGATGAATAAGTCTTATACAATAGGACAATTGACAGCTGCTGAACAGCTAAAGTTTTGCGGAGTGATCTGATGTTCCATGAGATGTTTTCGTTTTCGTCCTTGTGGTTTCAGACCGCTGGGCGTTGCTTGCAGGTCTTGCAAATCAAAGAAAGCTATGGTATGGATTTTGTGTGCTTTCGTAGATTTTCTTGTTTAATTCTTCAAATTTTTGGTTATGGTGTTGCCAAGACTCAGGATATTATGACATAGTACAGCCTTATCGGAAGGACAGTTAAAGAAAATGGTGGAGGGAGGGTATTGTTTGCAGGAGATTACGGTAAATAGGATAAGGTGTGAGAGTGAGAGCGTTGACAGACTCGAGGGTTGCGCGTATGAGGCCCTCTACAAGGCAACTCATATTACGTGGATGATGCTCAAGAGATTCAATACGTGAAGTAATGGTTTCATCGCCAACAATATTGAAAGCTTTGCTTTGGATTTTATATTGTTCCGCTAAAGCAGTGCGGCGTGCTTCAGCCCATACATTGGAGTTATACTCAAGTCTTAGTTTTATAAGAGTGTTGCAAATGTGCGCTGTGTCTAATGGAGTAAACTATATATCGCCTCTGTGAAGGAAACCAAGCCATTATATAACACTTTTCAGAATTTAAGAAATGTCTAGCTCAGTTTGCTGGAGATGTTAAATTCTAATAAGTTTAGCGAGTGTGATTCAGAGATACCTACACCATCAATGAAAATAATGTGGCTAGCAGGAGAGTGGTGAGGCTTGAGTGAAAGAAGACAGTATTGAGTTTTGGACGCATTAAGCACAACACGGTTCTCTGAGCCCCAAGCGATAATGGTTAATAGGTCCCTGTTTAACGAGGTTAACATGCGATTTCCGCTAACAGAAGTACACTCTAAAAAGTAGGTCTATAATTAATACTTTGATAATAGGAAATTTATTCATTTTTTCGTTTAAAATAACGAATCACAAATTTTTTTAAACATTCGATGTGCATTTTTTGCTTTTACGTCATATCAGCTGAATAATACACAGCTTTTTGTAAACTGAAGCAAAAAGAGTGTAAATTTACTAGTTTGCTATTCATCTTTGCGCCAAAGCCATAAAATTGCATCATTATTTAGGGTAAAATTACACCATTTGGTCGTAAAAAAATATTCTTTTTATACGCTTTTGTAAATTTACATCTTTAATAGTAGGAAACCAGTTTCCTACTATTATAAGGGTAAAATATAACTAAAATTTTTTTGAGTGTAGAGCTCCCGCGAAAGTTTGCCACTCTGCCAAAAGGGTATCCGAGATCAAGGGCGCTGTCGTTGGCAAAACTATAAATTGGATTGAAGTTCAAGAAATTGAGATCGTTTGTAAGTAAAAGGAAGAAAGTTGGTGAGAGAACAGTGCCTTGCAGCACCTCGACATTGATAGTGTGGACACAGGATTTGAATTCATTCAGTTGGAAGGAACGATCTACAAGAAAACTTTCAATTCACTTGACAAGGACGGAGTGAAGACTAAGTGCACGAAGCTTGGCCAATGGAGCTGGATGCCAGACTCTGTCAAAGACCTTCGAAAACAGTTAGCAATGCTCGTTGAAGGCTCTAATGTTGATTGTGCAGTCGGAATTGGATGGATTAACCGACTGCAACGATGAACAGTTTTAAGACTGAAAATACTACCGAATCTTTTATAGCTACCAACGTTGATCCATTCAACTTGAACTCATAAGTTAGTCACTTGTGTGCGATTGGGTCAATTCCATTCAAAAGCCCAATAGTCCGTTTTAGAGAACCTGGCAAACACATCAGGCTTATAATCAAAAGGTCAGCTTTTTGGCTACTAAGAGACTTGGGTTACTCAAGGGGTAAGACCACTGTAGAGTGTCGAAAACTAAACATACACAAGAATTTCAAGATTTTTTTCCGGGAAAACAACGAAAAAAATGAAAATTATGCTTAGGGGTCTTTATTTCCTATACATTAAAGTTTTTATGTAAATTTGTTTTTGGCTATCAAAAACAAAATGGCGGATGAGCAAATAGTTGAAAGCCCGTCATCAATGTAAGGCTCCGCGGCCGGAAAAATTTCTCCTTCGATTATGACTCTGAAATAAAAACCTAAAATGTTTTCAATTTTAAATATAAAAAGTTCGAGGAAGACGTAGGCGTTTTTTATATCACTTTTTGCAAATATGGTGGATATTTGAAAAAAAGTGTTTTTTGCCTAAAAATATGCACTAAAAATGTTTACAGCAAATGAAATATGCAACATAAACAAAATTCTACGTCTTTCTCTAGATAATCTGGTTTGAAAGATAGTGTCGAAATTTCAAGTCAGTAGGTAAAGAGTTGGGCGAGTTATGTTTCTGGTCGTGTCCAAAAAAGTGGTTTTGAGAAAAACGCGTTTAAAGTTTTACCTGTGAAAAATCATAGAAAATTGTTGTATACCTTTAATTAATATTAATCTGCGATGTTTGCCCCGTATAATTGACCTTCCAAATTGGCATTGCCTTGATCTTCTTCCTTTCTGATGGATCTGGCAGCCTGCTAGCCAATTTTGGTGCGTCAATCAGTCTTGTTTCAGCTACCGTAACGCGGTGCTCATATGCGCGCCGTGTCATTACATGCTCCAAGCGCGCAGCAGGTGGCTTTGTATCTTATTCTTAAGACCCTTAGGCACGTTTTAAGCGAAAAAAAAATAAATCGATTTTTGGAAAATTCTAGACTGGTGTTACCCCTTAACGAATTGGGGTTGTTACTTGAAGAACCTGATTTCAGTCCTAGCGGAATTCTATTATCTTGCCATCCGCTAAGTGCCAAACCTAGAAGTTCTCAATTTGTTGTTAAAGCAACCTGTGTTCACACGGCTCTAGAGTTGACTTTTTGGCATTTTACACCTCACCCTGAAGAGAGCCTCGCATTCGCTGTTTCCAACAAGTGCTCTAAAAAAGGTGCTTCATAGCCAATAGCCATAAGCCTATCTACAATACATTCCAATTGGATAATTAAAAAGATTAGTCTGCGGAGACGATTAGTCCCGGACTTCCCTATTGTAATCACCATCATACAGCAAGAAAGACAAATGGACGTATTTTGATTTGATTATTAATTTTGTTTTGATTATTAATTTTGTTTTCGCCATATATCCATTCTGACAACACCATTCAAAATAATTTTAATAACGCAATAAATTACTTAGCAATATTTAGGCCTGTTGGCCGTATACAATGAACATTCCTTGACGCTCGAAATATAATTCAACAACAATGCTCACAAATATTACTCTCTATGCTTTCACATTTCGGTTACTCGAATGACTACTTATCTACCATTAGGATTACCTTACCTTAATTAATATTCAAATAGAGCACGCAATAATCTTTTCCAAGAGATAAATGACTAATGCAAAAATAGTCGCATGGAGATTTGCTAAAATACGACCTGCTAATACATATTATATTGCATGAATAATTGATGATAGGGTACGGCAAGCAAGTGTATCTATGAGTGAATGACATCTATCCATGTCAAGTCCATTAAAGCCAGCATACATCCAGTGAAATTTATTGATAGCTACTATATGAGAATAATGCATAAAGTTTTGGTGAGCTGGGGGTGCGGTATGGGTATCTATTGTTTTGAAATTGTGGACATTTTGATGCTAGCACTTGAAGGTTTACTAAATTAAAGCAACAATCGTAGTATATTTGGAACAATTGAAATTCCCCGAGGTGTATATTTCGCTTTAAAAAATTTAAGCAGGCAATAAAGCAAGAAATAATGCAGAAAATATTTTTCTATTAGTGGACCATAATTTAAAATTAGTATGTTAATGAAGTAAGTACTATTGCATCCTGAATTTAACTTACTAACTAACTAACGAAGCAAATACTGCGCACAAGTAAATATAAAATATGATCGTTTTTTTTTAAATCCGAAAAAACTCCAACAAACATAGGGTTGATAAACCTTTATCGACCTTTGCGACCGAAACACAAAAGAGGCTACAAAAACAAAAAGTAATTGCTGCAAATTGCGCCTGACAAATATTTAGATACATTTTTTTCTTCTTTTATCTTCTCACAATGCCCAAATCACCACACAAACAAACAATCCCATAATAATTTGATCACACACAAATGCGGGACACAAATATTAAAGACGCAATATCTATGTCGTGATTTTTCGAACGCGAAACGGTAACGAAAATATAAATGTTGACCCAAGTTATTTGCTGTGGTGTTTGCATTTGCCCGGCACAATGTGTTAATATTTTGAATAAATTTAAACTGGTAGCATTGTCATTTGTTCACCGTGCCTTTGTCGAGATAATAAGGTGCAAATTATGATTGCATCAAAAAAAAACAGCATGTGATGGATTCGGAACGTGTTCTAAGTGCGTTTGTGTAGTTCATTTATAGCTTTGAAATTGCCTACTTTTTTAATTTGGATTAAATAAATTGTTATTTTTCACTTTTCAATTTGTATAAATTAAAAAACTTATCTGAAAATATTTTTCTGCATGAACTATAATTGGACAAGTACCAAAAGGATCAGGTCACCAAAAGGATTCAATGTCTGCGAAAAATAAATTACACATAGTCACAAAATTGAAGGCACAATCTTTATAAATGCCAAAATATTATTCAATGTTACTACAATTGTAGTAAATTTATCGAATTGGAATTTTATTCTGTTAGTGCGTAATCTTCTTTATAAATGTACACCAAATTAATACAAAAAAAGTCGAATCTATCACAAAATTTGCTATTTTGATGTCAACTGTACCACTTGCGAGCTACACAAAATTGAAGGCACACGTGCATCTAACAAGATATTTCGTAGAATTCGATGATCCAATTACTTTTCTTTCTTTACAAATATTAAGTTTTAGGTGAACGTTAGTGACTAGTTGAGTTAAGTGTGTTGTTTTTAAAAAAGAAATTGAAATTTGTGCATAAATAAATAAAATAAAGCTGAAATGGATAAACGGAGAAAAGAAACCACAGTTTCGGAAAGAAAAATTATTATTAAGCTTGTTTGTGAAGGTAAAACATATCGAGAAGTAGGAAAAATAGTTGGGACATCATTTTCTTCAGTAAGAACTGTAGTCAACAAATGGAAAAATGACGGAACTTATATTAATAAAACGGGACGCGGACGAAAAAAGTTACTGTCAGTTAAAGATGAATACATTCGACGCGAAATAGAAAAATGTCCAAAGAAGCCGATTAATAATTTGAAGGCTGAAGTTTCTCATATGATCCAAAAACCAATATCCAAGGAAACTATTAGAAGAACATTGCGAAACCATGGTTTAAATGGAAGAATAGCCCGTAAAACCCATTTATTTCAGAAGCAAATAGAAAAAAATGGTTAGATTTTGCCAAAACTTTCGTAAATGAGGGTCCAGATTTCTGGAAAAACATAATATTCAGTGATGAAAGTAAGTTCAACCTATTTGGCTCTGATGGCAGACAAATAGTTTGGAGGAAAGCGAATACCGAGCTAAAGAAAGAAAATTTGTGCGGAACCGTAAAACATGGGGGAGGTAATGTGATGGTTTGAGGCTGCATTCTACAGGAGGAGTCGGCAACATGAAATTTATTGAGACCATTATGGACAAATTTAAATACCTCGATATCCGGAAAAGGTATTTAAAATCAAGTGCTATTAAATTAGGACTATCGGATATGTTTTGGTTTCAACAAGATAATGATCCAAAGCACACCGCACATATTGTAAATATGTGGTTGCTTTATAATACGCCAAAACAATTAAAAACTCCACCTCAGTTCCCAGACCTTAGCCCAATTGAACATTTGTGGTCAGTACTTGAGCTACAAATCCGAAAATTTTCAATTGCGAATAAATCCGAGCTGAAGTCAATAATAGCAAGGGAATGACAAAATATTAGCCCAACCATAACAAAAAAGTTAGCGGAAACTATGCCTAGAAGACTAGCAGCAGTAATCAAAGCCAACGGATATCCAACTAACTACTAATAATAAATTATTTTATATTTTTCTAGTGATCTTGAAGTTTGTGCCTTTAATTTTTTGTTAATTTTTTCTTTTGTTACTTATTTCTTTAAAAAAATGAATTTAATAAATTTATTTAATCATTTTTGTATTTTTAGTCTTCAATTTAATAAAAAATAAAAAAATTTGTGATAATAAAGTTACATTAGTTTATATACGATTAACAGTTTTCATATTTATTGATATAAATATACACATAGTCACAAAATTGAAGGCACAATTTTGTGACTATGTGTATATTTATCTATCCTTTTAGTATTTAAATAGTATTCAAATCGTTTTGCCGAAATTTTCGCCTTCTCTCATCATTTTTGATTGAACTGGAATTTTCGGAGGATATCTTTAACATTTTGGCAGCTGTGGGCGTTTTAGTGAATTTAGATGCAACCCTATATTTCTATGCAAAGAATTTTTTTTTTTGCAAAAAACAAGTACTGGAAATGGAAACCTATAATTTTTTGTGCTTGTTTATGACAAAGAATTGAAAATTCTGAACCTTGTGTGGGCACAAAGTACTTAAAACTAAGCAAGAACTTTTTTTTTTTAATTTGGATTGGTCATAAATTGTGACAAAGCCATAGGATAATCGCGAAATTTTCAAGGCGTATTGATGTTGACTAAAACTATACATAACTAGAACACTGCATGAGTGTGCGGTCAACTCTGTAGCTACGGCAGGAACGTAAAACAAAAAAACGTAAAACGATTAATGAATGTTATTCATTGTTCAGCCTGTGAAGTTAAAGGTTTCAAAATTCCGTGTTGCACAAGAACGGCAACCCATTATCAAATTGCCTCTATTTTGAGCACTTGAAACTTCTGTTCACGAGGAGCAGAAGTAATTTGGAAATATTTGGGCAGAAGTAATTTGGAAATATTTGGAATCTTGTGGTAGTGATACCATCTTGAAAAATCAATAAGAAAAAAAACTACTTTTTGCATGACAAATTCAGTTACCAGATTTTAAAGAAATTTACACAATAGCTGGAGCTTATTTTACCACGTTGGGTAGAAATTTGGTTGAAAATTTAAGTAGGAGCTACTTGCTATGGTAACATTTCTCCCTGGCATTTACCAAGAGAGAGAGAGAGAGAGAGAGAGAGCAATTTTCCAAATGACTTCAATCAGGGCCGGATTTAAGTATAGGCACTTATGGGCAACTGCCCAGGGTGGCAAATATTTGGGAGGAGTGGAAGGGCGGCAAATTTTCATATTATCTAAGACTTTCGAGTTTTGCTACAAAAATATAATTCTAATCTTAGAAAATCAGCCAAAGCGTAATCAATTATGCGTTTCTTGAAAAGAATAAAGAGCTATTTACGTTCCACGATGACGGAAGATCGCTTAACAGCTCAGCAATTTTGTGTATTGAATCTGAGTAACTCTGTTCTTTAGACTTCGAAAACATAATCCCGCGATTCGCTAATAAAAAAGTTAGGCGAATATTTATCTAACGCGTGTAAGTATTGATCTAGTAAAAAATTTTTTGGGCAAATGTCTAGATGGTGGGACCATCGACCGGACTGGGGTGAAAAAGGGTAAAAAAGGGTGAGGCTGGTCGAGCTGATCCTGCTTAACAGTACAAAAGTGATTTTAAGTGGGGGCGGAGAGGTGGAGGCGAAGTGGGTAGGGATAAAAATTCCATATTTGAAAAATTTGATATGCGACTTCACAGGCCCCCGCTCTCCACTTTTAAACAAACTGAATGAAGTCATCCGACCACCTTCGCACGCCCTGTGCGCAAACATTCGACCCTCCCTCCAGTGGGGTGGAGGGAGGTCGGATGTTTCTATTCACTTTTTTTAACCATTAAAATGTAGTTCATCAGAATGGAATAATCGGATGATCCTCCGTCGCCCTACCCCTACTTTTAAACGATCAAAACGGTGTCATTTAACCTTCTCCTACGCCCTCCGACCAATGGTCTTATCATCTAGACAGCACGTTTCCTTGAAATGCTCCCAATCTTTAATGTATGCAGAAACATTCTAGGCAATGTATTGATGTTACCAGGCGAATGGGCCTAACGGGATTGAATTTTTCGCCCTACAAATGTTGTGCGTGATTTGTCTTTGCTTATCAGTATTGATTCGAGTTTAAACAAGATGCAAATATTTGTATTTTTGGGCATAATTTGCCATCGCGACGATTTTCTCGATTTTTTATTTCGTTTTCGCGTGTTAAAAACAGCAATTTTGTGCTGGAAGTGCGGAAAAAATATCCGTGACGATTTATAAGTAGGTAGGCTGGACACCATAAGCGGCAAAAAATCAGGTGCATATTTAAAGTTTCTGCGATGAGGAGTACTTGGTTTTCAGGTATTTACTTAAGGCGGTATTCCGGTTTTTCACGCGATAATCATTCATTATTTCAATATGAATTTTAATACATAAAAATAAATACTCAATGGATATGGTTTTATTTTGCGTTTATTGCAGGATTTAAGCTTTAGAAAAAACTTGGATTTCAAAAAAAAAGTTGAAAATTGTTGTTGCTATGAGGGCTTGAAGTTGACCTTTGAAAATCAATCTTGGCAGGATTGCGTCCGTTTGAATTATCTGAAATTAGCAAATGAGGTGTCATTTTACTCAGGAAAATACCCGTTACAAGATGAACTACGCTTATCAATATCCAATTATTCGTTAAAAAATGGCAGCTGATAACAAATTTTTTTTCTAATTTTTCCGTTTTTTTTTTAGTTTTTTTATTAAAAATTATAGTTAATTGTTTTGTATCATCACAATCGTAGTTCAGCTTTTTCCTTAAATCATAGCAAATAATTTGATATATCACTCATTAAATTCTGTAAGACGGTTTTCGAGAAATCTTGTCAAGAAGTTGAGAAAAGATGGTTTTGAGAAAATCGCGTTTAAAGTTTTATCTCAAACACTCTCGCCTCAAGCGTGCCAGGGATTTTCCAGAGATGATAGTGGTGGAAATGCGAATAACTTCAAAACGAAAACAGATACTGCGATAAAATTTTAAAGCAAGATTATATGATCATAGTGGAATAAGAAAATGCAAAAAAAAAATTTTCGATTTTTTCAAACCGAAAGACCGGAATACCCCCTTAAGTTTGGAGGACATTTGCCATTTTGTTGTCACATTTCATCAGACTCGAGAAAAAATTAGTGCTTTTGAGACAAACAGTCTTAGATTGGCTAAGTTTTGGTCGGGAAATATGCTGTTTTTGGAACAGCACGAAGAAAAGAAAAATCAGCGGTCCCAGGACTATTTTTGAGATCGACGAATGCACGCTGGGCAAACGGAAAAATTATCGCGGTCGGCTTGTAATGGGCCAATAGGTTTTTGGAGGTATTTCTCGTGAGGTTAGAGAAACGTTTGTGTTTTCCGTTGACACGCGAGACAGGAAAATCTTATTGGCAGCTATCCGAGAAAATATTGCTGATGGCACGGCCATACAGTCAGATTGTTGGTGTGCATATGACCGTCTGGAACAGACAGGCTATTGACATCTGACAGTGTATCACTCGATTAATTTTCTGGATCCGGTGACTGGCGCCCACACTCAGAACATTGGGAACTTCTGGAGTGATTTGCGAGGTGGCGTGCCCCGGTTTCTGCGTAAAAAAAGCCCATTGGCCAGGTTACATCGCCGTATTTTAATTTAAGCTCCATTTTGGCTATAACAACGTAATCGAAGGCTTTTTCAATTTTAAGGCAGCCATGTACCCGCTCGCTGATGTAGCTTCATCATCCACCATTTCGTAAAATGTAATAGAGCTATACTTATTTGAGAATACCAAGTAAATTTTTGTGTTTATTTTAAATTTTTATCGCTTTATTTGAAACTAGTTACAGTGAAGAATTGTTATCTTTATTTGTTATTATGATTGCCAATAAATTATTGTCTATTAATATTGATTACATTTTTTACGTTTTCGATGTACTTTCAACATCTCTGTACTTTCCACTACATCTCCTGCTGGTTGTTTGAAAACGGGAGCGAGGAGGTGGAGTTGAATTTTAAATTTGAAAAATATGAAGAAAAAAAATCAAGTTTTTATCCCCACCCCCTGCGCTCTATTTCTCCGCCCCCACCCGAAAACACCTTTATACTGCTAAGCAGGGTAAGCCCTATTAACTCCACCCTTTTTTTCTTTCCTCCGACTGACGGTCTCATCATCTAAACAATTACCAAATTTTGACTCTTTAAATCACTCTGACCAAACAAAATTTTGCTAGTTTCTGATAATCGTTTTTGTATTGTATGGCTCGTTTCTTATAACAACATTTGGATTGTAATTGTATGTTTAGTTTCTAGCGATCGAATTAGTATAATATTGTTGCGTGCACGCCAAACGAACTGTGTGACGTTGTGGCGGCGCCAGAAAAAGGTAGAAATGGCGAGAAATACTCGATATTTATCTCATTACATGTATCTCATACATGTATTTCAAAGAATAATAACAATCTACAGTCAAAGACGCAATAGAAGGCAAAAGCGGAACATTCCAGAGCCCCAAACCACGAATCAGATCTCACATGACAACGGAAATTCCCAAAAGTCTTTTCGAAGTCGGATCGAGAACCCAAGACACATTTCTAGAAAGACCTAGATGTAGGCAATAGTAATTTATCTCACCAGAGCGGATATAAATATCGCCGCGAGAAGTCTTCGGAATCAGTTGACAGTGAGTTTTGGTACAATGCGATAGATTCTACAGAGTTAGAAGCGAAAGCTTGTACACGCGAGTTAGTAGTGAGTCAGTTTACAGTGAAAAGTCTGTTACGGTGAAATCAGTATCCGGGCGCGGATATTTTGTTTGAAAGCGATAGAGTGAGTTATTGTAACGCGGAATTATAATAGTGCGATAGTACAGTGTAAACGAATAAGTGTTTATAATTATTTGTGTGTTAATATAAGAATAATTAGTGTTTTAAAAGAAACTGTTTTATTTCACGAATGTGAAGAATATCGAATCCACGAAAGGTGTTTAACGGTAAAATACAACAATATATTAAAAAAAAAAATAAACAATTTTGAAAAATTTTTGGATTCGTTGTTGTTGGATTTTAGTCGATAAATTTGGAGCTGGAATCAGACGGGTGGATGAAGATGAGGGGTGCTAATTTCACAACTGCCCAGGGGTGGCAAGAAGGTCAAATCCGCCCTTGACTTCAATGTACTGTTAGATGGAAAATTACAATTGTCGAACATTCCAGTACTTGTCAGCTGCGAGTTTAGTTATATTTTCAGTCGTAATTTGAATCGTACAAATATTAAAATAATTACACTTAAACCATCCAAAACCAAATATTATTACACTCAAACCACGATGAAATTCCCAGAAAACATGCAAAAATATATTTTATCTTTCCCTGAATGTGGAATACAAACATTTTAAAAAATTATGTCAATGAATCATAAAGATGATTTCATGAAAATCTAGTTTCTACAAGTAGCTTGCAATAGCCAAACTAATAAAAAAAAATTTGTCTAGATTATTCTGAAAATAAGATGCTTTACCGCCAGTCGCTTAATGCGGGTGAGATAAGTCCATAGTATCTGCTAACGTTAAAATCAACATGAAATTTTGCTAACTACTTGCTAATTGGAATTTGCGTGTGAATTCACGGTGCGAGCTATCATGAATTTATTTTATTGTGAATTGGTCATTTTATGAATAATGACTTACAAATGTATTAGCGGAACACATTTGACAATTTTTTTTTTTAGCTAAATTGACAAATTGATGATGACCGTATCTAATGAAAGTCACATTTTATTGAATTTGTTATATTACTTTCACAGAATTCAATTTGTTTTGTAGGAGTAGGGACCATAAAGTTTTAGTAGCACGATCAATAATTTATTTAACAGATAGATTACTAAGCTTAAAATTACTTACATTATTTCATCATAATGCATGCGATCTGCGTGGTTAGCATACTAAAATTTATGAAAATGTTAGAAAATGATGCTGATTTCGATGCTAGGAAACACAACTGGGTAAATTTCCTTACTTTCGACAGCATGATGCCCTACTAGAATAGTTCAAAGTAAAGTTTGAGCTCTGTTTACCTACATTCACCTCTTTTTCAGGAAGGTTACTTTCTTCTTAGAATGATTTACTATATTATTTTGTGGGCAACATATTAGGACTGTTCAATATATATATCGATTTTTAAGAAATATCGATATTTGACTCCCGATGTATCGAACCAACCCGATATAATCGAATCATTAGATATCGATTTATAATATCGATATATTTTATTCGATACAAGAATATTGTATTGTGGCCGTACAAACGAGTTGGTCAACAATTTTTAGTTTTTCGTGTCGCGGTGCAAGCTAACTGCTGATCTAGTAAGAGAAGAGAACGAAAAGAAGCAAATCCTTATATAATTGATTTGTGTTATATTTCTTCTTTTAATTATTTATTGCTAATGAAGTCTTATCTTTACTTATGAATTGCGCTATTTTAGGCTTAGGATTTTGCATTAATTTTCTACAGACAACGGTTTCGAGCCCAATGTGGTCAACTTTTCACTGTGGATGGGCGGATTAGGAAACGTTAAGCGCAGAAATGAATTATGAGTTTAAAAATAAATAAAATTTTTCACATGTAAAGATATTGCAAAACTGTAGATAAAATCTATTTACTTTCTTTATTCCCCTTTCGTTTATAATTTGCATGAGCCGGTTCATCATAAAATAAATGTCTTTATTTTAAAATGGAATTGTTTTTGCGGGATGAATAAAATTGAAAATTTTATTGAAATTTTTTTAGGTGGTTTCGAAAGTATGCACTGATTCTCTTCAGACACCAGCTCGCAGTGCATACTAGACTGATGTGACCACTTACAGTTGGAAATCATTAATTTTTATTTACGTTAGTTGTGACAAATTTTAACATCTCCGACTATCCATCGATACAATTTACTCATAAAGGTTATTGATTTGTGATCATGGTCAGGGGCGGATTTGACCATTTTGCCGCCTTAAGCCTCAGAAATATTTGCCGCCCTTTTCGTGAATTATATGTAACAATGTGATTCCCTAGAATAATCCGCTGTTTTTCGTTGCGCCCGAGCTTACACAAAAGGAATATCAGAGCAAAACCGGCACCGGTTGGTTCGTAAAAATTATCAATTATTGCGCCCTTGGCACACAAATAATTATTAAAATGTACACACGGTCAAGAACCTAAAAGTACCTAAAAAAAAGAATCCAAAAATACCAAATTTTAACAGCGTAAAACCGTATACACCTTTACGTCGCATATACTACCAACGTTTTCGCTCATATTTTTATAAGTAAGTTTACTATTCCGTTCAAAGTTTGTTTCCGCACTTGACTGGAAATCAACTATGAACTCGACTACTGTAAATTAATGTTCGATATGTTATTAGTTAAGGATGAACCCGAAGTATTTTGACCTATGATGTTCTAGATTTCATTTTATAAACTTTTTTTAATGGAAATTAATTTCAGTAATGAAGTAAAATTTAAAAAACACATAAAAAATAAAGAGATTCGCATATAGTTGATATACCCTGTACTATAATAATAAAAAAAATTCTCTGAAAAATCAATGCACGCAAATATTTACCTCTGGTAAGCTTTAAGGTATTATTTGGGTTCTTTTTAGAATCTTTTTAGGTCTTTTTAGCAACGTGATTGGAGCAAAGTAATATTTACCGACGAATCATCCTTTGTTGTCCAAAAAAAATGGAGAAACATTTTTGCAGCGTACAGCTAAACATTCAGCAAAGGTGCATGTTTATGGCTGCTTCTCAAAAAAGGGATTCGGAGTTTTAATTACGTTCACCGAAAACTTGGATGCTCAATCCATGCTTATTTTGAATAAAAAAGGACTACTGAACTCCGCAGAGAAATTATATGGAATTGAAAACGATGACTGGATTCTAAGAGAGGATAATTATCCCAAGCATCGAAGTCGCCTCTCCACATCTTGGAAGGTTGAAAATAGGATACACACTTTGGATTAGCCATCACAGAGTCCATATTCGAATCCCATTGAAAATGTGTGGTCGCTGAAGAAGCTTAGATTAAAAGGGAAAAAAATATCCAGTACACGGCAACTTATACACAGCTTGAAATATATTTGGCGACATTTTAGTGTGGATTATGCTCAAAAATTGAACCAGAGTTATTGCAAAAGATGCTAAGCAATTATAAATAATAATGGCGATTGGCCTCCGTATTGAGATTGACTTGCGAAATTTGTAATTATATATATTTTAGGAAATAAATTGGAAAACAATTAACTATTGGGTTTTGAAAGCTTTTTTTAAGACACGTTTTTGTGGTACATACTGTATGTTGCTGGAGGATTTGATTTCAGAAATTAAGGCTAGCAGTACAAGATTCGTTGAGTAGAAAAGCAGAAGGTGGCCCAGGACTTTGATTTCAGTACTTCAGTCAAATTTCCGCTAAGTGTGCTCTATGGGCTTACTGCATAAAAATGCTAATGAGCATACCATCAAAGAAAACTCTTTTTCAAAGAAAACCCTTTTTCTTCCACTACCGATTTAATTTACGGATACTGAGCAAGTATGGAATTGGTAAGGCTCGCACAGCCTTTTTAACTACTCCAATATCTGGGGCCATCAGCCTCAGGCGGCCTATTATATGTTCATAGGTGTAGTGGGGTGGAGCTAGAGTGTATGGAGCTAGAGAAAAGTCCGAATGGACAAACAGGACGAACTGACACTATGGTTATCACCTGATCTAAGGAAGAGCAGAAAGCTGCTCAAGCTTAGCCGAAACTGCTTGAGAGCAATAGTTAGCCTGCTCACAGGGCATTGCTTTACCGTACCTCATGCGTATCGTACAAGACTGACATCCAACAACTTATGTAAGAGATGCGAGATGGAAGAGGACACCATCCATCATACTTTTTGCGAGTGTGCAGCCTTGAATAATAAACGTCTCAAGATTCTAGGATCATACAGTTTCCAAGAGTTAGCCGATGTGGCTTGTGCCACTTAGCTGGTTCAGTTTAGCGGAGTGGTCACTTGGCAGCTCTAACTAGCCAGCAGAGGGTGGCAAATGAGCTCAAATTGGTTGTGTAATGCAAGCCGTGTAAATGGCAATCCTCTTATACAGCCTGACTTATATTTCGGAGAGCCTAGATCGTATGAGCGAAAAGGAGCCTGCTCGGAAAACTCTTTGTGGCATATTTTGTGACAGACAACAGCAGAGGAGATTTTGCTTGCGTGAGATGGATGGTATGAACCAGAATGCTCAGAGCTTAGAGGTTACCCGTATTAAGGATCCCCAATTGAATGATGTCGGATCGACGAAGAAAAAAATAATTGTTATTTATGTTCGTTAAAGAGTTCCATATTCGATTTCACACCAACATGATTTTTGGTATTATTCGAATGAGCTGTTTTGTGTGTGTTTTTTTTTTTAAAGATGGGGGCTATTAGAGTAATATCAAACATGTCCCACTTACTTTCATTAATGCAGAGCGGCTTATTATACAGATGCAGATGAAGAATACATTTAACGTACTTTTCTTTAAAAAAAAGATCTCCCATGTATAATCGTAAATTAAATAAGCACAATTAAACAAAAAGTAATTATATCACAAATTATCTCAAAAAAGTACATCAAATTATATGTGGGACGTTTTTGTTTGTAAAAAAGAATTTTTATGTAACAACTAATTAAATTATTACTCTCTTTATGTTTCAGTTGCCTTGAGGATCTCTACTGGAACTGTATCGAAGAGAGGTTTTGCTTCGATTCGAGTATAGGTAAATATTAAACAGAACTTTTTCTTCTTCTACTAGACTTAATCGGTGTTTTCTTTAATTTTCAGCCAATTACAATGCTGATGAAGATGAATTTTTTAAGAAACAAAACGGCGCAGCAAAAGGTTGTCACTCGACTGACAACAATAACACACCGATTTGTAATCAACCGATAAATCGACAACCTTCATTTATAAGGTATGAATTACTATTTTCGGATTATATCCGAAAATTTATGTTTTGAATTTCTTTCCCCTATAACAATTTTTGATTTATACAATATGCAATCACACGAGCATTACTGACAATTTGTTACATTTTTTGCTTAGCCTACTTATGTAGTTTTAGTATAGAAGTGTAGTGTATGTGGAGTAGATATGGGTAACGCAGCAAATTTTGAAGCGCTGATACACTGATACCGGCGCCAGCAGTGGTATCAGCGCGCTGCGCTGATACCATTGCGCTATGATACCATGATCTCATTCGCCTATGTGTGATACTCACTGCGTTTCTCGGATTCACATATGGCGCTGGTAGCATTGCGCTGATACCATGACGCTATGATTCACTCAAAAAAGAATGATTGAAAAAGCTTGTATGGGACGAGAGCAACCCACATTTGAACTTACTAATTTTCCGATATAAAATACCCTAAAATACCCAGGCTATAGTATGTACCCATTCAGGTATCTTTCCAAACGTGCGTACGCGTAGGTATATTGCTTTGCATCAAACAGACTTGAGATAAGTATACTCAACTCATATCTTTGCGCCGCGCCGTAGCATAGCTCCAAGCCAAATGGTGTTGGCATTGCAAAACGGCAGAGCCAACACCATTGATACCGAAGTGCGTTACTGCGCTACTGATACCGTCAATCGGTATCAGCGCAGTGGTATCATGGCTAGTGCTTCAACGCAATTGCGCGGCGCAGCGCTGCGTTAAGCATATCGCACACTATTCCGACACGACACGTCACAACACGACACGACAAAAATCTGTGAGAATAAATTGTATGTAATTGTATGAACGCCCGCACACTTGACCAACACGTCACGACACGACAGGACGGCAAAAAAATTTTGTCGTTTGGGATGTTCGAATTCAATCCAATCCGACAAATGATGTACGTCGTTGTAGCGTGTCGTGTCGGTTAAGTGTGCGGGCTTTCATATAGCTTCATAGATTTTATGATAAGCATCAGTTGTCGTTCGACAGTTTGATATTTAAAAAAAAAAATTAGGAATTGGAAATGGATTAAGTACATTTTTTTGGTCAGAAAATAGAAAGAGCTGTATGAAAATTACAATAAATCACAAAAGAAGGAAAATATATGAGAAGAATTTGCTGGGAAAATTTCAATTTTAATTTTTAAAAAGGTTTAAGAAAAATAGACGAGGGTTTCAAAATTTGGAAAGATAGCTTTTTCCCATTAATTTATTCGGGTTGATTTTTCATATCAAAGAACAGAAACTTTTACGCCACTCTGTAGAAAGAGTTGTATGAAATAAGCTGAAAAAGTTACGAAGATTTTACAATTAATTTCAGTTTTAACAATTTTTTTAATTTTTAACAATGCACATTTTCCATTGCATGAAACATAATGCATTTTCTGAATACTTTTCACAAACTGATGTGTCGGTCGGTTCGGTATAGTGTGCGTTGGTCTACCGACTGTCGTACAACATTTTTCTATGTCGTGTCGTGTCGTGACGAAATAGTGTGCGACAAGCTTTACCCATGCCTAATGTGGAGAGTTGTGAATCGTATGTGAAATTAAGTGCGTTTATGCAAGATCGTCATAGCCAAGCGTGGGGCTTTTTCTGTCTTTCGCTTGGATGCAAAAGACGGTAGTTTATGATCAGTGTTCAGTAAAAACCTCTGAGCCTCGGAAAAGTATCGAAAATAGAAAATGCCTTGATAAGCCGCTAATAGTCCGCAGTCCGCACTGTAATTTTTTTGCGTATCACTTAATTTTTCCGAGAAAAACCGCGGGATGGCGTAGAGCCTTGAAATGTTTTTGCTGCAGAGCAGACCCAATAGCAGTATTCGACGTATCTGCGAATATACCAAGCTCGGAAATTTATTGCGGAAAGGACAATAATTCTGAAAGATCAGTCTTGACGAGCCCGAAAGCGTTCCTACTTTTAAGTTACTGGTCGATAGATTTAGTGCCATTTTTAGAGTTGCAAAGATAAAGACATTAAGTGACTGCTGGACCTCAGCTGAATGAGGAACGAGGCGACGATAGAAGTTGAACATTCCCGAAAATGTCCTTAGGACTTTAACCGTCTTAGGGAGTTCAACAGTTGAAATTCCCTTCACCCGGTCTGGGGAGGTTTTAGTGCATTTTGACGAAACCTCCTGGTCTATGAATTCAACTGCGGGTTGTGGTGAATTCGACTATAAATTCAACTGAGGGAAGTGGTATTTTTTCGAGTTTATGACGAGGTAATGATCTGCAGATCGTTGGAACAGTGGTCCAAAGTGAACTAAATGCGCACCTTCTGATATCGAAGTTTCCGAAATGTCGATTAAAGTCAAGCAAAATGTTAGTTCATATCTGACTTCCTAAACCAAACGCTAGAGCAATTATTTTGCACTGAAAAGTCGAAGTCATTTAAGTGGACTCAAGGATTTCGGATGGACAGGAATTCGAAATCTAGCAGAAAATGGTATTCCCCTTTTTGCCGCCGTAAACTTATCGGGTGCTAGTCAGCGTAGTCTTGACACTTTTAGAGGACCTCTGGTCAGAATGTGGTGTGCTACCTTCTGTTTAGATATGTGTGGGAGTATTGTATAGATCGTGATGGCATGATATTTTTGGTACGGATGACCCATTAAAACGATTGGTTTCGGAATATTGTACAGTGTGGACAGGCCTTTCGTAGGAAGTGAACTGATCGGATCTACTAAGATAGCATTTGAAGAAAGAGGAAGTCTGCATCTAAAACGGCGCTAGAAACATCACCAATGATGAAGTTCCATGGGAACTCTTAACGTCCTCGTTTCAGTTTAATCACCTTTCGTCCTTAGATGTTGATGATCGACTGGTTTGCAGCGGAAAGTTGAAAATTAGAAGGAGGTTTTGCGAAGCACCGAAATGTCTGCGAGAGTGCCCTCTAGGTATCTGGCGAGAAAAATTAAACGATGGCTGGGCAATAAGTCGCTTTGTCCCACCCTTTAAACAAAAAACCAGCTTTGTGGGGGAGAAATCCTGGAGTTGAATTGTTGGTTGCATAAGTAGACTTTTGAGTTTTTTTTTGTGTTGTTAGAAAGATCACAAACGGGACCCAGAGTACAATCGTGTCTTTAGTTACCAATTAATCAGTTAGGTAAGAGTGCCTTCTGTTTTGTTGGCACCGCCACCATAGACTGCGGTGCAAAAATGGTGACCGTGTGTTGTGGAAGTGGTTTGAAGACTTAGGCGATTTAGACAGCGGTCTCCGCGAGTTTGTCTGAGCTACTTTCGGGTGACCAGGCTAAAACAACCTTTGTACGCTCCGAAAGCTATTCGTTACTCACTGAAGAGCCTCTCAACTGCTTCATCTCATGTAACAGCTGATATTCTATGCTGAGGTTCCCTAGGAGTTATGCCGTGTTATGAGAGCTCTATTCAGGATCTTGCACGGAGACTTTGGTTCATGAATCGCATTCGAATCCCTAATTTTCTTCAGCTTCGTTGAGCCCAAAGAGGGCACCAAACAGTTACATTGAGTCAAATATGTTTTTATACCGGCTTCGAAAAATAGGGTCTAGAGCTGAACTGTAAAAACAAAGAGGACAATCCGATCACCAATCCTGACGATATTCTCGAGTGATGGAAGGTGCACTTCAAGGAATTGCTAAACGGTCAGCCCACCAAAATATTGGAGTCTAAATCAGTGCTATAAGCTGACCTTATGCTATAGAAGAGGTACAAAAGGCCATAAATCGGTTGAAATTTCGTAAAGTCCTCTGGAGTCAAGGTCATACTCTCTGAGCTAATTAAATATGGTGTTCCTGTATTACACCAAGCAATGTGGCGGTCATGAATACCGGACAAACATGAATTTCGTCGGAAAGACAAATATTTTTCTAAATTTTCTACAGAAAACACAAACGCTTCTGAAATTATATTATTTTATTCATTTACTCTTTTATCGAGATAAAAGTTCTTAATTTTTAGTAAACAGTATTTAGAAAATTCCTTTACTCCCATTGACCTAGGGTTTGGGCAGTGGGGAGTACAAAATTGTCTGTTAAAAAATAAATAATTACAGGTAATTTAACAGTAGTAAAATCTAACAAGTTTTTTAATAGCTGAATGAATATGTCAAGAATTCTATAAAATAATTTTTAGTATTTTGTTATTCCTCCTCGGAGTGCAATTACTGCTCTAATGCGGTCGGGCATTGAAGAGACTAGGTTGTGAAAAATTTCCATCTCAATTTCGTTGTCCCAAACATCTTGAATAACGGAATCGAGTTGCATAGCATTCCTTGGGTTTTCCCTCGCCACTCGTCTCTTAATGATGTGCCAGAGGTTCTGGATTGGATTAAGATCCGGACTGTTGCCTGGCCAATCTAAGCGGATTATACCCATCTCGTTCAAGAAAGTTTGAATCTGCAAAAATAAAAAACAAAAAGTGATAAGTGGTTTCGAATGATGATATTTTATTGCCTTTTTAACGAGATTAACAAAAAAATCCCTGCTTACCATCCTTGCACGGTGGCAAGGCGCATTGTCGTCTTGAAATACGACTTCTTCTACCTGCGCGTACAGCTCTTCTACTGAGAGTAGTAGATTTTCCTGCAGTATCACCGTGCAGTCAACATCCTTCACTGTTCCTAGTTCACCTAATCCGAAGTATGAAAAACATCCCCACACCATCCGGCTGGTTGGTTGCCTCACTGTGTGCCTGATGCATGATTCGTTGTACCGTTCTCCAGGTCTCCGACGAACGTAGCTCATACCATCAGAGCCGCAAATGCTGAATTTCGATTCGTCAGAGAAAATAATATTCTTCCAATCGTCAAAGGTCCACGAGATATGTTCTTTAGCCCATCTTAACCTTTTTTGGCGCATGTTTTTGGTCAGGAGTGGCTTTTTTGCAGGTCGACATGCTTTTAAATTGGCCTCCGGCAGTCGGCGTCGAACAATCCGCGCGGAAATTTGACTTACAGCAGCTTCCACAAAGTCCTTTCATATCTCACTCGAAGTAGCCATACAATTGCATATACTCACTCATTCGCGCAATGAGACGATCGTCTCCCCTTGTTGTCTTCTAGGCTGTTTTCTTGCCTCCAGGGATCCAAATTTTGCATAAATTTTCAAACAAATTTGCTACAGTTGATTTCCAACACCAACAGCTATCGCGATTTCACGTATGGTTGCGTTCTCTCAAAACGCAAACGCAAAATTTCGCTCTTCATGACAACGTCGAGCACTTTCATGTTTTGCACTTTTTGCATGCTCAAACAATTTAACTCTCAAAATAGATCTTGACAGGATAGCAGCGTATCAAGAAATAATGGAAAATTTGAGCTAACAACCCGTTTTATAGGATAGAAGTCTTTTACCTGCTAATTTTACTACCCCGACTGCAAAACAGCCCTTAGAAAATCTAAGCAATTTTTTTCCGGATATCAATGATCAGCACTGTATAATATACGTATGGAGGCATGAAGAGATGCCACCAGACTGGCTGAAAGCCATAATATGCCCCATACATAAGAAACGAGATACCACGATGTGCAGTAATGTGCGATGTACTCCGATAAGGAGATGGTGTCGTCTGCCTCCTCTTCAACCTGACATTGGAAAAAGCCACTCAAAGTTCTGGCACGTCAACGAGAGGGACTCGTCATCAAGTCCAGCTAGATACTGGCTTATGCAGATTATATTGATATCATTGCGAGATCTGAACTAGCTGTATCTGAATCATTCATATAGACCCAAAAAAGCTGGGGCTAAACATAAATAAAGACTAAGTACCTGGTGACAGCATTTGTAAATCATCAGGCTAGTGTAGCATTAAGTTGAAGAAGTGCAATCCAGCAAGTACCTTGCGTCAATAGTAATACCCTAACAAAATGAAATCTAACAAAGCCTGCTACAGTCTGGCAAGGCTCTTCAAATCCTCGAACCACAAAGTTAGTGCGACCACCGTGTTGCCTGTGCCCACGTCTAGATTCGAGCCTTGGGTGCTCAGTGGAAGCCCCTGAACACTAATTCTAATTTCTGACATAAACACTAATTTTAATTGATGATATGAACACTAATTTTAATTGTTTTTCATCTTTTAATTTCAGTGCTGGTAAAATTCGCGAGGAGGATGTACGCCGTGAGATTCAAACAAACGTTCCAATTTTGGCACCTGAAATCCTTGCAGTTTTCGCTAATTCACAAATTTTCAATGAACATCAGCCCAAATTGACACGAGTCCAAACCAAACCCTACTTGGCTGGTGTGCATGGAAAGGATAAAGAAACGGACGAAGAAAAGTTGATAAAGCGACTTGAAGGTAAACAATGACAAAAATAAACAAACAAAGAGTACTTCAAACTGCAAAACAAACAAACAAAAACACAAACCGGAAGAATATGCATCAGCATTCTCCCGACGGCTTCGTTCGTTCGCCCGGTCGCACGCTCATTAGTTTGTTTGTACGTTCATAGTGCCTGCCCTAGAACTTAATCGACGACAATAGAAAAATTTAGCAACTAAACCAAAAAACTTATACGAAAAAAACTCGCCTTCTTCAATGATAACCAAAATTCTCATATCGAATTACGTGATTAGTATCGTGTAAAAATGAAAGTCCATGTAACGCAAAATCAAAAAAAAAAATAGTATTTATTTATTATTAAATAAAATAATAATAGTGATTGTAATGTGTGTAATACCTAGTCATAATAGGTAAAATCAGTGAAGGAAACTCGATTATAACAAATAAGATTTATATAAATAACAACTAGACGACAAGAAATGCAAATAAATAAACATTCCGAATAAAAACCAAAGAAAAAACAGTATTGCATGATGGCAGTAGGGATGTGTGATTTTTGGCTAAAAAAAATGGCATTTCATTAACATTGTGGTTTTTGTGGCTGACTTTCATTGCTTTTATTTAGCTCCCAACAAAACCAGACCAAAAACATTCCACAAATTCACCCAGTTCCTTTCAATCAGTTCAATTTTAGTTGTTTACCGCATCAGCATTATTTTCCCTGTTTTCGTAATCATGCCAAAACCCATCTATAGGTGAGTTGAAATCCATACTAATTGATTGAATTGAATTTTTACCATGTAAATACAGAACGATACAATTATTCATTGTACGCAAAAGATGAAATGGATTCAGCATTCGAAACTGGTAAACAAGATAATTTCTTTGTGTTTCGACGCAAGAATGCAATTTTTCGAATGAGTTCTATAGTTTATTATTACCTGAATGGTGAATCTCTTTCAAAGGGAAAATATACTTATTCCACTTTTCGTGAAGACGTTTCGAAATGAATCGATTTATATAGATAACCTCAATACATGGTAAAAGATTCAGAGGTCAAACGTTTCTTTTATAGAAGGCGATGTATATACAGCCGGGCTGTTAACAGTAAGTAGCTTCTGCATCCTGCGCTTATATAAGCATGAATAGTGCCAGAATAATTTGCAAAAAATCAGCAACGTAAATATTAACACAGCGCAAATTTATTGCATTATATAAGGTAATATTTTCTAAATATGTTTAATCCCACACATGCAGTATCAAGCGCAGTATAAGCAGCTTCTCCTAGTATAAAGCTGGTATTGAGTTCTATATGAAGATACCGTTTTGACAAATCTTCATTATCTGGTCATTATTTCGAGTGAACATTTTGACAATGGCGAAAAGTGGAGACTCAGCTGATTACTGGCAGATACAATATCCAGTATTTCAATTTACGATCGATTTTCGATTGAATTTTTAAATACAAACACCCATTGACCTCAAATATCACTTTTTGGCTCGAAAGAATGGTCTGTACATTCCAAGTTAAGCTTAGTATTAACTTAGGTTTCACATGAAATTTTCATACAAAATTTCTCATGAAATTTGTTTCGGCGAAAATTTGCCTTAACACACAGACAGTTGGGGACAAAACTCTCCATACATCCTCAAAGTTTCATAAATTTAGTAGAAAATGCAAATATTTATGAGAATTTTATATGCAACTTTACTGCAAATGTATTTTTATTAACATAAATTTAAAAAAAATACATTAATTAGTTTATAACCGTAAAAACACCAGAAAAAACGAAATTCAGCAGGGACAAAAGTGTTCATACATTGATCTCTGTTCTTCATTGCATTGCTTTACTGTTGTTTTTCTTCAAAGAACCGTTGTATTTCCTATGAAATGCGTGAATGCGATCTAATGATTAGTTTGTTTTAGTAATCTGTGAGCAAAGGGAGTGAAAAATGAGCAAGTGTAAGGAAGTAAGTGTTGAAATAAAAAAATTAATTATTGCTGAGCACAGAAATGGAAAATCATACCGAGCAATTGGAGTTTTGTTTAATTTATCCCATGCCACTGTCTAATACATTGTTCAAAAGCATAAAAACACAGGATCAGTGGAAAATAAGCCAAGAAATGGACGACCAAAGAAACTTTCCAGGCGGGATATCAGCATGATCTTAAAAGAGGTCGACAAAAACCCAAGGATCACTGGTCGGCAACTGGCGGAACATGTCGCTAATACTTCCAATAAGTGTGTTCACCCTAAAACCATCCGAAGAATCTTACGTTCCTATGGATATGCAAGTAGAGATCCTCGTAAAAAATCGCTAATATTTGAAAAGAATAGGCAACTTCGACTTGAATTTGCAAAGCGATATTTAGGAAAGGATTTACAGTTCTGGAAAACTGTCTTATTTACTGATGAAAGCAAGTTCAACTTGTTCGGTAATGATGGCAAAGAAAGAATCTGGCGAAAAAAGGGAACAGCATTGCAACTAAAGAATTTGATACCAACAGCAAAACACGGGGGTGGCAATGTGATGATGTGGGGTGGAATTGCAGCGAGTGGGGTTGGCAGATTGGTCTTTATAGACGGTATTATGGACCAATACTATTATAAAAGACTGTTAGAAGAACACTTGCAACCTTCCGTAGACAATTAGGGTCTTGGCCGGCATTGAATATTCCAACAGGACAGCGATCCCAAACATACTGCACGTTTTGTAAAGAACTGGTTGCTTTATTATGCACCAATGCAGCTGTATTCCCTTCCTCAGTCGCCAGACTTAAATCCCATTGAACATACTTGGAAACTTATGAAAAGAAAAATCTTGAAAATTCAGCAGCAAGGAGTCACTCAAAACTGCGCTTCAACAAGCCTGGGGAGAAATAACTCCGGAAGTTACTAAAAATTGGGCGGATTCAATCCCACGACGGGTGCAGGTTGTTATTGATGCCAACGGTGGCCCAAAAAAAATTTGAAATATAAAATTATATTAAATAATGTGGAATTTTCAGTTCAATTACATAAGTTATGAACACTTTTGTCCCTACTGCCTTTCGTTTTTTTTTGTGTTTTTACGGTTATAAATTGATTAATGTAACTTTTTTTTTAATTTATGTTAATAAAAATACATTTGCAGTAAAGTTGCATATAAAATTCTCATAAATATTTGCATTTTCTACTAAATTTATGAAATTTTGAGGGTGTATGGAGAGTTTTGTCGCCAACTGTAGAAGCATTAGAGGCACGGATATACTCTCCATTAAGCTCTATACTCTGGCAGCCATTTGGTTCCTTTGATGAACTGATGATCAGTCAGACCTGAGACGAAAAGTGGCACAAGAGAAGCCATTCTTTTTCTTCTGAGAGCCGAACATTAGCACATAAGATGGCGAACGAACGGACTCCTCTTCATCCTCTGAGCTATAGCTTTGGGAAAAATCGATGAACCCTACCCTACGACTAACCTTGGGTGTGCCGTGAGACCCGTGAGATCGGTCACAAGACAGCGAAGAGGATTAGAAGTTAAACTCAAGAGTGATCTTGTGCGGTGTGCATCCATGGAGTTCTAGGTCTGCCTTGCAATCGCACAGGATGATTCTGCAGACCAGGACTTCTTAGCGTCGTCAAGGTATTTTTACCTAATGGCTAGCTTGACCGATAACACTAGTGTACCTTTAGCGAAAGAGCATGAGACCTCGGGTAATAATGTAATGTTCTCCAGGCCTTGCTAATTCATCGGCCACACAGTTGCTCTGAATATCCCTAAGTGCAGGTTTTAAAATCAAATGTACTCCCAAATGTCTAGAAATCTCCCTCAGGGATGCAATATATTCCGCAACAATTTAAGGCACTGTACAAGGACCAGCGCTTGGATTTCTGCGAAAATGCGTTTATTAACTTCAAACATTTGATTGCAAAGAACCCAATCGATGTCCTGAAAACAGCCACCACCTTCATCTGAAAAACACTACAATGGTAACACTATCTCGAACGCTAGGGCTGCCTCTCATCCTTTCTATGTTTTTAGATTCAGGTGTTCCAGAAAGCTGCCCAAATTAGAGATAATCGCAACATTTACCCTATCAGTTGAGAGGAACTCCGCATTTAAAACTCGCTCAGATGTACCCCTGGCGGACCCAGAACCTTTCAATCCTGAACCGTTATCACTTCTGTAAATACGCAGACAATTTTTCGATGCTTCCCCTCATTGAAGATGAACAGAAACTCTCGTCAATTTTCTACAGGCCCGATAATTTTGACCAGTCTTCAATATTCCGTCGGAAGATCAGGGCTGAAGAACTTACTGATCTCCAGAACATTTCCTGCATCAGAGTGAAGGCAGGGAATTCATGCTTCTTTCTAGGAATCTCGTCCTTCGGCACTGTCTTCAGTCTAGCATCGGATTCCTCCAGTTCGAAAACAGTCTACTCCCAGGAGACGATCGAGCACTGATCTTTACACGCTATCAGCCTAACTCCGCTAGACCAACCCTCATCATTCACCGCAGGCGGAGGACACGAACTGGCCTTCTGTAGTTTGCTGCAGATCCTGAACAAAGCCTGTTTTATCAACAGACATTTTTCAGCAGACATGATTTAATCTCCTTAGCATTTCAATGAACGACCGAGGTAGCACTGGAACAGTTGTCATTAATTTAGGTCTTTTAGCTACTTGGCTCCTATGACTTTTTTGTTGAGTCAATTCTGACCCTTTTACTCAATTAGCTACAGGTTTAAGAGGAGTGGGCGCTCCTCGATAAACTTAGCTGCGCATAGAAGGGACTTTTTGTCCTTATCGAACAACGTGTTAGGGGGAACATTTTTTAACCTCGTCAGAACTTTGCAGGTGATCTTCTAGTTCCATAAGCCCGGGAGGAATTGACAAAAGAGCGTTGAGTTCCTGAACAGGGAGCAACATTGGCTCATTGGCTGTAACCTTCTCGGCACTTTGGCCACAAGCGAGCTTCTGGGCTTTTCACGGGCTCGACCTGGTGACCAAAGTTCCGAGACCACTTGAAGCAGTGGTAGATGATGTGCTGGGAACCAGATGAGCTGAATCATTTGTCATGTCTCCAGCAGATTTGGCAGCTGAGATGGGAACCAGTCGAGCTCTTGGCATCGGCCACGTTATTACATATTCCTAGAGGGGAGGTAAAGGAAATATTAGATGCAGGTGATATCAACATTTTGGTACGAGTAGATACAACACTAGACGGAGTTTTTAGAAAACAAGGATGAAGCCGGAGAAGTTGGGTACGTTAATTCGTGTACGATCAACTTTTTCACGTTTTTCTTGCGCTCAATTTCGTTTATGTCAAATGCTCTGAATGATTTTTTGAATATTTGAGCTGCTTGATGCTGTAGAAATTTCATACAATTTCTAAATTGCTCATAAAAATGGTCCACGTAAACTACAAGATCAACTTTAAAATGGATTCGAGAAGAATGTTTCGTATTATTTTGTACCTGTTAAAAACCCACTATCTAATGTATATGATAGACCAAGGCCCTCTAAATCAGGCCGGATACAATGCGAATAATTTGTCTTCTGGCGTTGAAAATTTCAAACGGGTGGGACAAGTATCCAAGTTTGATTCATTTCACATTATACATTTTTATATATATTCAGGCTTTTTTCAGTTATTTTATTTCGGAGACTCAGCTTTTAGATAAGTTTTTATTTTTCCCGTTAGAGCAATGTTATAATTACGTCTATATTTTTGAAAATATATATTTAAGTTTAAAGTTCGAATCCAAACTACTCGTATAATTTTAGTGGAAGAAGCGGTCGGAGATGCAAAACCTTTAATCGATTAGATTTGTATCATGTATCACGCATGTATCCACTCAAATGGGATCATGTAAACACACAATCTACTTGACATTTTATATCAGGGTGAGTTAGCGTTGTAGTGTAGAGAAGCTCAAGTAAAGTAACTAACTTAGTGTGCAAAGAGGAATAAGAAACTGTTAATATAATTGCAGAACACTGAATCACTAACTAGTCCAAAAGGAGCAAACTTTATCTTTTCAAGCAGCAAATAAATCAGTCGTCTGTCGCCACATATTACATATTTTGGTATACGAAAAATATCGAATTAAAATTTCCAGTGCAGATCAATGGGTATATTACCATCGAAAAAAATAGACGATACTCATTCTCATAGTAAAATCTAATATTTATTTCAAAATATATTTAATAAAACCTTACTAACGATACAGTGCTGAAACGATTTTCCTTTTGCTATCATTCAGGCAGTTCATGGCTCTGAGTATAAACGGTTTTCAAAAGGTTTCAGCTCCCGACAGGTATAATAGTCGTTACCTTGCTTTGCATGTATATAAATATCAAATACTTATAATATTTATTGTCCGAACGTTTTAATTTAAATTTTTGTGAAATTGTCATCTTTATTGCGATGTTCGTTGCTTCGGGCTTATTTCCAGCGTATAGAAACGTTGCAAGTATGGAAACAGTTCACTCTTCACTTCATTTTCTATCCCTTTTCTTCTCTAATTGACTTTCTCTTGTTCCGCCGTAAAGCATGCATTATAGTTTATTGTCCTTGTCCCCTCAAGCTTAATACTAGTTCTAAATGATATCTACTCATCACTATTGCTTCTGCGATGCTTGTTTTACACGATGTTTTAACTGTCATTTGCTTGGCCAAATTATATACATACAAATATTAATTGCAAAGTTACTAACACTGCTTTAATAATGATTTTTTCTGTATTTCCGATATCCGTAGGTGACTGTGAGCCAGGAAAAACGATAACTGTAAATGAGGCGGAGTATACAAGCGACACACCGCAGATTAAATTCACAATATCACCCGATTCACCGACATTAGGACTGCGCCGATCGATCTCCCCAAATCAGTTTCAAGCAATCATCGAAGAAGAAACGACCCCGAGCAAAACGGATGGTATCATCCTACGACCGCAACATGTCGCTAATCACATTAACGGCAGTAACAACTACCTGAAAGCACCAGATCTATTCAGTTCCAAAGGGCTTCGCAACGTCAAAAGTGTTCCTTATTTTGCAACCAGACCGGCGAGTGAAAATGATATTTTTGTCATCTCGGAATCATCCAGTCGGATCAGCATGACACCGGAAATCCCATCGATTTCCTTCTCGACGCTCCCAAAGAACTACGAGGACACGCCCACTATCGAAAAATACAAGGAATCCACTAGCCTCTATTCGATACAAACTGCAAATATGGAAAAAGCTATGAAAGCAAACGATTTTTCAATGCCGCGATACTTCAGGCAATCAGGACTCATAAGTCAGAGCAGTGACAGTTTCGCTAGTAAGGATGATTTTCAGCAACAGCCGCAGAAGCGTTACGAGAAAAGCAAGCGTCTAAAGAGTTTGCGTGACTCATTGCCTCCGCTTAGGATTCACTCAATTCGCCAAAAGTTCCGTGACGAACCGAAAAATGCTAACTAGGTACCGCAATGTAAGCTAACTAGGTACCGCAATAATAGTAAGGCAATGATAGGAAAAAATACGTCCTAGCGTCTATGGAAAAATTTCGATGGAACAAATCCTTACCGCCAATATCTTACTGCATAAGTTACGTTAAAGTAACCGAACGCACAAAACCTTTTTACATTTCCAAAAAAAAAAGCTGAAAGCTTTAGGTGCCTGTACTGAATGCTATTTCAGACTTAATCCTTTTATGTACTTAAATTCAAACGCAACTGAAAAGTCTGTTACTTAATTTTAAATAAACAACTTACACATTGAAGATATTTTGTTAGAGTAAAAAGAGTTTCTAGACTTACTTTTTTGTTTTGTTTTGTCTTGTTGTCCTGATAATGAGTTATTATTAAATCTAATTTAGATATTTTATTAGAGTAAAACAAAAATAAAAAATTGTGATTTTTAAGTTTCAGCAACTGAATGAATTTTTGATTACATTATTTTACTTGAAAATTCAGCTATCGATAGAAATTGAAGTAGAAAGGATAATTGCATAACAATTTATGCAATAAAAATCTTTGATTATATTATAAATAAATATCTTAAATCTGCAGTTTTTCTTTGTAAGATTTATAAAACATCTTATTTAAATCGAAAATAAACGCCGCTCATGATTTTCCGTTTAATCGAAAAAATATTTAAGCTGTTGATCAGAATAGTAGTTTGTAGGATTACTTCACTTTGTGAAAAAATTGATTTTGAGAAAAAATGTAAGTTGAATTAATTGATTTGATTTTATGGTGTTGGTATACAGGTGTTTAAGTAAATATGATATTAGATGAGCATACTTAAGACATATCGATACGATTGAATTTTGTAATAAGTTTATAAATGTAGAAATGATTGTGAATATTATTTTATCTATTTCTGGAATAAATACTACTAATAAAGATTGTAGTCTACTTTTGAGAACACAACTATTAAATTGCATAAATTAAGTGACACGTATGTGTGCTTTTGCACGAATGCTTCACTAGGCATTTTTTGCGTGTGGGTGTGTGTCTTTATCATTCAAGAGGTTTAACTTAAGCGCTCTAGTGTGTATGTGGCATTCAACAAGCTTATCACCCGATTCAGATTTAAAAACAACCTGCCTAAAAGATTTCTTTCAAATATGCCTTCAGGCAGTCAGTTTCCGGCGATTTGAAATTTTCAAAGAACAGGATTGTCATGATAGTTTTGCTGGTGACCACAGATCTAGCTGTGTATCATCATTTCCTACTGCTGCGAATAGCTGCAATTGTGGTCAGAAGCACAGATGTATCCTGCGTTTCAATGACGAGAGCGGCTGGAAAGTTTTCCTTTTAGAGAGTCCAACTTAGTTTCTCCAGTAATGTGCACAGCCTCGACGTATCCCGTGCACCTTGCACGCCTTCACAGAAAGATCTGAATGATTCCTTCTTGGAGGTCTGCACTAAATTCTTATGATTTCACTGCGACTCTCTGTAGGCGGTCCAGTCATCCTCAATGTTGCTCTTAAAAGTTTCCCGAGTTTTTGCAGCTCCCGATTCTACCATAAAACTATATTGCTGCATCTACAGTTACTGATCAGGCAATCCTCTTTTTAGTAACTTTTTATGCCTCTATTAAGATTGCTGACAGGAGGGGAAGATTAAAGATCCTATTTTAATAAAAAAACCGATTTTTCCTTTCGAAGCTAGATATATTGAATTTTGTGACAAATATCGATATTTCGAGGGTAATCTGCCCTCTTCTTCGGTGTCTATTAGTCTAATCTTAATCTAACGTATGTATGTTACTTATAGAGCTTACTTTTAAAGTATTGACTTATACTAATTACCAACTAATTGTCTATTAATTGACTTATACTAATTACCAACTAATTGCCTATTAATTACTTTACTATCCATATTAATTAAATTATCCTCCTCACTATCAAATGAATGTCCAAATTAGCCTGAACAATGGTGATGCACAGTTTTCTTGGTCTGTGTTTAGACTTCTATGCATAGGGGTTTTCCATATGTGCAGGCTTTCATACGCATCCAGTTTTCGCACCTGCTGTACCTCCTTGATCACCTCCACGTTGTCCCAAGTTATGTTGTGATCCTCCTCCAATATATGCTTTGCTACTGCTGAACGTACTAATGTTGTATTCTTTTTCCTCGCTGAAGCTGCTTCCCGTTTATGTTCCGTTAGTCTAACACCAACGAACTGTTTCGTTTGCCCGATGTATATTTTGTCGCATTCTGGGCAGGTAATTTTATAAACTCCACATTTTTCCTTTTTTATCCTTTTTGTCTTTAACGTGACATAGTATAGTACCTAATTTTTTAGTTTTACTGGTTGGAACTGCTTTAATATCAAAGCGTTCAAGAAGTACCCGAACTTTTTTGAATACTGAAGAATAAATAATTGGAACTCTTATGGTTGTTTCTTGTTTTTTCCTGCGTAAAAAGCGTCGTTAAAAGATCACGCTGTATTCTATACTTTTTCTTTTTGACAAGATTTCCAATTATCCTCTCATCAAATCCATTTTTTCTCGCCGTATCTTTAATATATTTAACTTCTGAGTTAAAACTATCCTGATCCATGGGCACTGTTAATAGCCGGTGAATCATCGAATTAAAGGGGGCCATTTTTTGGGAATGCCAATGATCAGACGTGGATGGTGTTGTCCTCTGGGTGTGTGTGGGCTTCCGGTAGATATTAAAACTAAGAATACCTTCTTTCCTTATGACCATGAAATCCAAGAAGGGTAGTTTCTCATTTTTTTCGATTTCCATTGAAAATTGGATGTCCTTATGTGCTTGGTTCAACTTCTCCAACGTTTCTCCCAAAGCATCTTTTTTAACTATAGCTAGAATATCGTCTACATATCTCAGCCAAACCGGAGGAAGCGAACCTTCTTCATAAAGTTTCTTCTCTAGTCTATCCATAAATATCACACTCATAAGTGGGGATAAAGGATTTCCCATTGCAACACCTTTCATCGCTTTGAAATACTTCCCCTGAAAGTAAAATAACTTTCATTCATGCAAACCGAAGCGAGTTTCAAAAAGTCTTTAGCCCTCTTCCTCCCCACCGGTGAGCTATTCCTCTCTAATAGCCAGTCCTCAAAGAACGTGAGTGCTTGTTTTACTGGGACGCTTGGGAACAGAGCCTTGCCATCAAATGATACAACTAGCTCCTCTTCCCCTATTGTTGCCACTCTTCCAAGCCGCCCTATTACCTCGTCTCGATTTTTAACTGTTCTATCGCTAATCTTCCCTAAGGCCCTACACTCGTCTACAATCCACTTTGCGATTCTCCTTGTTGGAGCGCTTGTAGCGGTGACAATTTCCCTAAGTTCACTTCCTTCCTTATGTATCTTTGGAAGGCACCTAAGCAGCCAACTCTTTGAGCACTCCTTGTGCCTTCCCAGTGCTCCCCCTCTTACGATTTTCCCTCCTGATGAGTTTAGCCACATTGCCTGTAATCTGTGCTTTCTCCCTTAAAAATCCCTTACCAGACTCTATCAAACGAGTTGAAAGAGTCTTGAAAGAGTGCAAAGGGACGATTGGAGAGGTGAACAAGCTGCGGGTCTCAAACCCGTCATTGCCAAGAATTAGGTGCCTTCCAAAGATACATAAGGAAGGAAGTGAACTTAGGGAAATTTTCACCGCTACAAGCGCTCCAACAAGGAGAATCGCAAAGTGGATTGTAGACGAGTGTAGGGCCTTAGGGAGTGTTCCGTGAATTCTGATTGAAATTTTGTTTCAGTCTTGAGGGAAGTACTAAGACGATATGTTTTGATAATATGTTGATGCACACGGACCGTGAGTACTGATTGAGTGATGGAGAGAGTGGAAGGAAGGAGGAAAAAAAATGGGAACAAGCAAGAACATTTTCTTTTCACTTTGTACAACTCACATTTTCCTTTTTTGTTCAATTTTTGCAATTTTAGAACGAAATTCGAATGACATTTCATTCAAATCTACTGTGCCTCTCACGGATGGAATTCAGCACGCTCTGAGAACAATGCAGCCGGGAAAAATTTACAATAGTACCTGATTTGTATTTGATTAAACTCTAAATCAGGTAGCTTTCAACTGTCAGACGCCGAGAAAAATGTATGGGTAATCAACTGAGAGCATAAAGACATTCTGAGGGGCCGAAGGCATGGCCATTTTTCCTCATCACCAGCGACCCCGATGATAGATTGAAATTTTCGGGGCGTAGGTAATTCCTAATTTATCAAATTGATGGGGACATATTATGTATGAATAATTTCAAATATTCAAATTTTGAATATCGTAAGTGAATGATTGTTACATATTTAGTTATTTAATATTTTTTAGCTTTCATATTATAACCGTACGAATTCTCGAACCAGGGAGTAAAAATAAGCTACAGCAGGCTGGATTATTCGATGCTTTGCGGTGAATTAATTGTTTTTCCAGGATAGAAAATGAAAACAGAACACAAATGCATGCGAACTATGAAAATTGTAGAATATACTAATGGAATATTTATTCACCCATAGAACAAAAATTGTTTTATAAGAAAGTGGCTTAAAAATTAGATGTGTTTGTGCTGGCTCAAATCTTGGCAGTGCCGAGTACTGCCGTAGGTGATGAGAAAACATTGAATAATACAAAATATCATTTTCGTTTTTAGAACATCTAGAAAGTTTTTACTGAGTATTGTGTGTAAAGCAACTGCAATGAATAAAATCATCAAAATCAAACACAACTTCGAATTCCGAAAAAGGCAAATTTTATTTAAGATTTTTCGAAAAAAATAAGTAGTCTTCACAGTTTATAGTTCCAAGAAGTCTCAGCTTTTCCTATACTATAAAGTAGGCTAAATACAATGATAGGTTGGAGATAATATATTTCTAGGTAATAAAATATTTATTATATTATATTCACACTATCTAATCGTTCTCGACCTACTACGCTAATCCAGTTATTGGCCTTGAGATTATCTAACAACTCAACTATAGAAGCTGTTTTCTTTTGCCTGCGCTGTTTTTTACGCAAATTTCGGATAATCCTATTTTTTCGTTTCTGCTTATCTTCCAATTTTTTCCTGCAGCTTGATTAAATGCATTGCGGTAATAGGAGCCACTTGGTCTGTTTACGTAGCCTAATTGAAATGATATTGTTGAATTTTAAAATTTTCAAAAGTGTATCATGAATGCAACGTCAGCATTAAGCACCTAATGAGATCGCAATTCGCTCTTCTTGTCCATCGTTTATCTCATCTTGAATATTGTTGCCGATTGGTATCTATAGAATTAAGAAAATTAAAGAGAAGAATGTTTTGAACAGTTTCTTTACTTACTGCATCACTCAAAGATTCTATTCCACTAAAGATGGTCCCCTGTTCTTTTGCTCAGAACTAACGTACTATGACGGCAGCTGTAAGAAAAACAAGAAACTATTACACTTATTCCCTTGTCAATCATCAATTGCTATATACCACGGCCGAAAGATTTGAATAGACCCGGGAAGTATTTTTGTTGATCAGCTCAGGAAATTCAAGAGAAGAAGTCCAACTGAATATGTGTTGCTCATTTTCTGGAAATCTGGAAAACAATATTTCACACAGCATGCAATACGAATAAATTTTTATATCATTTTATTTCCGCTCTGCCCCGAAACTGTTTATGAGCTCTACTGCTTTGTGTTTTTTTTTGACAGCAATTAAAATGGCTACCAGAAAATTCGCGCCAATATGTCGACAATATTTAAAAGGGCTCAAATAGGCACTTTCGCTTATAAAAAGTTTGCGAAACTCACAAAATTTTGCAAAACACATCGTTTGTTTATTCCTTACTTGTGATAAGAAACTCCAAGTGGCCGGCGTTGCAAACTATTGCCACAATTTGGCACAACTCACTTCATTGCAAAGATTAATGCAATTGCACAGTTTTCAAACACTTTTTTTAAATAAAACTCGCGATTTTCACTTCTACACTAACGTTTTTGTGAACCGCACTAGTCGAATCTACACAAAATTAATCTGTATTTAAAATAAACACGATTTTATTTCCGTACCGACTCAAATTGTTTACATTAGTTTAATTGTCATATTGACAGAGAGGATATAAAGAGGGGAATTGACATTGAAGATTCATGAAAAGTGGTCGGTTTCTTTCGGTGTATTTTAAATGGACATCGCCCCTCCGAATGTCTTTATGCTCTCAGGTAATCAAGTAGATTTAAGTTGATTTAACTCTAAAGCGATCAGCTGATCGAAATTGCCTGATTTAGAGTGTAGTGTGAACGGCATATTAGAACGATTATTATTTTTTACTCTAAGTTATATTTTAGATGAGACACAGTCCACAGTGTCACTAGACGATTCTCTCGCCTGTACAGGTACATACATATATTAATAAATTCGTTTAATTAAATACACGTCAAGACAATTTTCCAATGTTCCAGGTGAAAGTTCTCAACTTTGTGCGGAAGACACAACTAACTCATCGAGTATGGATTCTATTCTATCTGATGTGCCTTGGTCATTAATTTTCCCGGAATAGTTACCTGACGGTTCGAGACTTCTATCTGGATATTACAAGCCAAAGAAGCCAGACAAGCAATTATATAGCTGATTTGGTAGCTGAGCGGAAAAACTCAGCGAAAATGTTTGAACTTGTTAAGGACGAGATTGGGAGAAATGTAAGAAAGTCAAAGCAGTTTCAACCAGGGGCTGCTCCAGTCAGGGGCGAACCCAAGGCAGGATATAGGGGATAGATCCCCTCTCGAAACATTTGGGTTCTATACAAAAACTTTATCACCTAACCTATTTTTTTTTCAAACTTAAACATGTGCGCTCAGCTTTCTTTTAGTGAATCGCGTCTAATTTTGTTTAACGCATTACAAAGTAAATGATGACTCGTGTATTATATGACTTAATCTATGACTGTGTTTGATTTCATTAGATTTATCTAGACGTAAATCAACGATTGAACACTTTTTTAAACCAACACAGAGCTGTGTTTGTAGCGATGGTCGCTCAGAGTCTATAGGTCCAACTAGTGATGAGTCTGCGCCCGTACGTTGACGTATGCGCCGAGGTAAACCACGCAAAGCATATGTTGCACCCAAACATAACTTACCGAACAGCCAGAAAAGTGGCATGCTCCTTAAGCAACCTTTTGCTCAATTTTTACTATGAGCTGTCCGTACGTAAAGTGGTAATGAGATACGACTTGACATACGTTCGCTTATGCGTTGTATGGGCACTTAAATTCACTCATGTTTGCGTACGTCAAAAAGTGCCTTTTTTGCTCTAAAACCGGTCGGTTTTGAGTGACGATTACGGCCGCAGACTCATCTTTGGTCAGGGCTTATGTCTTTGTCAAGCCATTCCGAGCCTAGTAATGATCTCCTTAATATTAAAGCAAGAACATCTCCATTTAAATCTATGGTTTCTGTTCCAAGAAATGAGCGTATTAGCGTGCTGTCCTACAATAACCTTGACTTAGGCGTGCTTGTTGGTAAACCAATCTCAGAGGATGTAAAATTTGAATTTTACAAATTTCCTCCAGGACAAAGGAATTTAATGTTCCAAAGACAGTGGCTTTCTGAATTTCGCTTGTTCTGTTATTCCGAATACTTGCAAGGTGCATATTGCAGATATTGTTCCATTTTTGCAAATGAAAATAGTGAAGTAGGTAAGGGAAATCACATGAAACTTGGATTTTAGTAAAACAACCATTTGTTCATTGGAAAAAAATCCAAAGACAGCTTGCGGTCTCATGGAGCTGCGGAATATCATAAAAAAGTATTGTATCATGGCACAACATTTCATTTCCGACCACAAACGCAAAACACAGGATGTGGCATCACAAATTAATGCTGGGAGAAAGCTTCAAGTTGCTGAAAATTGAAAAAAGGTTATTCCTATTATTAAAACTGTCATTTTGTGTGGCCGGCAGAAACTGCCATTGAGAGGCCATAGAGAGCAAGGCCTCTTATGATTAGAAGAACCTAGCGAGAATGATGGTAACTTTCGGGCCCTATTGCCTTATCGCATTGACGGAGGAGATGATACTTTAAAGCAACATGTCACAAGTTATCAGTTAAATGCTTCTTATTTGAGTTTCAAGATTCAAAACGACATAATTGAAACATGTGGTGACATGATTCTGACTGAGATAGTAGAGAGAGTCAATAAAGCAAAGTGCTTCAGTGTTCTAGCAGATGAAACTGCCGATATTTCCGGAGTAGAGCAGTTCACTTTGGGCGCCAGGTACACATTCAAAGACAGTGAAGAAAAATATATTTTACGTGAAGATTTTTTGAAGTTTGTTAAAGTGACCAACACTAAAGGGGTGACATTAGCCAATTCTCTAATAGAAACACATGGGAATCAATTTAAAAAACTTCCGAGACCAAGGTTACGATGGCGCAACATCCATGAGTGGCCAGTTTCAAAATTGTGCTGCTATAGTTCGTGAAACATTTATTTCTCCAAGCCGTCTACGTACACTGCGCAATCAAAAGTCTCTACAATTCCTTCTTGGAATTGTAGGAGAATTCAAAAAGTGCCTGATAGACTAGCGGAATTTTGGTTTGAAGATACTGAGGGCTTCAGCGGGAGTTTTGAAGCTGAATTAGCTATGTGGAGAAGAAAATGGTTGGAATCCAAGGAAAACAAACCCGAACATTCTATTCCCTGTCTGACTGAATGTGAAATAAAACATATTTCCAACTTTACACAAGATCTTGAAAATTGGCGCCACGATTCCAGTGACAACTGCAACATATGAGCGTTCGTTCTCTACATTAAGAAGAGTAAAATCTTACTCAAGAAGCACTACAAGACAATACCGGTTAAATGGTTTGGCATTATTACCAATTCACCGTGATGTTCCAGTTGAGCCACAAGAAGTCCTAAACAAATTAGCAAGGAACAAAGCAAGGCGACTTGATTTCATTTTGTAATCATGAAACTTTAATGAGTTCAATGATCTATAATTTTTCTTTAAATATAATCTCGTGTTCAATTTGATATATATGTATTCTATTGAAAATGCATTTAATTTAATATGGAACTCTTACACATACAGATAATTTTAACTTGCTGTAAAACTCCTGTATTAAAAACAAATTCTGTAAATAACTATCTCACTAATACTTTTGAATTACTACTTTTATAATTGTTACATTGTACATATGCTTAGAATTTTAGTCAGTTGCTGTATAGCCGTCATTCTGTCGTGTTGTTTCAGGTCGCTAATAAATATTTAACTCAATTTGTTTGTTTTATCTGTTTCCGATACAAATACATTTTTCACTTTAGTTTATCATTTTGTAATTAATTTACCTAGTATACCGACAGATTCCAGTATACAGCTTACGCAGATATATTTACAGTCAATATAAAATAAAATTTTTTTAGAAAATACTTTCTTTAGTATATTCTCAAGGGGTTTTCTTCCACAACAAATAAAAATATAATCAATAATCATGATTATAAGCTATAGCCTCAGATTCCTTTCTTCAATTAATATCTAAGATTGCTAAAGTGAGAATGATTAAAATATGTATGTATATATTAAAAATACAAATCAGTATACAAGTGTATAAAAGTTAGCCTAAGTATACGCTGTTTGTAAAATTCAATTAAGTAGTGGAACAGTGGTATCCCCCCGAAAAAAATTCCTGGGTTCGCCCCTGCCTCCACTATTTAAAATAAAAAAAAAGTTCTAGCAATAAGTAGATAAGAACTAATTAGTTAGCTGTTACATTTCTTTCCTATACCTACGACGAAAATGTTGTATTTGTTGTTTATAGATAATAAATAAAACCTAAATGAATAGTTGCATTACCTGTTTCATTGAAATATTGAGCATTGTATATCATCCTGACAGCGTATTGGTCTCGTTTAGTTCCATCCTGGTCTTCATATATGAAGGCCAAGATTCTATGGTAATATCCTATGATCATTAATGTCATCAATTTCATTACACTGGCAATTGATTTGAGTACACTAATTGTTCGCTACAGATAATTAAAACACGACTCGCGATCATAGAACACACACAAAAATTACGCACTGGGTGCGGCGCGATATTCGAAGCACATGCACCACACCAAGGTCACGTTGTAATCCTTCAAATCTCGCATTTTATTTTTCGATTTCCAATCGACACTAATCCTTTGCGTCCTCGGCTACAATAAAATTAAATAGATTCCCTATTGATCGTGCGGCGTTGTCTAGAGCGAGCTTCTGAAAAGTGCCAAACTTTAGGGCGCGAATCCTGGCCGTCATGTTGAAGGCTGGTCTGACAGGTATTAAGGCGCGAATACGTATTTTCAAATACGCGCGGCAAGTAAACTATTTTTTGCGCGATTTTGTTATGCAAGTCGAAAATCTTTGTGCCGATACTTTATTACTGCTTATGATGACTTTATAATTAATATTGTTATTTCAAAAACAGACAACTGACACTTATGCCGTTAAATTACCACATGCTCCCACAAAGCTCCACAAGATGCCACTAGCACAAATTCACCACGATTATGTCAAACTGACTTTTCTCAAAACACTTTTCACCACGAAAGCTCACCGCTGGTCTAAAATTTGACAGCGGCGTCGGGGAGAAATCAAATTGGAATTACTCTCATTCGACCATTTCAAATACACGACCAGAGAGCTAAACAAAAATCGATTATTCGTCCCCTGTCGCGTTATGTTTCCACATTCTGTCGTTGTCCGTCGTCGCCGAATCAAAAATGTCCGCCGCGAAGTGAAAATCTCTGTTTTGGTGTCGCGTTCACAGCATTCTGGTGCTTCAAAGTGGTTTTTCTCGCGAAAACTAAATTAAATCGATCGTCAATCGGACGGAATTCGACGCGAGACAATTAGTTTTATCGAAATGCAAGCGAGTTGCGAAAATTGATGAGCTGCTCATACTGAAAAACATCGATCGTTGTTGTGCTTACAAAAAGGTTACAATCGGGGGGGGAAATCGTTGACGGTGCAGTTTATTGTGCGCGAAAGTGTGCCGTATAAGGACGTATCGTTGCAGTGGTAGTGGTGAAAAAATGTTTGCACCAGCGCCAGGCTCGGCAGACAATCGAAAGGCAAAGGAAGAAAAGCGGTCCTGGCTGTTCGTCCCTACAGCACAAACAGTAGCAGCAGCAGCGTCAGTAGCACAACGAATTTCCCAATTTCATTGATTTTTGTGCGGCCGTTCCGCTGTCGTCGGTTCCTGCTGCAATCGTTGCCGTCATAATCGCCATCGTCCTGGAACTCGCATCCTGATCGTTGCGGCCCGTGTTGTCGACGGCAATCGTTATCGTTGGCGTTTTCTGTGTACGTTGTCGGTGTCGTCCTTTTCTGTCACTTTTCCGTTTGACGTCTGTGCTGTGTCGTCCGTTTTTCGTAATTTCCGCGGGTCCATTCGGCATCCTTGTGTTTCTGTGTGTAAATAAATAATTTGTGTTCATAATTTGCGTGGAGCGAAAGAGTTTGTCTGGAAAGTGAAGCCTTTTCCGAATTGCCTTGTTCCAATCCGTTCAGTCTCATTGCGTCGTTGGCAGGACTTTGAGTGCTCTGACTTGAGTCCTTGTTCGTAGTGCGAGCGGTATAAGCAAGGAAAACGTCAGAAAAATGCGAGAGAAATCCAAGAGTTGTGGAAAATTGTCTGATTTGCATAACTGCTGTGCTTTGTGAATTCTAACGTAGATCTGTATGCGAAGCGAGTCGTCAGTGCAAGGCTGGTCGTGTCCTTTTTCGTCGATGCTAAATATTTGATGAGCTGCCCGAAATAATTTGGTTCTGGCTGATTTGAGAGCCTAGTGAAAAGTGCGTGGATGATTTTAGGTATTTGCTCGTTAAAGTGTGTTTGTTTGCGAGGAAGCGAATACCAACGTCGCAATTGGAAATAGAAACGAGACGCGGGAAGGTCCTAGAGGCTGTGAGTTAAATTGAAAACTTAACCAGGCAGTCCAATCAGAGTTCGAAGAAAGGATAACCGTTGTGAGTTGAGTGCGAGCCAATTCTTTGAATCGTTTGCTATGAAAGGAGCAGAGCCTTGTGTGTATCAATGATGCAGCAGGATGTGTTCAAGGTAAGATCGACAGTGTTTTCAAATGTGGAGAAAAGGCGATTTGCTCCCAAAAACCGATTGGGATAGACAGAGTTCATGAATGAATTATCATTTTTCAATGACTGCGTCGATATGTGTTGATTTTTGACAATTATCACTTTAGGACCTTGTACTCGAAAATTCACCAATCTAATACGATTTATATCGCCATCAGTTAGACGAAGAATAAATGCAGTCAAACAATCTAAAGAAAAAACAATGAATTTGTGAATCATTCAGACTGATTAATATCCTGCTGCTAAATTTGGCGAACTCTTTCCAGTAATATTCCTTGCCTAGCTATCGCTATGCTTACTGTTTCGAGAATGGGAAACTCTCACGCAATCTTATCATTCGTTTTGGTTTATAGACCGAATACGGTCACTTACCCTCAACAAACAAGAAACTCCCTTGCTCGTGTTCATAGTTACATCTACCTTCCTCCCTCCCTTCCAGTGACGGCGGTGTCGTTAAATGTTTTCCATTCAGACTTTGTACTAAGTCGTAGTAGGATGAAGCCCCTGGCGAATACCATGTCTTGTGAGTTTTCTTTCACACCAAAGAGTCCTTCGTATTGTCTAGTTTATTAATGCGTTGCTTTGTTTCAAAGGCTATTTCTTTTAAATTTCAAGTGCTACCTACTTGCTTTATCCGCTTTTCACACCGCATGATTTCTTGGTTTTATTCTTGGTTTCTTCTGTCGGAAGCAACCTTATCTGTCATTCAGGCTAACACTTTGAAGAACTTACGGTGTTTGAAGGACTTTCGTCTAGCGATCTGATCCATCATCGCGATGTAATAGTAGCATTGAAATCCAAATATTAAACTGACTTAAAATTAGGAAGCTAATTGACTGAGCAACTGATCATATGAAATTGTACACAGCGCAAGGACGAGGGACTCCAATATTCCCAAAGAACACATTGCGTTGGTCGCAGCGTGACTCCCTGACCACATTCGGAGCCCCACATGTCTTCTGTTCTTGTCCCATCACAGCGTCAGGCTGTGACGCGACAAAGGACTTTTCATCGTGGCTTTCACGACGTAAGTAACAAGGGAGCTCTTTCGTTATCCTACTCGCATTCACATAACCTTACAGTGGCGGATATAATTCATTGTTGTGGGATTATGTATAACGGGAAAAGTTAAATGTAATTTTCGAAGTAGAGAGTTTTCATAGTACGTGTGTCTTAGGTGCTAGGCTTAGTGGTGGAGTTTGTGGTTTAACAGAGTTGGAGTTTTCGAAATTCGTCTTTTGGAATGAAAAAAATTAGCTACGAAAATAGTAGACGTGTTTTTTTGCTCCTCTATCCAGAACAGAACAGACGCATTGGAAACAGCACCACTCCTGCCCCAGTGAATTCACTGGGACAGAATTCTGTTCTGCATAGGTAGTTAATGTGCTGAACTATAGAACGTGCTGATAGCTCATGAGTATGTACGCTTTTTTTTTGCCGTGAGGTGGTTTTGGATTTTTTGAAGTTATTTTGAATGTTTTGGTAGTTTGGAAATTAGAAAACCCCTCATAATGTGTAGAAAGTTAAAAGAGGAAATTTTCTGTTAGTTGCTTTTATATTTTCTTTGATTGTGGTGTTATTTTCTATTTTCAACTTTTTCGCTCTACCACAGCAAATGTATCAACCTATAGCAACTTAAACGAATGTACCAGCTGCTCTGTTCTGGATCGTTTATTGCGCCATTGTTCTATTCTGTTCTGCACCGGAGCGAGGAAAACGCACCTAGTGATTTATTATCTTAAATTTTCATAGTTGCCTTCATCGAAACGAGTATTAGAAACGAGTATTGTTTAGAAAAACAATACTCGGAGGAAGAGCTGAATTATTAAATTTCATCTCTGAGTTAGGACATGGGATCGGATCCCAAAATTCGTGTCAAATATTATTAAAAAAAAGCTACAGAAATGGCAAGTATATTGCATTCATTGAGGCCCCGGGAGATACGTATTTCAAATAAGTTAATAGATATGTTAACGTAGACTTTGGCAGCTACTTTTTTGAGGAAGACCTCAACGTCAGAAGGTGTTTCAAATGCCAGAAATACGGACATCGGTCAAAATATTGTACTAGGACAAATGATGTTGGTGCCAAGTGCGCCGGCGATCATAAAACCCAAGATTGTACCTCCGAAATACATAAATGTGTGAATTGTGTAGTGAAGAATCAGAACAATCCTAATCATAGGGCGGATAGTAAAAATTGCCCAGAATATATAAAAGCTGTACAATTTTTGATTAGCAAAACTAACTCTTCCTCATAAATCAAATGCCGCTGCAATCTCTAAAAATATTCTATGCAAATATTAGATTAGAAATAAATTTCACGAATTGGAAGTAACCAACTAGCACGTTTGGTGTCAAATACTAGATAACAGTGAACTGCCACCAGATCGCAGTTATCGATACGCTATTTCCACTTATTTTGCCACGACAATGTGAAAAGCCACTCAATGCACCCATTCGCAACGTGGTGGCAACGTTCACATCGGAACCATAAGCATCCGAAATTTCAAACTCCAGTTATAGTATAAAAATAGCAACGAAAACGTTTTAAAAACTTGTGAAGATTCCGTTTACTTTAAAGGAGTTTTATTTCTTTGTTTGCTTAGTTTTTGCTACTACATTTGGCCACCATAAAGCGATCAAATTTATGGTTTTCGTTTTGGTGGCAAAAACGTTCCCAATATCGTTTATTAAACACAAACGGGTTTGTGCTCAGATGACAATTCATCGAGGACAGTCAATCGTAAGTTATGGTAGAAATTTTAGAAGTCATGACTATGAACTGTGCCAAAGTATGTGGGTTTGTCGGGGAGATTCAGGCTTATGCAGTTATCCGTGACGAATCTTTGTAGCTCGATTCCAGCTTGATTGCTTCTCACGTCTCCCCAATGGCGGTGATAAGCGTTTAATGCGCCTGCCACAAAGACAGAATCTTCGCCGGGCCAAAGTTGGTGTTTCTAGGAAAGATGTACACAGAAGTCACCACGAATTCAAGGAATCCATGTGCACTTTGATGGCAGTCACTTCTATTTGTTGGAGGGAAATTTGGAGGTGACGGTGGTTTATGCCCCTTCTCACCAAGATTGAAGTGCCGCCACCTCTACCTGTTAATCTATCGTTACGATATAGATTTCAGTTAGAGATGTGGAGGTGATCAGCTGGTTTTGGAAAAGTTTCCTAAATGAGCATGATGTCAACTCTATAATCATATAGAAGTTGCATCAGATCTCTAGTCTTGCGGATGCATTCCAGGTGAGAATTTTGGTGAAAATTACATTAATGTTTTTTGCTAGTTTTTGGAGCTGGGAATGTCGCAAGCATTCCCTGCACCATTTTCTCCATCATGTCCTTGAAACTGCTCTTGCATATTGAAAAACATTTGAGCCATGATAGCCGGCTGTGAGACGTTGGGCAAGGAATGCTGCGCTGGAGGCTTGTTAACTTTGAGTTTGGGGGGGTGGGGTTGTGGATGGGGTTAGTGGGGAAGCAAACGTCATCCTCTGGTTCAGGAAGCAAACGCCACCCTGTGCAAACGTCATCCTCTGGTTCTTGGGATTCCTAAGACATCCCCCATAACTTGCCAGTTGGTCACCTCCACAGTTCCCACACTTGGCGGTTTGTTCGCGTTGTTTCGTGCATTTGGAGAAGTGGTGTACTCCTTCGCATTTGACACATTTCTTCTGTGCGTGGCAATTATTGGTCGCATGGCCGAACTGCTGACAAATGTGGCACTGCAATTGCCCTCCCCTTGGTCGCTGAGCTTCAGCTTTGCACATGAGATGACATACTGCTTTGATATTAAAAATATTAATTTCCACCTTCGGAAGAAGGATCTTGACCAGCTTTGAGGTCCCATTACTCAATTTGAAGAAGAAGACTTCTAGAGGGTGGAAGCCTTGAGTCTGAAGATCCTCCTTAATTTCCTCTGGTGTGAGGCCATGAAGACCTCGAATCACCACTTCAAATTCCTTTCCTCCGGGAAAAAGTACGTATGGTACTGCACTTTCTCACCTGTGAGGAACTTCGTCAGTTTTTTGTGGTCTAGCAGCGTAGAAAGAATATCCTGGATACTTAAAAATACGCGCTTAGCAGATTCATAATTTATTTGTAGGTATTTCATTGGCGTATTAATTTGGATCCACTTGTTTGGTTCTCGTATTGTTACAGGTACTGCCGTCTTATTCTGTTCGGGATTATTTGTCGGTGTCTGATCTGTTTTGTGTATTGTTTTGGTTTTTTGTGAGGTCGTCAGCGGTTGTCAGGTTTTGGAGGCGGAAGTACTGGACACTCCTCTTCAGCACCCAATTCACTGGCTGATGGGAGAGCATCGTGAACCTCCATATCCACTGAGTACAAGTTATTATTATTACCTTCCGTATCTTGCGCCCCTGATGAGACTGGAGTTTGAATAATACTCTTGGTTTTCATCTTCTTTTTTAATGTTGTAAGTTTTTGTTTGAGTTTAGTCTTTTCCGTTTGAAATTCAGTCTGTGAGCTCTTTGTTTTGTCTGATAAGCTCTTCGTTTTGTTTACGCTGGGCGGTGAGTTCTGCCTGGGTGTCTGACGGCTGCTTAATGATTCTATTTAAGTTTTCGTTTGATCTCTTGATCTGTCTGTTCGTCTCTGTCAGAGCTCATCTCTTCACCTTCTTCTTTCTCGTCTGTGTGGTCTACAGCGCCTTCTGCATCTATGTCATATAATTCCGTCGCCTGTCATATTTCGTTTCATCTTCAACGCTCTTTTTTTTAAATTAATAAGCACGTAACTAACAAGAGAACTCGCAATCCTTGGCAGCTCAGATATGTGAACAATCTTTTGTTCTGGGTTTGAATGTATTGCTGAACAAAATTGCCACTCATCTGTTGAAAGAGAGTATTTTGCTTCCAGACACGAGGCTCCTAATTCTGGTTTTACAGTCTGTACAATTTGTCTTTTATTTATTGTTATTAATAACTTTTTAACACAGCTATTTTGATTGTCAAATTGTTTTTATTTTATTGTCACATTGATTTTATTTTAGGCACACTTTCACTGTCACCCTATTTTGTATTTTCACTATCAACCTGTTTTTGTTTTGTATTTTTATGTCGCATTCACTTGCACCGGATGTCCCTTAACGGGTCTTTCCACTTGTTTTTAATTTCGCACTATATACCAAAATACGTCCGATTCCTGCTGGGTCTTCAATGGGATTTTTTTCTCCCATGATCATCACATAGATCGCTATTTATACCTTTCAGCCATTCAAGGAGAGAATCGAGAGCGCGTTCCATCTATTTGTCGGTTACATGCAGGGTTGCCAGGTGTACGGCAATTACCGTATTTGTACAGTAATTTCAAACACAGTACGGTTAACGGTAATAAACTATTACCGCACGGTAATTTTGGCTTTTTCTATAAATGGCTGACTTTATGTATGTTTGCGCCAGCTTCTGTTACCTGATCTTCTTGAAAATTCCACCAAATAATATTTCAAACAACCCAATAAATTCATTTCGAAAATATTACGTACTTGCAGTTTCGTAATTTGTAATTGTTATTGTCCCTAACTTTGCTAACAGCTGAAATGAAAACATTCCGTCAGGTTATTCCCCGAAAAATTTCGTATAGTCTTCACGGGTTTCAACAGAGATATAGTGCCGATTTTGTTCTTCATATTACTTTGATATAGAATCTTCTATGAACAAAATTTCTCCCCTTAAGCATAGTACTATGTTCGATTTCACGTGAAATTTTCATACAAAATTTCACGTGAAATTGGTTTCGGCGAAAATTTAGCTTGAAAATAAGCAAGAGTGGTACTCTGTTCTTAGCATGAAAAGTTGCTTCGAAGTTGCTTTCGCTTCGAAAATATAGATGGCATTGACACATGTCTCCAATCATTTCACGCCAATTTAGTTTGTGCAGTTCATTCTTTCGAGCTAAAAAGTGACATTTGGTGTTTCAATTTGAAAATGGAGCAGTGCAAATGTCTTTCCAATAAGAAAATCGATCGAAAAGTGAAATTCTTGACATTTTATCCGTCAGAAATGAGCAGTGTCTCTGGTTTTCTCCATTGCCTAAATTTTCGCTCGAAAGAATGACCAGATAATGGAGACATGTCAAAATTCAGCTTCACGATTAGCTCAGTAGCAGCCTTTAGACAAAACTTATCTTCCTCATTGTGTGTAGCCGATTTCGAACAGGAGAGTAAAAATTTTATCCGGAATTGCACCCGATTTTTTAAGATTGCTTGCGTAGAAATGAAAAAGCGATTTGATTTTTGCAGCCCACTTTTGGCTGGAATGTATATTTTTAAGCAGAAGCTGGAAGTAGACGTCTCAAAAAGAGATGAATACCCCTCCTTGAAATACTCATGCAGCTTTTGTCCCAGAATATGTAATGGAATAGATATGCAAGACTAAAGGCTGGTACTGAGTTAATTGTGAAGCTAAATTTTGACATGTCTCCATTATCTGGTCATTCTTTCGAGCGAAAATTTTGGCAATGGAGAAAAGCAGAGACACTGCTCATTTCTGACGGATGAAATGTCAAGAATTTCACTTTTTGATCGATTTTCTTATTGGAAAGACATTTGCACTGCTCCATTTTCAAATTGAAACACCAAATGTCACTTTTTAGCTCGAAAGAATGAACTGTACAAACTAAATTGGCGTGAAATGATTGGAGACATGTTTCAGTGCCATCTACGTTTTCAACGCGAAAGCAACTTCAAATCAACTTTTCATGCTAAGAACAGAGTACCACTCTTGCTTATTTTCAAGCTAAATTTTCGCCGAAACAGATTTCACGTGAAATTTTGTATGAAAATTTCACGTGAAATCGAACTCAGTACTATGCTTAAGATGATGAGTGGAGGAAACTTCCAACTTTCCCACTATTGCCGAATGACGATGAAATTTGTTGTTTTTGTTATAATTTGGGTAAAATTTTAGATGAAGCTGAAAAACAAGAATTTGCTGTCTTGGCCAAATTTGTGTTAGCTCTTCTTTGTTTGCCTCATTCAAACGCTGATTGTGAAAGGATTTTTTTCGAAATTCAATTTGAACAAAACGAAAAATAGGAATAAAATGAATTTAGAAACGCTGGATGCAACAATATTAACGTCAAAATGTATTGGTGAATTCACTTGCACACTGAAAGAAAAATCTTAGTAAAATCAACAATTTTCCTTAGTTGTTTTTGCGTCAACTACGGGCTATAGTTGGAACAACCATAAAAAAATAGTTGATTACTTTTATGCACCATGACGCGTGGTTGATAAACAACGCCCGTGGTGCAAAAAAAGTAAGCAACCACAAACAATGGTATTCCAACCATATACATAGTACGAAATATAGGCAGGGGAGGCACGAATGCCGCAGTTGAATTTGGTGAATCACAATGCAGCGACAATGTCGCTGTCAATGCAACCAAGGCACCAACCAAATTCATTTTTTCTTTCTTTTGTATTGCTAAATCCTGTTGTACGAGGATTAGGTTGGCTTATCACAATACACATCAGCCATCGCTTGTCTATTCCACCAGACCATTCAACCTAATTCAAACAGATTTAATTCAACCTAGTGGTGATGCCAAGCTATGGCAGGTATCACCGCTAGCGGTGTGGCAAAATTAGAAATTTGGCGAATTCTGCCGCTGCCGCAAATTCGGCCGCAGCCATTGTGCGCGTTACCATACAAAACAGTGCATTCAAATTTTTTTTGCTTTGCCACAGCGGAAAACGCTGTATTGTGAACAAAATAGCGTCATACAACGTAATATAAAGGCTTCACAGCATAACATGAATATGAATTATTTCGAACAGCAAGCCGAACACAATTTTGCCATGTATCATATGAAACTTCTATGATAGAATAGGACCATGAGTATGAGGAGTATGAAAAATCAACAGTTTTCCTTAGTTGTTTTTGCATCAACTAGGGCTATAGCCATAACAACCATAAGAAAATTGTTGATTACTTTTATGCACCATGACGCGTGGTTGATAAACAATTTCATTCGGAGCATGAAAAACATCCAAATGTTGAAACCATTCTACTTTGCGTAGAATAATTCCAAAGACGTTGCTCACTGAATTACGTTTGTTGAAATCAACTATTGCAAAGTAGTTTAAGTACCATAAAAACTGTTGATAATTCGAAACGTTGAAGTTTGAACTATTTTTCGTGGTTGTGAAACAATTAAAACAGTTGATTTCATGAACCTTGCGATATTTTTTGTATAACCAGAGCCAACTACTTTTATATCGTTAAATTAACTATATTAACATAGTAAAAATAATTATTAACTGTAGTTCGTTTAACGATTTTGAATGAATCGTTGCAATACTATTAAAAATAGTTGAACCAACCAAGAGTTTTTCTTTCAGTGCATGATTTAATCCTCCAGAAATTATGTATAAAAAATTGAATCAACATATTTACAAATAGGTACTTGCCTAATATCTATACACAGCTTATTGTACTTAAATGGAAGTAAAAAAGGGCGTGAATCAATTTATGTTTTTCGTTTAGTAAAAACATGTTATCAAATTTGGTTAGTTACAAAATAGTTCCTCGAATAAATTATAGTTTTTAACTGAAAACCCACCTTTTCTCTCTCAATAATTATTTTGTTTTTGTATTTCGACTGAAAACTAGACTATTTTTGTAGCCGCGTTCTGTTTCCTTCTTGCTCAGAAGTTGCAAACTGAAAAACATGGCCCCTAATAAAACTATATTATAATTAGCGAGTAAAAGAATCATATTCATGGAGAAAATGAATGTTCTATCAAAAACTCAAGTATTTAGATTTACACAAATACAAAATAACGGCGTACGGTAAAAACGCGAAAATCGGGTAATTTTTGAACATTTGTACGGTAATTTAAGCCAGAAGACCTGGCAACCCTGGTCACATGTGAAGCATGGCCTAATATGGTCATGAGTAAAATCTGATCATGACAGGGCATTTTTAATGTGTAAAGTGCTCACAGGATTGGACCCAAAAATCATTATCAGTACGACAATTTGAGAATTTTTGATATTAAATTCTTGAATATTTGATTGAATTTCCATTGAAAGAGATAAACAATAAATTTAAGATAAATTGTAAGTAAATATTCTTTTTTTCTGCCAGTCCCGCTACTATTTAAGCAAACCTCGTATGTACTCATGTTTCATCACCCATACACGAATTTGAATAGCCCTATCGCATCCACTAGAATACTGTGCTCTACACAAGCTTTGACAAGATTATCTAATCAAATTTTTATCGTTCTAAATTTTTCCATTCTTTGTTGCGAATCCGAACAATTCTCTTGCGAAATTTCAAACTGATTTCGTAAAAAAGCAATTAATCTCAGCAAAAGCTTGCCAAACCCGAAATTGAAAACTTTAATCCAATCGAAAATTCTAACAATAAGAAATACAATTACCCACTCATTGGTAGTCGTGAAACGTTTCCGGAATAATTTATCATGCCTCGGAATTTTCGCTGAAGTCAAATCCTCAAGGGTTTTTCGTCGTCCTTAAAATTCCATATGAATTCAAGAACTTGTGTAGCGTCGAAGGATAGAGGCGAGCGTTTTTCGACCGACTGAAAAACCCCACTATAATTTTCCCTAATCAGTTCAAACTGTTTGTCATAATTTTTGGCTGGGCAAACTCGACCGAAACAGACGAGCAATACAAATGATTGCAATCAAGCTTGTACAAATGTCCGTGCATCTAAAAATTTTCATTCTTATTTCGCAATATTTCTTTCAACTTTGCCCCAACTGTCTGCTCCGTCGACTTCGGGGCCTGAGTTACTTGAGTAGCATGTTTAGCTAGCAGCCGTTGTCGTTCCGATCCTGTCATTGTGCATGACCTGGGCCGGCCCGGTCTGTTCGGTCCTATACATCCTTTTTTTTGCAAAACAACCGAGAGTTTGTTTGCCTGGTGTGTTTTCGCCGCCACTTAACAAAATTTCGTCTGGATTTCTGCGCTTAAAAAGGCATGCTGCCATCGCCATCGCATCGTCTACATATAACGAAAATTATAATTAAAAAAGCATTGCACTGACACTCGTGCCACTGTTTGTGTTGCGGAGCGCGAGGAGATGGAGAGTCGAATGGAATCAGAATAGGGCCACGGAACTCTGGTCTGCTCTTCTTCTCACTTCTGGAGCTCATAATTTTTGGCTGTCAGAAACTGACTGCAATGTACAAGCTATCATGGGATACAAGGCTGGCAACGCTGCACGCGCGACGCGGTCGGTAATGTTGCCAGTCACTACACACTGGAAAAGACACTTGAACAAATGGGATCCTGGAGAACGGGTTACGACTGGCAGGTGGGCAACGAGGTCAGGAGTCATTGAAAAGTGCATGGTGCGCGGCTTGCCTCATTCAGTGCTAGTTTGTATGCATCGTCAGGTCCTGTTTTGTGTCAGAGTGAATAACGCCATTAACCCTGTATTGCAGCTCTACTTTTCGGCTTTTTCCATTCTGCGAAAGGACCATGGTCCTTGGTTGTGTCAATGAAAAGGAAACATCGATTATCACAGACTGTGGAGAGATTACTTGGCAGCGAGGCAGGCAGTCTGGCTGTGCTCTAGTTTTGGCAGTAAAATGAATGTACGGTATCTTTCGAGCAGAAAGTTTAGTTGGCTCAGTACACGTTGGCAGCGAAAAGGTTAATGTCCTGCACGAAATCCGGTGGTAGCTTTAATCGGTTTATGGATCTATGCACAAATTTCGTAACATGGTTTGGGATTTGTGCTGGACTCTGCTCTTTTGATAGAATTTATTCTTGACGAAATGCAGCAGCAAGTGCGATGAGGCAAAACGGGGCCGCATGGATCTGAACTGTAAAGTAAAATGGATCGGTGTGCTCCTGAAAGTGTAATTAGGAAATAATGGTTGTGGGAAATGTTCTGCTAAATGGGAGTTTATGCGACAGGAGCTTGGATCTTAGTCGCTATTACGCGTGTACAGTAGCTTGTCTAGAAGGATATTACGAGAGCATTTAATGAGTCCAGACAATTACAGGTCTTTAGTGCTTGTGTGGACAGGGTAATGTATGTCCTCTTCTCGGAGCGCTTAGTTTCATTTTTAGCTTCTGTTTGCAGCTTTTGTTAAATTGAAAGTCATTCTTCTGCAGCATTCTCCTATAGCCCACCTTGGGTCCAGTCAGCTCAGAAAAGCGAAAACCCAATCTGACCATGTTACAGTTTCCTGGTGCTCCCTGGAAAGATTTGCATAATATATCCAATCTAGAAATGGACCAGTCTCATTTCTCCAGCGATTTTGCTATACTAGTTTTCTACATTTCTATCGCCGGTGCCAAGCCCTAGGGTCGGAGTGAAGATTCACTATCTTCTGGGCTCCTCTGATTGTCAGGTGCTGCCGCATCTGGGCATGATGAATGCACTCATGAAGAATCTCCACATATGGCAAACGACACTCATAGAACACGAGTATAAATTCTCAGCTGTCAGAAGTGTATTGTGCACTACTATGGTGAAACCTGCTTGTGATACTACTGCCGCTGCTGACTCCACAGTCCAGATCCTCGCCGTGACTCGTGGGCCCAGTGATGGGTCTGCTGCTTTCATATTTGCTCTCGTCCGCAAAGTCCTTGTCGTTTTCTGTCAGTGCACTGAGTCGAATACGACAAAAAGCACTGTGAGTGTGTGTATGTGAATGCTGAATGGGATTTGATATTTAACGGGAAAGTAAATCCGTAGAGATTGCCATTGAATTTTCGGTTTGGTCCTTTTATTATTCATTCAGTTTCATTGTTACTGAACGAAATCTCGATTGTTCTCTTGTAGGATTTTGGGTTCTTCAAATCATTCAGGCTTTTCGATTTTGTACAGAAATGGACGTGTGCGTGCATGGTAGCGTCGGTACGGTAGCTTCAACTTGGAAAGGACGTATGTAGCGAAATTCGCTTTATGCAAAATGGTATTCGAAAAACTTGGGGGTATTATTAAACTTGGGAGTATTAATTCGTTATACATAATGGCGGCTAAGTTAATTATTTCTGACGGATTAAAAAGTGAATGTGGCATTAAAATGCCAATTTTGATATATGTGAAGTTGACATGCGATAAGGATGAGATAATAGTGTTATGTTGCTTGGATCCATTTCCTTCAAATATTGTTAAAATTTGTCTGAAATGAAATTTATGGCGGTGGCGGTGATCTTTTAGTTTGATACGAATCTATGAATGTATGTTTCGAATTTCCCAAGAATATGTCATCTTATTGCTGTTGATCTTATATGAAATGCAGGTTCATAAAGCGCAACATTTCGCAACCGACATTTAATTAACATTACTTTGGCCCACAATATATCTTTCTCTATTTAATTAATGCATACAACTAAGCAAATTTTATACTTAATGTATTTACCAAACAAGGCATCATACACAACAGTAAAACATTAACAATTCATGATACAATTCATTATACAGTACGCCCTCGATAAAAGCAACCGATGAAAATTCGAGCAGTTGCGTTAATTGAGGCTGTTGCAATAACCGAGTCACAAAAAAGTTTTGCCTTGAATTAGAATTTAACGTGAAAACTAAAGTGTGAAAAATAAAAGAATATTGTTCGTCGTAAAAGAAAACTAATATAATTTAATTAATTAAAAAAAATATGTACACATGTAATACAGTATTTGGTTAAATTGGTTTAAAAAATTGGGAAATGTTCGTTTGCTTTTTCTTGGAGGATACATTAATGTCAACGACGAGCTCTCGCAGTTTTTGAAGAATCAAGGTGCCTTCTAGTGAGACCGAGTTTTCTTCAGCCCATTGAAGTCAAATGCTAAATGCTTGGATAGCATGTTCTGTTTTGATTTTTGGCCGTGGAGGACTTACACTTGCACCTGTGCTTTCTTCACTCTCGATTTCTTCGGCTTCTAGATTGTTGCAAACAGGCACCTGCTCGATATCGTTTTCCGCAATCCAATTGCTTAATCCCTCTGTGACAAAAGTTTCAGTGGCAAATAAATCTTGAAGCAAGTCATTAATGGATGTCATAATTTCGCGGTCACTAATGATATTATCGCTAATGACCCTCAACGGCAGCTCATTCTCCTTATCCCACTCACTATCAGGAGACATCAAAGCCTTCCAGCACTTTTGCATAGCCGAAGACTTAACCTTGTCCCGTGCAGTAGCCAGGAGGCATATGGCATGCCTCAAATGAAAAGCCTTTATTTTACTCTCCAACTCTGAACCTCGGCTTCCGACTAAATGTGCCAAAAGTCAATTTTTGTACTACAGTTTTGTCAATTGATGACATTTTGGTCCATTGGTTGGAGAATAGCGGTGCAGTTTGCTGGTAAACACATGGCAACAATCTTTCCATCATCACTTATCATCTCCCCGTCTTTTGGATGACACGTCGCGTTGTCCAATAGCAGTAGACCCTTTTTTGGAAAATTTTTTGATCCGAGAAACTGCCTTACCTAAACCAAAGAAAAAATAGGAAAACAATTTTAAAATTCGACGAAATCAATTCGAAAATAATTTTACCTCTGGAACGAAAGTTGAATGAAACCAGTCTTTAAAAAATGCGTGTGTCATCCACGCATTTTTGTTCGCCTTGTAAACGACGGGCTTATTTTCGAAATGCTTAAATGCTCGAGGATTTACAGCTTTTCCTATAACGAACAATTTGACTTTGTGCGTACCAGACGCATTAGTGCAAGCAGGAAAAGTGATTCTCTCCTTGCTTACTCTCCTACTAGGAGCACTAGCTTCTTTGGAACCCACAAACGTTCTGTTTGGCAAAAGCTTAAAAAATAGGCCAGATTCGCCCGCATTGTAAATTTGATCTGGTAACAAGTCAAGCTCTTTAATTTTATTTTCGAATTTAATCAAAAATGGTTCCACCAGTTTTGGCTTATTTAACAGCTTTTCTCCGTAAATTTTAAGCATTCGGATTCCATTCCGTTTTTTGAAATTTGAAAACCAGCCATTGCTGGAATTAAAAGCACCTGGTTTTTCTTTAAGTTTTTTGTGAAGCGTGCATGCTTTTGACTTAAGAATTTGTGTGGAAATGGGTACGTTTTGCCTGCGTTGTCTCTGGAACCAATTGTACAAAGCTTTTTCCATCCTTGGATACTCGCAGGCTTTTAAAGTTACACGCTTTCTCGGTCCAGACTCAGAGTTTGATACGAATTTGTTAAGCAAATATTTGCTCTTTTTTATTCTGCTAATGCTTGACTTGTTGCACTTGTATGTTTCACAAAGCGATTTTACTGATGCACCGTCACTCAATTTGGCTAAAATCTCTGCCTTCTGCTTTATAGACAGTTTGGGAATTTTTTTTACGATAGCCATGATTTCTAAATTAAAACAAAGCAATTACCGACCGCGAGAATATTTGCTGAGCACTGGTAAATTAAAAAGCAAATCATAGAGGAAAAAGAAGGAGTGTAGTGTAGTCACACAATTTCATTTTGCCCACAAGCTACAATTCGGGTTAGGTGGGAAAATGTGAGTAAAACACACGCGAACCCTTTCATCTAATTTTAATGCTCACCTTTGTTTTGTTTTGATTTTCACAAGATTATTCACGGACACGAAATAAAAAAATAACAAATGGGTTTTGGAAGAAACACAAAATATTTTCCTCTTCGTTTCTTCTTATTCCTTTATGACGCAAATACAATGCACCCACGATCTATGAGTGTTAAAAGCTCTGAGAAAAGTAGCTGTAAAATAACTGCCAGTAAAACCAAACAAAAACAAAACAAAGATAAGTTGCGTTTACTGAGTCACATTTTTTTGAAAAGTTGCAATTACTGAGTCACTATGGTATAAATTTGGGTGTTGTTTTAACCGAGGTATTGCGTTTATCGAGGGTTGCTTTTACCGAGGGCGTACTGTAACAACAACAAAATACATATTCTTCCAACACATTAGAAAACAAAATACATTACAACTTTTATTTTATTTATTTTACTTAAATATATTTTATTTTAATTTAAGCAAGTTTGATGGGAAATTAAGTGGGATTAGGATGTTGATAGGGCCTTTGCTAAGGTTTGTTTTGAAAGTGTATTTAGAGATCCCCCAAGCGTAGTTTCTGCTTGTAGAGTTGAATATTCTACAACACCTATTTATGGGCTCGTTATATGCATAGGTAGTGTGGTGATTGTACTCCTTGAGCAAAGTTGCGGTTAGAATGCTAAAAAACAGTCTAATTTTCAATACTATTTTTTCACCTCCTATATTTAGTATAAATTTCAAAATTTACGTGGGTAAAATACACGTTTTGAAGATTACAAAAAAAAAACATTTTTTATATTTTTCATTTTTTTACTTATTTATAGAGGGCGCCAAAGTTGACGTCTCGAAAAATGCCTCGTCATACTGCGGACAGATAATCTCAGGAATGAAGAATCTGATACATTTTATTTTAAAGAGAAATGTTTCTTACGTGGTAATCTACCATAATATTTTAAAAAAATAATCAAAAAAAAAATGGCGGTTTGAAAATATGTTTCGAAAAATCGTTGTTTTTTTCACTTTGTTTCGCTTGCCAATTTTTTTTTTGGGTTAACTCTTGGCATATATTACCACACAAAATACTTGAATAAAGTAGTGCACTAAATTCGGCTTAAATCTGTTTGGCCAATCCGGAGAATAAGTATCCGCAGTTTGAAAAAACGTCATTTCGAGAAAAACGCGTTTAAAATTTTTTTTTCCATTTATTTATTGAATATTATTTGAAAAATGTGTTTTTATCACCTAAAATTGCTCAGTCTGCAATCCCTGGACCATACATAAGTATTCTTCAGTCCACATAAGCCAGTTGCTCTTGCAGTTAGGCAGTTTTTTTTTGCCAAAGACGCTTTCTTTTGCCGCTTATGTGCTCTTCATCTTTTTTTCGCAGTAATTAAAAGCAGCGGTCTGCCGTAAACTGCCGTAACTTCTTTATTTTTTGGAATATCTTAGTAAAATTTTGAGCCGTGATTTCTGAGGGTATTGGTAATTCAAAAATGCAAAAAACAAAAAACTAATTTTATCAAAATTATAACCGGTGCTACCCTCTTAAGAAGGCTCAGTCTGGTTTTGTAAGATGGAAGATATTGGAAGTCTTTTGAATCATAGAGGTCTCTCAAAGCGAAAAGTAAAAACTGTTTCTGAACAGATTCCAATCTATCACTATTTAGCTCAAAAACTGGGTTCCATATTATGCAGGCATATTCCAAAAGAGGACGTACCAGAGTGATATATAATGACTTGGTAACCCATATATTCTTGAACTCTTTAGCACGTCTCGTAATGAATCCAAGCTGTTTATTAGCCCTGGCAAGAATTTTGTCATAGTGGAGGTTGAAGCGCACCTTGTTGTCCAATACTACCCCGAGGTCTATAATATGATCAACCCTATTCAAAATGGTGTTGTTAAAGCAGTAAGAATACTTTTTGATCGTATTCTTACGGAAAAAGCTTATTACATGGCACTTGTTAATGTTAAGATTTACATTATTCTAATTGCACCACTGTTCGAGAGATTGAAGCTTGGATTGTAGAAAACTTGCGTCAGATTGCGTGCTTACGCTGTGGTAGATTTTTAAGTCATCTGCATAAAAGAGATGAGATATACCAAGCACTGTCTCAGAAAGATCAGAGATGAAAGTGTTAAAAAGCAGGTGACCTAGATGACTGCCTTGCGGTACTCCAGAAGATGCGAAAACTGTTTTAGATAAGTGACCCTGGAATTTAACAAGCTGAGTTCGATCGCGAAGATAAGACTGGAGCCAATTAAGAAGGGACCCTGATATACCAAAGTTACGAAGCTTGTTTACTAGAGTTTGATGGTCAACCCGGTCGAAAGCCTTACTAAAGTCCATATAGACTGCGTCAATTTGACTTCCTTTTTCCATTTCACAGAGCACATCATAAACTAGGATCATGAGATTGGTAGAAGTCGATCGACCCTTACAAAATCCATGTTGTTGCTCATTTAGAAAAGAGTCGATTATGCGAGTAAGTTTTTCACAAACTAGCCTCTCAAAAAGTTTGGGGATAACACATAGAATAGCGATTCCCCGATAGTTATCGACTGATCGTTTATCACCACTTTTGAAAATAGGCGTAAGGTATGAAGATTTCTAGAAAGATGGAAAACACTTAGGGACAGGGATTTGCTTTACTTATTTGCTTTACTTTTCAAGTTAACGAAATCATAAAACTTCCTGGGGTCACTAATGATTTTTTCCCCCATTGAATTAACATAGAGCTCATATGCTTCGCGAGAATTGATAGAAAATTATTTGGATAGCTGATCGTATAATCTGATAAGACCCTCATTTAGCAAGCTTTCATTTTTAATTGCTTTGTATAATTTATTTCTACGGTTTTTGAGACGCCTTAAATTATTGTCGAGCCGAGGCTCTGAGAGTTTGCTAATTTTCTTACCGAAATAAATGAATGGCATTGAAAATTATTTTATAAAAGCAAGACGCCGATTCATTTAAATCTAATAACGGAAGAGTAATTGTCCAGTCTACTGTGTCCAAATAATTTCTAATGTTTAAGTAGTCAGCATTTTGAAAATCATATACAATTTCATTACTGTATGATTGGGTGAAAGAAATATTTCTAGCGGAAAGCTCAACTGTAAAAGCGGAGTGATGGAGAGTGTTTGAGAAAAGATTCTCGGCGTCAATAGTTGGGCTAACCACCACTTCGTCATAAACGTTCGTAAATATAAGATCTAACCAATTGCCATTTTGGTTAGGGATAGGAATTATTTGCCGTAAATCGTTGCCGTAAAACGTACTTAACAGGTTGAAGTCAATGGAGTCAAAAAGGTTGATTGGAAGTAGGCGGTCATCATTTTCGTTGAGAACGAAACTGATTTTTGGACGATTGAAGTCCCCCAGAACAATTATTTTGTCATCATCGTCTAAGGAAGCTGTTACTGAAGATATCGAGTCACATACGTCCATGTAAGTAGCTTCATCGGATTGAGGTGGGATATAAACGATACCAATATAGAAGTAATGCTTGTCGAATAAGACTCTGACGAATTTGTGTTCAAAAAGTTTGTAAGTACTGGTCACAACAAGTTCACTAGAAAGGATATTGTGAATCGCAATAAGTACACCGCCTCCTCTTGAAACTCCAGTATAAAGGTAGTCGCGATCGGTTCTATAGATGGTCCAATTAGTGTCAAGAATTTCTCCGTTTTATATGTGAGTCGTTCAACCACGTTTCAGTGACCGTTAGTATATTAAAATGGCAAGATTTAGCGTCAAGAAAAACCTTGTTTAATTTACTGCTCATACCACCGCAATTGTAGTAGAGAAATCTTGGGCGAATAGATGCAACTTTGTTGTTAGGAGTAATATTTCTTCTGGTCGTCGCGTAATTTTTGTAATAGAGAGATATGTTTGGAATTGGCATAGGAGCCATAAGGCAGAATATCTCGTTTGATCTGATCCGGAGACATTCCAAGTTCTTCATGGTAGCGATTAAAAATAATTCTTAAAGATTCAAGGTCAGTGGGAAGACCCTCTTGTTGAATTTTTATATTAGACTCCTCAGCCGTCAACATTTTAGGTGTATAGCAGTGAATGGGCTTTGTTGATTTTATAAGCCTAAGGTGAATTCTATGAGCTAGAGAAAGCTGTATGTTGTCATCAGGCTTAGTAAGGTATATCTTTGAAAAATGTTCAACATTGAGTGTCACATGTTGGAATGCAGGGTTTGATATTTTTGCAAAAAGAGTGATGTGAAAAATTATAAAAATGGGTATGCATGATAATAATGTGTATGTTTGTGGGTAGAAAGTGAAAACTTAGTGAAAAGTGAAAAATAGGTGCCAGGCATATTTTTCCATTGACCTTTTCCATGATCTATAACTATATTGTATTAGTGAGAAGACCTCAGCTTGTCAGATCAATTCTCAAGCATTGTCCTGCCGTATCTAGCATGCACAACAGGCGAGAGGTTGATGGCACCTGAGGCCCAACTGTGCCTTTACTTATAAGAATCAGTACTTTCCACAGGGTACAGAAGACTCCATTTGCTAGTCAAGTGTTATACATCCAAAGCAGCATTTTTGGCCTCTTATGAAAAACTTGGTTCAGTGCTTCACTCGGAATGGCATCGGTCCTGGTGCTCTCTTCTCTTTCATCGAAAGGCTGGCTTACTCCAGTTCTTCTATGGTAAAGATTGGCACATCTCAGACATGTCCCGAATCATCGTCTGAAGTGGATAGGAAAAAGGTCTTCCACAATGTCAGTGGCCCTTCTTTCACTCGAACTCGTCCAGTTTATTGCCTCTATTTTTGCAACTAGGATCTGCATTTATCCTGGTTATGTTCTATGATGTTGGCATTTTGTGGATTCTGTAGCATCTGGCTAGAGTTGTTCTGTACCTCAAACGCAGTATACTTATGATCAATGCCTAAGTAATCTTCAACCCTTCTCCAGTTTCGAATTATCGCCGCCAGGCTCTCAGAGGCAAAGAATATATCTGGAATGGTCTTTTATGTACTCGAGAATCATCGTGATCCATACCGCATGCAACTGCTTCGGCGTTGAAGTCATCAGCTATGACCACTTATCAAGCCCAATAATGCGATTTCGTCCTCCAATCCACTAAGTTTGTGTTCAATTTCTTGTCTCGCTGCGTTTGATGTAAAGTAGCAACTGAAAAAAGTGATTCCTCCGCATCTAACATATACAAAGCCTGCTCCATGAATATGACTTTCCACGTTCAAGCTTTTTGCATTTAACACCTATATGACTACTGTGCCAAGAAGGTCTGAGTATCAAGAAGATAACTCCATATCTGTGTACTGTTCACTTATCAGAAGCATGTTAATGTTTTTTTAGAGTAGATATTTAACAGTTTTACTTGTGTTCGAATTTGTTTATAGAAAGCGGGTCACTAGATAGTTTTTCCTGAAGAAGTGGGTCTAAATAGCCAAATTAAAACATTTCAAATTTTACAACGGGCTAGAATGGTAACCCTTCCCCAATTTGCCTATATTTTTAGCATCAACAACTTCTGTTCACGGAAACTCACGACCCAATAATCAGATGCAGTTGAAATTTACAGAATTTATTGGCGTTAAGTAGGACCAGGTCTTATAGAAGCGATTTTGAAATTTGGACAATTATGTGCCAGTGGTGCCATCTTGGCCCGATAAATTCTGATTCAGTCACCTGATTTTGACGAAATTGACACAGTAGTTGAACCCTACTCTGAACCACGTTTGATAGAAATTTGGTTGAAAACTTCGGTTGGAGCTGCCAGCTATGGTAATTTTAGTGTATTAAATTTTGAAAATTCGCTAAAGAAAATAAATTTGTTTGCTCTATAGCTTCAAGTGCAGTCATGGAATCATGACAAAATTTATATGGCAAATTGAACTTATTGTAGACAATACTCAGCAGAAATCTAGTTGGACAAAAATCATAGGGTTGCCAGCTATGGTTGCTTTTGTATTTTTTTTTTGTATATCTTAAGTAAGCGATTTTATCATAAAATTTTCAAAGCATAGTGATCTTATAGTGAAAATAAACAACAAATATTACGATCTAGAAAATTTGAAAACTTTTACGGGTGGTAACCCTAAATTTCTTTATATCCCTATAACTTCCAATGCAGCATCGGATCAATACGAATTTGGCAGAGTAGGTTGGCTTTAACGTGGGGTAAATGTGACATATTTTTGGCTTCGGTACTAGCAAACGGTTGTCAGCACGAGGCGTTTTTGTTATTACCATACCAGTAAATGTTTACATAAACATTTGCAATGAAAATAAGTAAACAATGATAGCTTTTACAGCAGACGTTTAGTATGCGGACTATACACCAGATTTCACCTAAATTATATAGTACCCGACCTAAGCGATAGGTCAGTACACGATTTCAAGCGATCTGACCTAAAATACATCCTGGACTATATCGCTGTAAATACACCCGACCTAAGTCTTTTTGCGCGTCTATTAATAATATATGTACGTTGAATTTAAGCTCGCAACCCTCTCGTTTGACTCAAAGCCATTGAAGTAATCATTTTTGAGAGACAAATGAAAAGATAATTACAGTGTATGAACTAAAATTGAACTAAATGACAGTTGTCACATACAAACGAGGACTAAATTCGACCTGACCAAATTTTAGGTCCGGTCGATGTAAACACCTTAGGACTAAATTCACTTGGTCCGCGCTATAGGTCAGGTTACATTTGCTCCAACCGCTGCAAACCATAAAAATGTTTAAATTTTCTAAGGTCTGGACATTTTTTGGATGGCAGCCCCCAACACCTTTCTATCGCTGTAACTTTCGATGAGGTCATCGAAATTAAATTGGCTTAGCGTCTATTATTACTTAGAGTGTCCTTAAGTAGCTAGTGGTAGAATACACACCCAAAATCTGCACAAATCCTTTAATGTTCTTCGAAGATTAGTGTTTCTAGCAGTTCTGATGCGCTAGGGTTTTTCATGTTTTGACTGAGGTACCCAAATCAGGGCTTCGTTATCTCAAAGCTCGGGGCACCGCTCCGTTCCAATTTGATTCCTTTGATAGCACACAATCCTTTTCTATTTTTTTTCCTCCTTCCTTCCACTCTCACCATCACTCAATCAATATGCACGGTCAGTGTGCATCAAATCTCCTCCATATTATTACTTTTGTACTTCCAAGACAATAAAATATTGGTATAAGGGAACACACTTCATTATATACTATCGTCTTCAGATGATATCGCCTGTTTCTTGTCGTCAAGACTTATGCCCAGACAAAAGTTTAGAAAAAACTCTGGTTGGCGTCTTCGTTATCTTTGTGTAAGGAATGATCTTAAATTTTCCTTAAATTTAACCAAATTTGCTGATTTTCTTATATCCTCTGGTAAGGTATTATAATAAGCCAAAGACTGTTGCACTGGATCCATTTTCAAACGATCTGTCCTAGCTTTTGTAACCCTCGGAGAACACACCTATTTTTTCGATCATCGAGAACAATTGGGGTCAAATTGACCCCAACCACTTTTGAACGTCTATAGAATCGCCGCCACTGAAGATTTTCATTTGAAAAAATTTGTGAGTATTGTTGGAGACCTCTTAGTAGTTTACATACATAAGAAGTGCGTGCCTTAAATGTCCCAAACATACCTAAAAAAAATTCGAGTAAAAACCGTTTTGTCGAAAATCAGAATTTTTACAAAAAAAAATCGTAACTTATTCCATTTTCAATATTTTGGCTAAAAACTTAAGTGGATACTCTCAAGATATGACAAAATTGTAAAAAAAATGAGCCCTTCTGTGGCCTTGAAAAAAAGGTATTTATTTTCCATATTTACGGCGGCGATTGTGAAGATTTTAAAATTTGCATATTAAAAAAAAATCATTACTTTGTCAAAGTTAAATATTTTGAGCTGAAAATGTATATGGATACTCCATAGACAAAGTAAAATAATAAAAAAAAAATTAACCCTACATAAAGGGTTGCAAAAAAGGTATAATCTTCTGAATAATCAGATTCTGATTGCTCCGAGACATGGTCGTCTTCGGAGGAATCAATTTCGCCAAAATTGTTATCATTGTCTTCAGCTAACAAATTATTGCGTACACTAGAACGCAGATTATACGCTATATTGCTAATAACAACAAAATTAAAGCACTTGCAAACTTATTTTTTTGGCTTTTTTAAATTAATCTGTCGATTTATAAATTTAAAAAAAATTTGAGTTTTTACCTCAAAATTGACGTCGAGTACAGATGGGGTCTATTGGACCCCTTGATCTGCTTCAACGGCTTCTCAACGACGAATAACGATTTGGGACTGTATGCGAACGGTATGAACTTATAGTCAAGACACAGAAATATATTTAGAAGCCTATAGTACTCCACTTTTCCCGCAGGTTTAAGCGCTGCGATCGGTCAAAAAGGTATCTGGGGTCAATTTGACCCCCCTGTGTTCTCGGAGGGTTAATCGCAAGGTTATTCGCCGATCTTGTGGCTGTCTGAGTTATTTCTCCAACATTTGTTACAACATATGGCAATTTGAGTTTTTTGTTAAGTATCTTGAATATCAGCTTTCCTTGTTCAAGACACATTATTTGTTGTATGCTTAGTAGTCCTTTTTCACCATACACATGTAAGCTTGGAGTCAAAGTTGGCATTTTGTATATAGTCTTGATAGCCTTAGTGATTAGTCTTCCGATCAGATCAATATTTTGTTTCGATGTTTGCTTCCACAAAATTGCTCCATAAGAGATATTCGACAAAATGAAAGCATTGAATATGTCAAGTTTGATGTTGAGAGATAAAAAATCATATTTTTTTAGGATTCCTATCATAAGCGCTAGTTTAATATATCTGATATTATTGATATGTTGTAGCTAAGACATTTTCTCGTCTAAAGTGAATCCTAAGTATCTAATTGAGTTGGCCTTTTCCAGTTGTATTCCATTTATTTATACCGACGGATTAATTTGCTGCTTGTTTTTTTGTTGGAATATTAAATATTTAGTTATTTGGATGTTTATAATTAATTTACTTTGCTCGAGCCAATTCCAATATTTTCCTAGGTCATCATTTATATTTAGCTGAAGAATTGATTCATTTTTACCGGAATACAGAAATAGTGTGTCATCAGCAAACAAAACTATTTTTCCCATCAGATAAATGTCATGTACGCTGTTAATGTACAGTAGAAACAGTAATGGCCCAAGGATTGATCCTTGGGGAACGCTGATGTTTATAGTGCATTCCTGACTTTTATGCATATTGTTGGTTGTAATAATACGCCTGTGGAAGAGATAATTCTTTATCAGCAGCTTGAAGTTGTGATGGATTCCGTATAATTCGAGCCTCTGAAGCAGGATGTCATGGTTAATGGTGTCAAAGGCTTTTTTCAGATCCACGAAAATTGCCGCTACATAGTCGCCCCTAACCAATCCACTGTTGATAAAATGTACTGCATCTAACGTTGCTGCTAGTGTACTACTGTTTTCTTGAAATCCATACTGAACTGGTGTCAGTATTAAGTTAGTCTTAATAAATTGCAGCAATTGTTTTTGAATGGGTCTTTCGAATATTTTACTTCGGACACGTGTGACAGCTACTGGGTGATAATTTGATGGCTCTGCTGGATCACCACCTTTGAAGATTGGAGTGATTTTCGCTAGTTTAAGGCAATCGGGGAATGTGCCAGCTGCTAGGTGTTTATTTATTATTGTAGTTAGAAGTTAGTATTTATCAGCAATTTAATATCCTCCGATGTTATACTATCCAGACCAGGAGAAACCTTTGATTTAAGGTTATCGATTATTTCAGATATTTCAACAGGATCAGTGGGACGTAAGTGAATGGAAGTGAACATATTAGGCTCAATATAAAAACTCGAGCGTGACGAAAGTTGCAGTTGCTCGGTGACTAGTGTTCCTACGGTAGCGAAGAAGCTGTTTAACTGCTATGCTACTTCTTCGGGGTCTGTAGTGGATGTTCCATTTATCAACAGTTCTTCTATGCACGTTGATGATTTGTTTTGTTGTTTAGACAAGAGCTCATTTACTATTGCCAATATCTGGAAGTATTCCCGGCTGAAGCTTCAAACTTATTCCTGTAGAAATGTTTTTTGGCCTCCGTAATAGCTCGATTCGATTCCTTCTTCATAGCTAAATAGATCTGCTTTTTGGACGTGGAGTTTGGATCCGGTTTGTTTTTTTTTTTGGAGGCAATTCGTTTTCGATTTGAAACATCAATTACATTCTTAGTGATCCAAGATTGTATTCGTACACGAACTTGTTTCGTTATTGTTGCTTTTGCCTTAGCTTCGGTTATCTTCTTAATCAGCTCATCAAAGTCGGAAGTTGGAGACCCTCGAAGACTATCTATGAAGTTCCTTAAGAAATCTTTATGATTGGTTCTAGACATGCGTAACGCAGCGCTGCGCCGCGCAATTGCGTTGAAGCACTAGCCATTATACCACTGCGCTGATACCGATTGTCGGTATCAGTAGCGCAGTAACGCACTTCGGTATTAGTAGCTCAGTAACGCACTTCGGTATCAATGGTGTTGGCGCTGCCGCTTTGCAATGCCAACACCATTTGGCTTGGCGCTATGCTACGGCGCAGCGCAAAGATATGAGTTGAGTATACTTATCTCAAGTCTGTTTGAGCAATAGAATTTCATTATGCTTCAATAATACAGCTAAATAATACCTTTATGGTATATTAAAGCAATGATGTTAATACTTGTCTAATTTACACTTATCAAAAAGTCAGGCGTACGCACGTTTGGAAACATACCTGAATGGGTACACGCTGCGCCGCGCAATTGCGTTGAAGCATTAGCCATGATACCACTGCGCTGGTATCGCTTGTCGGCTTCAGTAGCGCAGTAACGCACTTCGGTATCAATGGTGTTGGCGCTGCCGCTTTGCAATGCCAACACCATTTGGCTTGGCGCTATGCTACGGCGCGGCGCAAAGATATGAGTTGAGTATACTTATCTCAAGTCTGTTTGATGCAAAGCAATATACCTACGCGTACGCACGTTTGGAAAGATACCTGAATGGGTACATACTATAGCCTGGGTATTTTAGGGTATTTTGTATCGGAAAATTAGTAAGTTCAAATGTGGGTGGCTCTCGTTCCATACAAGCTTTTTCAATCATGTTTTTTTGAGTGAATCATAGCGTCATGATATCAGCGCAATGCTACCAGCGTCGTATGTAAGATCATGGTATCATAGCGCAATGGTATCAGCGCAGTGCGCTGATACCACAAATATTGATGTCGTCAATTTTATTGCGAATGCTTCCAACGTTTGCGTAGAAGATGTTTAAACGACTATTTTTTTCCTTTGCTGTTGTTCTAATATCCATAGTTAACTCGCTTTTGATTAACTTCAATCATTCTTTGAAATTCCGGGCACTCATAGCTGCCTGCACGATGTTGTGTATGCAGGTGATTTTTAATTATGCAATTATTGCATTTTAAAGATGTTACTGTGCATGCGTGGGTAAGATGATTCCCAGCACATTTGGCACACACTTCCTTTGTTTGGCATGTTGACGATTTATGCCCGAATCCTTGACACTTAAAACATCGCATTACGTTGTGGTCTTCAACAATGTAGTGGGAACCAATATGTATTGGTTCACCATTCTTTCAAATAGCTTCCCCACCAACCTCCCCCAAAGCTATCCATTTGTTTGTTTTCTTTACCTGCCTCATATGGCAAATAGAGCAACCTATATAATGCTATCTCTTTCTATCAATTTTATACACACTTTTGAGCATTTAGAGGCCCCTTTAAAAATACACAGGAAATTGCGCTCGAACTCCCATAGCTTATCTACTCATCTCAAACTTATCATTCATGTCTATCTGATGGTTTAGACTTCTTCTTTCAGCTCTTGCGTGCTGTATTTTTGAGTGAAAATAAATTTAAGATATGCGTCCTTGTGTATCAAATAATTATTTCGGTTCAGTTTTTCTTGCAAACACTTATCCGTTGCTTTGCTTAGATTTTCCATCACTATCTTCGTTCTCTTGTATTTAATTTATCAGCTTAGATCCGACCCAAAGAAATTAAACTTTATCAACGATGAAATCAAGTAAATCTTGATTGATTGTCTTAGTTTCTGATATGAAGAAAAATTACGCATCGACCATTAAATGTGCATATCGTGCCCTTGATATTTTACACCCTTCTTTTGTGCTCGTATCTAATTCTCTCGACTAAAATTGATTACATATGTACCCTTGATGCAATAAACTAGCGAATGCCCTTCTATGTACGTTTGAATTATTGAATCACCGAAAAGTTCATTGACTTCTCGAATTCAACTCCCTCTTTGCATGCATTTTTAATGAGCCATTTCATGTTCAAATCCCATCGAAATCTCGAAAAACACTGAAAGACTCTTTTAAAACTTGAATACATACTTCGTTTCACATTCGAAAAAAATAAATAGACAATTGTTAACTCGATTGAAAAGACAGCGCCTTGAATCCTTAGCGAGAACGGTTCTGGATATTTTCAGATCTGAACGAATTTCATGTAGAAGATGGTGAGACGTGGGCTCGTATGGCGTCGACGTCGAAGGGCACTAAACACGTTTCCATTAGATTGAGTCGTTGTCAGGGAGGTGTGAATAAGCCCATTTAGCGGGATTCTCGGAATATGTTCAACTTAAAAGCTATCCCGAAGGGTGTTGGGTCCTTTCTTGCCCGAAACGCCTCTGTTTGTCCACGAAGCAGAAACAGCTATGCTGAACAGAACTCGAACTGAAGCAAGTGAGAAATTTTCCACTGGGTTTCCCACCGGATCTCAAGGGACAAATCCATGTATGTGTGTATCTGTGTGGCGGACAAGTCGCACAACATGTTTTTCCGAAACTATTTCGGTAATTTTATTGATAATTTCATAGGACGATTCAGGTACCTTACAAGCTCCGGCTCGTGTGCCGAGACGTCTTCATAAAATTATTCAATAATAGGTTGAACTTTACAGCCACTTCATCATGATCATTCGCATCTGGGTCTGTGATGTATCGGAAACGTAAGTGGAAATGGGACGTTATTTATTCGCATTTCTCCTAAACTCCAGCACATACACGCATTAGAATAATGAAAATTGCGGCAAAGCGACTCTATAAGTGCAGATAAACTTGCCATAATCGCACCGTAATGTTTCGGATATTATTGATATTCAGACCCCGGGAAAATTCTTGCCGCATTCTTATCATCCCCGGTTCGGTCTAGGACTAATTAATCAGACTAGAGTACACTGCACGTTAGTACGCGTTCGTCTAATTGACGTAGCAACGACCAGGGATCGAATCAGTTTTCAGCATGTAGTCACCGGAATTATTTTCAAATTACAACGCGATAGGGACAATAATCAATAGCGAAAATGCACCCCCTACAACGGAATGTAATGTGGATCGGTTTTCAGTGTTCCCAGATAAGACCCTTTCGTCGTTCTGATTAATGACATGTTTGTTAATAATTAGCACGGGCAATGAAGCGAACTATATGCTGTAAAAATACTATGCGATAGTACGAAAACAATTTTCTGTAATTAGGGGATACAGTTCCGGAATACTTGGCAGTGCTGGTGTTGGTGGTTGGTCGTTGCTGCGGTGAAGTGAAATAATGAATGCGTGTATAAGGGTGACTTTGATGGTGATATTAAAGGGCTGCCTATATTTTTGTGTGGGCGTGCTGGGTCGACTAGTTAGTGTTGAATGAAGTAGGCTATTATTTTAATTATCTCTGTTGGCCAACTGGAAATATTATAGTGTTTCACTAGTAGAGCTGCTGAACTTTATAAAAGTCAGCTGAACATTTTGTGTTCATCCTTTGTTTTTGTCTATTGAAAAATAATTTTTGACTTTGTTCTGTTAACAATAGAAATAGTTCCCAAATAATCTGACAGCCTGCCAAACCTATTAAATCGGAATTTTTTAGTATTAAACTAGTCGAAAATTCGTATTTCTTTATATATATATATATATATATATATATATATATATATATATATATATATATATATATATATATATATATATATATATATATATATATATATATATATATATATATATATATATATATATATATATATATATATATATATATATATATATATATATATATATATATATATATATATATATATATATAAATATATATATATATATATATAAATATATATATATATATATATGTATATATATATATATATATATATATATATATATATATATATATATATATATATAGATATATATAGATATATATATATATATATATATAGATATATATATATATATATATATATATATATATATATATATATATATATATATATATATATCAGCAAAATGACTAAAGGAGATAATCTCTGGAGTTTCCGATCCGATTGAGCTGAAATTTTCGGTGGACGTAGATGTATATAGTAGGTAGGTCCATGACTTGCTAAAGTTTAGATAACCTAAACCATTCGGCGGCGGCGAGCATTTTAGTGAATTTTGAAGTACTCCTATATCCAAACAGTGTAAATTTTTGTTAAAATAAATGTTTGGAAATAAAAACTTATTATATTCTTAGCTTGTCTATGTCAAAAATTGGGAAATTTTGGGCCGTGTGTGGATGCAGCGTGCCTAAAAGTAGGAAAGGATTTTTTTTCAAATTTTGATTTGTCATTACTTCTGACAAGAACATTGGATCATCGTGAAAATTACAGAGCGTATTGGTGTTGACTAAGATTTAACACACATGGATTTTAAAAATAGTGTGGGTAACCCTGTAGCTACAGCAGGCTCCTGAAAAAAATCCTTCAAATCATTGACCCTCCTGAACAATTTTTGATTTTTGACAAATAATTCAAATCATTGATAAACTTTAACCTTTGTCCAACCTGTCAATTTTCAAAATTCCGATTTGCACAAGAACGGCAACCCATCACCAAATTACCTCTATTTTCAGCACTCGAAAGTTCTGTTCCCGAGAACACGACCGGATTATTCGATCATAATAAAATTTACAGGACATGTTGGTATTGACTAGGACCAAATCTGATAGAAGTGATTTTGAAATGTTGGCAACCCTGTGGCAGTGGTACCATCTTGAAAAATCACTGAGAAAAAACAGCTTTTTGGCCTGTAACTTCCGATTCAGCTATCATATTTCAACAAAATTCACACAATATTCGGATCTTACTTTAGATAGCATTTGATGAAAATTTGGCTGAAAAATTATAATAAAGTTGCCAGCTATGGTGATTTTTGTCTCCCAGATCTTGCAAATTTGCTCAGCAATATAAAGCTTTTTTCCCTATAGCTTCGTGTTCAGTCTTGAAATCAAAACGAAGTTCATGCAGTAAATATATCTTAATGTAAACCAAATGTTGTAGGAATTTCGTACAAAAACCATAAAAGAGCTGCCACCTACGCATTTTTAGCATTTTTGTAATTTTTGTGAATTTCTTTACTGAGCGATTCTGTCATTAGATATGCAAATGGGAAAGATCCTGCAATGAAAATTAACAACAAATATTAACGCTTTAAAAATTTGAAAAGTTTTGAGGGTGGTTACCCTAAAATTCTTTTCACCCGTCTAACTTCCAGTGCAGTGATTCAATCGAAACGAAATTTACTGGTTGGGTTTGACTTAACGTGAAGTAGATTTGGTATATATTTTGCTTTGCTGCTGGCGCAGGATAATCAGTGTTAGTCATTTTCGTAAATATTGCACTAATAGATGCTTTAAATTACATACTCATATGCAAAGCATTTGCAATAAAATTAATAAACCAATTTTTAAATTTTCGGAGTTTTAAACATTTTTCGAATGGCAGCCTCAAACAACGTTTAACCGCTGAAACTTTCCATGAAATCCTCCGACGAGAACGAAATTCAAAGGATAAGTTGATTTAAGTATGAGCTTGTTATGGCAAGCTGATTGCTGCTTCGTTGGAAAAGTATTGCCAACACTGAATATTTTCATCATTTGTGTTATAGTTTAGTTTTGTTGGTTTAGATAAGGAATGGTTGATATGACTCTACAAAAAAATGTATAACGTCTTACCACATTTTTTTGTCACTCAAAGACAATTTCTTCGAAAATTAGCTTTCTAGCGGTTCTGGTGCGCTAGACTTTTTTTGTTTAAATTGTTTGCACTCCAATTAATTTAAAATATTATGATAAAAATGTTAACATCCCGAATATTTGGAAGAAAGAGGAAGATTGGAGTATAGCTTAGCGAAAATACATCCTATGCAAAAATGTTGTATATTTGTTTGATCTTGGTGTTAATGCATAGCTCTATAAATTCAGATAATTGAGAATTTTAGTGAAATGACATATCAGATTTCGTCCCCATTGCGAATTTCGTCCCCTATGTCTCTTAGGTATCCGGAAAGCTGTCGATTTCCAATTATAGAAAAGTGTTTTGTTCAAATAGATAGAGATGTAATACGTCTTGCCGCTAGCTTCTTTTGCCAATAAAAAATACAACGTCAATATTACGAATTAAATTAAAGTACCTAGGACATTATGAGAGCCGCAGGGTTCCATCGCCAGACCTTTTTTCTATACCATATTCACTCTCCTACTCATTTCACCCCAAGTTGAAATCTATCTATAAATAGATGATACATTTTGTGCGCGTCCAGTCAAGACCTGTTCCAAGCGGCGAAACGATTAGGTGCAACCTCGACCAGGTTGACAAATGGCACCAAACCAAACAATAGTAAAACACAACTTTTTGTGCATCGTAATCTATCTAACTATCGTAGGTCTCAAATTGCTGTTTGTATTGTACTTTGGTATTGAGTTTCAAGGATTCCAAGCGTTCATTTAACGTTCCAATGTTGCCAAATCTGCATATCACCAAATTTGATATGCTTTCGCCAAATTGGTGAGCCTGATCATCAAAGCGAAAACTATTTACTGCCAGGCTCTTGTCCGATCAATTTTGACGTTATGTATCCTCATCCTAGATTACCTGTTCCAAAAATGCCATGGCAGGTTCTATGGCGTCAGACAATAATATAACACCTAGCCCAGATGGCATACCTAATTTGGTCTTGAAATATTGTGTGTCATCACTACTACCTGTGCTGTCTTATATTTTCAATGCATCCTTAAAACAGGCATCTTTCCTCATTTGTGGAAAGACTCCACCGCCACTTCTATATTCAAGAAAGGGACTCGTAAAGACGCTTGCAACTATAGATCTATTGCAAAACTTCCCTGCGTCGCAAAATTTTTTGAAGCCATAGTCACGAATGTTGTAGCCTTTCATTGCAAATCCATTATGACTCCGTATCAGCACGGTTTCATGAAAGATCGTTCAACCACAACCAACCTGCTTGAATTTTTTCACCAAATAACCAACTCAATTGAAGCTGGCCTCCAAACTGACTGCGCCTACACAGCCTTAACGAAAGCCTTTGATAAGCTTGATCCCTCTATACTTTTAGCTAATCTTCATTCCTTACAATTCCCTTACTTGTTTTTAAATTGGGTTGACTCTTACTTGACGAATCGAACCCAACGTGTATCCTTTCGCGGTGCCTTGTCATCTGAAATTAAAACCACGTCTAGTGTTCCACAAGGTAGTCATCTAGGCCCTTTACTGTTCGCCTTTTTTATTAATGATCTTCTGTTCTTCTTAATGCCGATGACGCTAAAATTTTCAAAGTTGTGAGAAACCTTAACGATTGCAATGATTTGCAGCAGGATCTAAACAGATTTTCCAGCTAGTGTTCCGATAACAATCTCCTAATTAATCCTGACAAGTTTACGATTATATCTTACACACGCAAAAATACTTCTGTATTCTATGAATGCTCACTTTTGAGTACATTTTAAAATAGATCAGTGAAAGTATTCGATTTAGGAGTATTGATGAATCTATTCTTCACATTTGACGATCACATCGATTCAATTGTTGTGAAAGCTAGTAATGCCTTAGGTTTTGTCAGAAGACGTTCGAGGGAATTCAACGACATCTTTCTAACTAAGACCCTCTTTTGCAGCTTAGTCAGACCTATTGTCGAATATGCAAGTATTGTATGGGCACCATATCAAAAAGTCTACATAGACCAAATTGAGTCCATTCAAAAGATGTTCTTACGTTTCTGCCTCCGCGGTCTTCCGTGGTATGACTTACATCTACCTCCTTATCAAGACCGCTTAAATCTTTTACGAATGGATACCATGAACTTTTGACGTCAAAATTCCAAAATCTTATTTGCCGCGAGAATTTTGGAAGGCACCGTTGGCTCAAACTACTTATCAAGCCAACTTAATTTTAACACTAATAATAAACGTGTCAGGCGGGTTAACTTTTTGTCGATCTCTCAACATCGAACCAATTATGGTTGTGATTAACCAGTCACTGCAATAAGTAGATGCTTTAACGAAACTTATTATAAGTTTGATTTTCATTTATCTACAGCATCACTTAAACGATTTCTGCATAAGAATAATTAATTATTATTGTATGTGTATAGTTTGGATTAGACGAATATAATAAATGGATGAATGAATCACGCATTCAACATTAGGAGAAGGATGAAAGTTACGACAGAGTGCTCCATGAAGAGGTTCGCGTATAGCAATCAATACACCTCCGCCGTGTGATTTTTTAGAAGCAGCACAATTCCGATCTGCTCGAAATACTAGGTGCAAAGGGAGAGCTTCACTGCTATTAATATCATTAGAAAACCAAGTTTCCGTGAGGCAGATAATGTTATCTAAGGCGAGTGAAGAGTTAAAGGATATAGATTGGAGCTTCGATTTCAAGCCACGCACGTTTTGATAATATAGAGAAAATTCGAACGAGGTCTTCTGATGAAAGTTTTGGCAACTATGCCGGGGGCCAGAAACTGGTATCCAGTAATTCCTTGTTATCAGCAGTGGTGGTTATTTTGAATGAGCTGATCAATCTTCTAGCGATGTTGTCAGGAGTAAGTTTAGTGCAGTCCAGAAGGGCTGGTACAAATCCAAGTTTGTGATGGATGTAGTTCTTCACAGCAGCAGTGTAGAGGACGTGTAGAGGAGGAGTACCCGAAATCAAGGTTGGTGCCGAATGTAACTGATGTAGCGTTTCTTGATGTAAAGTCGAGCTGACACATTGCACAGAAATAGCAGGTTGCAAGAGTAGGCCAGTAGGCACAGGCAAAGGTTGAGTCACTGGCAGTAGCGGGCTTGGCAGTTGTTGCTGAGTATCAAGTGATTCTTGCAGCACTTGCATATTATCCAAAGGTAAAGACTGGGTAGATTGTCCAGAAAAGCCAGTTGACATTGGCTGAGTCGTAGGCAGTAATGGGCTCAGCAGTTGTACGTGGCTACCTGGTGGTAGTAGTTGAGCTCCCTTCGCTGTTAACGCAAGGTTCTGCGACTGCGATCGAGTTCGAATGGCAGCAGAAGAAAATTCAGGTGGGCATTCAATAGCTGTGACAGAGTAGTCAGCTGGCGTTCCATGCGATTGCGCAGAAGACTGCTCGATGATTGCCGTACGAATCAACTCATCAACCTCATTACTAGTTGTGCTGAAATCCTCGGTCAATTTCGAAAAAGACCGAAAGAGAATGTCGATAGCATATTTCGCAGAACGCAGCCGGGAGGCGTAAGATGCCACGGAGTGTTTCCTGCATTTATCGCAGAACCAGTATACATCTGGGTCGCGTTTTAAAATCACGTCGGAGCATTTTCCAGGTAGGGAAACGCATTTTGAATGGAACTCAGTATCAGCGTTTAAGTTGCAATTTCTTCGCCAACGTCGATTCAAAAGCAAACGGGTCTCAGTCGAGATGACAATGTACGCCTCTCTTTCGTATGATAGGAATACGATCGCCATTATGGGCTCGGCTACTTTCGGTATCTGTTAGCGATTATTCACTATATCTATCGATTGGAACTGCTTACTAATGATTTTAATTCTGACGACTAGGTCTTCATTCTCCGAGCACTGTACTCGAACTAATATTAACGAGCGTAGAGCGATTCATCCCTGATATGTTAACAGTGTTGCCAGAAGTTTGGCTGTAAAATTCCCTACACCAGATGCAATTTTTCCCTACACTTAGAATGATTTTTCCCTACGAATTTCCCTACGTTCAAAATCAAAGTGATGTTATTGTTTTCACCCTTTTTGCAATTGTATAGCTAACTGAAAATGTTGCAATAGATCGCATTACCTTTTTATGGGTTTCAGCTGAACGATGCTTTTCCAATTCACTTCTCCTTGCCTTCAATATTTTATTGCTTGGTATTTGTTGCTTGGTACTCTAGCAACCCAATGTTGATATGGTGACATTTTTTTTCCACTCATCTCAACGCCTGTTTCCTCCATTGTATTTTCTGCTTTTTTCCGGGATCTTGTTCATTAGATTGTCTTCTGTGCTCGAAGACGACATAGTTACCAAAATTTTTTATTTTGGTAACTTTGTAACAAATTGTCAAAAAGAAAGTAGAAAATTTACCATTAATTTGCAGGCTGCAGTTGAAAGTCGCATTCAAATTTGCACAACGCACAAGCAAAATGTCAAGTAGCTATTAGGCCTTTTAGACTACTCAAATCAACACAAGCTTATAGAAGGTGGGAGTGAGTAGGAAGGGATCGGACCCATTGATCGTGTACGATCCACTTTTCACTTAACAGAAATAGTTTCAAAAGTCGTAGATGATAGGACTTCTTACATTTACCATTTACTAGTTGTTCACAAAATGCAAATCTAAAGTAATGGTAGAAACGAAGTAGGGCATCAGCGTTACCAATTATTTTTTGTACTACACTGGGTTTTATAAGTTGCTTTGTAAAATGCAAGTTGAAAAATAGGCAATGAATTAGTTATAGTAAAAATACTTTAGTTTCGGCAATTTATTCTGTTTTTATTTAAAGGTGCATCGCACATAAAACATTTTCCCTACATATGACCAAAATGAATGAAATATTCCCTACGCTAATCTTAGACGCTAAATTCCCTACAGTAGGGAGAGATCCCTACAACTGGCAACTCTGTTTGTTACCTCACTGCTAGATTAAGAAAAATCCTGATGTCTGATCCCATGGCTGAATAAAAGATAATCAGAACCAGAGAGAACAAATGCTAGCAGCTGAAGCCATACCCCTCACTTTCACGAGCATATTTTTATTAATGCAAGTCTATTCGCCGGTCAAACAATGAGACTATTTTACTCATTTTGATAAATCGTAAAACCAGACTGCTCTAAAGTTTAACGATTGAACGGAAATTGACCCACTCTAACTTGATCAACATAAAATTGGCATAGAACTGCTTTGAAAGTTTAAAAGTTGAAAAAGTTAGGATCAGAACTCACGTCCTCTGTGTTTGTTTAGGTAACGTCAAAGCTCCGTATCGCATCATACGTAGATTTGAACCAGGAACAATACAAACTTGAAACCCCGATAAACAACGCAAACTTGTTAAGTTGAAAATAGTAGAGCCCTTCAGTTAATAATTTTTGGCTGATCTTAATCTGAGTGTGCTTTAGTAAACTAAGATCCCTATAATAGAAAAAAACATTTACTTATTACTTTGTCCGATAAAGTTAGTTCAAATCCTACAAAAATCTATAATAATTGGTCCCAACATAAATTTTCTACAAATAGTTTTAAAAATCTTGAAGTCCAAAACAATATTTATGTCTATTCTCATCTCAAAAGTTCAAAGTCTACACATTATCTATTATTTCCGACAAAATTATCAAAATTCTCCGTTCAGTCCAAAAGGTCCGAATCATTACATTTTGTTCGCATCGATATGGCCGCTTACAAAGCTACATATTTCCTAAATTTAATCTTAGTCGGATGCATCTCACTCATCATCTTCTATCCAATTCATAGGATGCAGCAGCATAGACAAATTTACACATCTAGTTTTCGACGAAAGCGTTCAATCCAAACAAATACTTAAAACGAAATGAATTTGGTACTAAACAGAAGAAATCTTTTCAAGCTTGACCACAATGTAAATATTATTTTAAACATATTTCACGAATTCGTGTGAAAATCTTTGAATGGAACACAACATGTACATACTGTTAAGTATACAAACATTCAGTGGGGATCATAACCAATGGTGAATCAGAGATAGCTGCGATATTTGTTCGACATCAGATTTAGAATTGAAAGTTTACAAGTGTTTTTTTTTTGTTTGTTTGTCCAGTGATCGATCGGTTCTTTGGAATAGATATATTGCTGATCGTTAAATCTGATAAGTAGGTGCGGTTTTCAATGTTGCGTGACTAAGTTGAGGTTGTGCGTCAGGTGACTGTTCTAATCGAGTCGTTTCTGTACATTTACTTTTCAGATCAGATAAATGTCCATCAAATTTATCTGAAAAAAAAAATTATTTTATTTTATTTATTAAACAAGCAAGGTACAAGTAACATAAACAGTAAAAAAAGCAAAATTGGAAATTACACTGAGTACATAGAAATAAAACGAAAAATTAAATAAAATAATTAACAAAATAAATCAATAATAAATTAATAAATAACAAATAAATAAAACATTGACATATAGCTTAGGATAAAGGGTTGCGGATGGCTTGGAAAAGGGAGGATTTGAATGATAATTTTGAGACTGTTTGAGAATACAGATTACTTATGCTATTGAATATCCTGCAGCATCTATTTATCGGCTCATTAGCTGTGTAAGTAGTGGAGTGTGGATATTCCTTAAGTAAACGAGGGGACCTGATGTTTCTTACAGGGTTATTCAACACTATTTTTCTATTCAGGAATTCAACTTTGATGACGCCTCTAATGACGTCGAATGTGAAGCAGGCCGAAATCATCTTTCTTCTAGATGAAAGTGCTAACAAGTTTAGATGACCCAGTCGAAACTCATAAGGAAGAAGGGTATTAAAATCGTAAGGGCTGTATAGTTCTCTCAATGCGAAAAGTAAGAATTGCTTTTGTATGGACTGGAGTCTGCTACTGTGGGTTTCAAAAGCCGCATTCCAGCAAATGGAAACATATTCGAGAATGGGGCGTACAAGTGAGATGTATAAGGATCTTGTGACTCACAGGTTACGAAATTCCTTGGCACGTCTTTTGATGAAGCCTAGCTGTTTGTTTGCACGGGAAAGTATTTTATCATAATGCAAGGTGAAGCGGAGTCGCTCATCCAAGACAACACCAAGGTCGACAATGTTATCAACTCGAGCTAACAAATTATTCCCGAGGAAGTATGTGTTATGTGAGACGGTGCATTTTCGGAAGAAACTTCTAACTTGGCACTTAGCAATGTTGAGAGAAACTTGTTTTCATTGCACCAATGATCAAGTGAATCAAGTTTGGATTGGAGAAAGAGTGCGTCGGATTTAGATTTAATGATATGATAGACTTTGAGATCGTCGGCATAAAGTAGATGAGGTATGGGACGTCAGATAGGTCAGAAAGAAATATATTAAAGAGAAGTGAGCCAAGATGGCTACCTTGTGGTACACCAGATGTAGCAGAAATATTTTTCGATTAAAGTCCTTGAAATTTTACCAGCTGAGTTCGATTTCCAAGGTAAGAAGTCAGCCAGCTAAGCAAAGATCCGCCAAGTCCGAATTTCAATAGCTTAGAATTAAGGTAGGGTGGTCAACTGTGTCAAAAGCTTTACTAAAGTCTGTATAGACTGCGTCAATTTGGTATCCTTTCTCGATTTTACCCAGGACATCTGAGATTAGGATTGTCAAATTTGTAGTAGTTGAGCGACCTTTTCTAAAACCATGTTGTTGCTCGTTCAGACGGGAGTCAACAAGTGGAGAAAGTTTATCGTAGACAATCTTTTCAAAAAGTTTCGGAATAGAAGGTAAGATGGCAATACCTCTTTAATTTCCGATACAACGTCTATCACCATTTCCGAAGATGGGTGTGACATATGAAAGTTTCCAATAGTATGGGAAAACTCCAAACGAAAGTGATCTGTTGAAAAAATATGAAAGGGAGCTAAAAGCTGCTCTACACATTTGCGCAAGAAAGTTGGAGGAAGAAGATCTGGCCCTGGACCTTTGTTGCAGTCGAGTTCCGAAATAGCTTTACGTATTTCGTCAAGTATAATTTCTAAGTGGCTGATAAAAGCTGTAAGAGTACAATGAGAGGAAGGGAGATGTCAATTTAATGAGTCAGGAGCAATAAAAATATTCTGGAAATCATCTGCGAATAAATCACAAATCTCATTAGGAGAGGAAGAAATGATATCATTAAAGAACATCGACAATGGATAACCAGTAGTTTTCCGCTTCACATTTACAAAATCATAAAATTTTTTCGGGTCGCGGATTATATTTGCACCTGTTGTCTTAATGTAATTGTCATAAGCCTCGTGAGACTTCGCCAAAAATTACTTAACAGTTTCATTATATTCATCCTGAATAGCAGAACTAACGTCGATATTGTTTTTAATCCGCTTATAAAGTTTGTTCCTGCGATTTTGCAAATGCCTAAGCTCCCTATTAAGCCATGGCTCGGACAATTTTTTCTTTTTTTTTCTCTTAGGAACATATCTTTCAACGGCGTCAAATATTTTGTTATAAAAAGTGGAAATGGCTTCCTCAAGAGTATTCGTCCAATCTATAGAGTCAAGGTGATGGTGAATGCTTTCATAATTAGCATTAAGAAAGTCATATACAATTGAATTATTGTACGCTCTAAAATAAATAGAATCAGAAGTGGGAAGTTCAACTGATAGTGCAGTGTGGTGTAAACTATTTGAAAAAAGATGATCTGCGTCATTATGTGGACTTACCACTACTTCGTCATAGGCGTTTGTAAATACAAGATCCAACCAATGACCGTTTTGGTTAGGAGTTGGAGGCACTTGCTGCAAATCCTTGCCATAAAAAGTACTCGCAAGGTTGAAGTCATTGGAATCTGAGAGGTTAACAGGGAGAAGAAATGCGTCGTTTTCATCGGGGATAAAACATAAGTTGGGACGATTGAAATCTCCTAGAAATATTATTTTGTCTTTTTCATTCAGAGACGTTGTAATGGAAGACATTAATGGACAGAAATGGCTGTGAACTGATTCGTCCGATCTGGATGGGATATAGGCCAAACTAATGTAAAGGAAGTTGTTATTCAAAGAAACACGAATAACAAGGTGTTGGAACAATACATTGGGGTTGATGTCAATAATCTCACTTGAAATAGTGTTGCTAACCACCAGCAAAACCCCACCATCTCGCGATTGACCTGTGAAACAATAGTCGCGATCATTTCTGAAAATTATCCAACTGCTATCAAGGATCTCTTCACTCTTATAGGAGTCATTTAGCCAAGTTTCTGTGAAGGCGAGTAAATTAAAGTGGCAGGATTTTGCGTCAAGATATAATGTATTTAATTTGCCTCTCATATCACTACAATTATGACAAAAGAGTCTGAGTCCATTGAAAGAAGGGGTTATGTTAGGACAAATGCCTAACAGAGTTGACTGCTTTTCGCCGGGAAGCAGTTGTCATTGAATTGTCAAGGGTGGCAGTATTCGTAGTTGCCTTGGTAGAGGCGACATAAGAAGTTAGGTGGCTAGAGGCTAATAAGGAACTTACATTGTTTGCATTTTGTTGGGAAGAAACGGAAGCATCAGTAGGACGTGGAATTAATGAGTTCTTACGAGTAGAAGCAATGTTAAAAGTACCATCCAACGATAAATTGTTTGTTATTACCGTAGACTGGGTGGGGGTTTGAGAAGGGATAATCATCAAGATGGATAGAATTTGAGGATTTTGAAAAGATGGATATTTGCGTGTAATAGGAACATTGTGCGAAGTACAATTTTTTCTCACAGAATTAGTTTTAGTTTCTTTCTTACGGCTATTGTTGGTGACTCGATTCTTCCAGGGAGAAAATGTAACGCCATTCCAGTCGAAGTTGCTGCTACCTCCGTCTAAACTCATGAAAATCCAGGCATATTTTGAAAGAATCAAAACGTAATATCGCTTCTGCGAGTTGTGTTTCCGTTGTGGTAGTTTTGCTATAAATTATTCTGTGATGTGAAAACCGGCTTCGAGAAATCTATCCAGCCACCCTTGATCAGCAGCGGGGGGTATTCCTTTGACGAAGAATGCTACTTTGTCGGTGTCAACTTGTAACTGGAAGCGTGATCCTTCGTCTTGAAAATTTTCATTATTTTTATTTTTTTTATTTTTTCAATGCGACTGTCCCATTCATTTTTCGACCAATACGTACCGAATTTATATATTGGCTTTGTGCAACAAGGAATAAAAGATCGCGTTGGTTACTTGATGAACCAGTAGTAGAAGTTAGTTCTTTGATGGGAGACGAAGCCATGTCTTTTGTTGTCACTTTTGGCATGTTGCTGGTAATATCGGCCATTGAGAGCTCATGGAGAAGCGAATATTCGTGAATATATGGCCGATTATTTAAGCCTTCCAATTGGTTTTCACGCTGGTGCTCAAAGTGTTCAAGCTTATTATTTATGTTACTTAATTTTAGTGCTTGTTCCACGAACGCATTTGTTTCTAAGGTGTTTTGCTTATCGAACATTGAAGAACTTTTTTGTTCAGTATTCTCGAGCATATTTATAAAAGTTACTTGGCGAGAGCTGGTTGGGACAGAATTGGTTGAGATACTTGAAGATATTGTATCTAATTTGCCATTCAGAGAATCTATTCTCTCTTCTAGTGGGACAAGAGACTTTTCAACGCTATTGGTGTTGTTGCTTAGGTTAAAACCAGTGACCTTATCATTTTCAAATCTACCTAATCATTTGTTTAAAGCCTTAAAGACACAGATTTGAAATAAATAACCAAAAATTTTCCGCAAGCTATTTCGAAATGATGTATCTCACAACCGTTTTAAATCATATCGACGTGAACATCCGATTTATTTTCTGCTTCAAGTCTGCGGCCGACATCTGCCGAAAATAGCATCTTTAATGGAAAATAAATACCTGGTAACTTGTCCAAAATCGTAATATGATGTATTCCGAGATTTCATATTCATATTCCGAAAACCGAAAAGAATTCCCATTTCCAGCCACACAGACTACGAGAAGACAGATAATTCAAATCCACACAGCCGAAAATCGGTTTTTGATGTGGACTCTCTCCACCCACCACCAACACGTTCTTATCAGCATCTATTTCTGACCGAACCCGGCAAAAGATTAACGACATCAACTCCAAATATATCTTTCGAAATCGTTGTGCTCATCCGTCGTCCTGTACATACTCGTTGTATTGTCGAACCATTCTTGCAACCGCATATTTAGAAAATGTAAAACACGAAAACATAAAACGAAGTGAAATTAAAAAAAAAGAAACATGTATCTGTAAATTTCATGATGTTGAGAATGAGATTGAAAATGAAATATGGTTGCAAGGTTAGGATTCCAAGGCAAAGTATGATTGGTGGAAGAATGTGATTGTCGACGCGTAACACAAAGGGCTTTAAGCTTCAAAATATACTTACTAAAAACTTACTTCAAAATGTATATATATACTAAACTAGCTATATAAGTTACAGATACATTTTCCATCTGAGAAGTTTTTAGTATGTAGCTGCAGATGAAACTTTTTCGCTTGCACCATGATTTATGGAGAGAAGATCGAGTGAAAGAATTTGGTGTTTTTTTGAAAAGGGTATCAGTAGCAGAACACACTTTCGAGTCGCAAAGATATGCTGGAAATTCGAAAGAGATGAATTTATTCGTATAAAAGGATGTATTTTTTTTCTGAAATATTATTCGAGAGATATTAAATTTATGACCTCTCTGTTGATCTGTCTAGATTACAAAATGATTCGTTGAGTTTACTGAATTTTTAGCGTGATGCAGCTGGAGCAGACGAGAAAATTAAAATGTAAAAAGTTTATAGAAAAAATGATAGATTTGCCACACATTGATTCAAGAAATTAAATTTTATGATGGGATTGTGTTCACTCTAAGGATACAATAGATTGTACTTGAATATAAGGCAGCTGGTAAACCGCCTCAGACAAATAGCAGAAACGAGAACCTCACTACGGAGCAAAACTCAAAGATAAAATATATATATAGGTATATATATATATATGTATATATATATATGTATATATATATATATATGTATATATATGTATATATATATATGTATATATATATATATATATATATATATATATACATATATATATATATATATATATATATATATATATATATATATATATATATATATATATATATATATATATATATATATATATTAAGTTATAAAAACAAAAAAAACACAATGACATGCAAACTAAAGGAAAATTAATAAATTCAGAATAGAAAAGTAATACAGAAAGGAATCAAAAGCTAAATCGACCAAAAAAAAGAAACAAACAATTGAGAAAATTAGGCCATATTTCGAGTATGTGACAGAACGTTATTTTTTGAAGTATTTTTAAACAAAGATAACATTCGAGGCAGAGGACCAAGATTAAGACTATTGTGCTGACGAGCCAAATGCGGAAGGAGAGAAAAGAAATAGTTGTTGGTACGGGCAAATGTAACGTTAAAGTTGCATAATGTTCTATTAGGACGGCCAGATTCTCTAACAGAAAAGTGAAAGAACACTCTACGTGACTCAAGGGAAGGAATATGAAGGATGGAGAGGCCCATACTGTCATCACAATACGGAATACTCTACTTACAGAACAACGAGCGGGTGAATCGGCGTTGCACGGGTTCAACCGCATCGATCAAGTATCCGTAATGTGGACACCAAATTCGGAAACAGTATTCAAGAACACTATGGACCAACGAAAAAAACAGAAATAGAGAAGTGGAAAGATTACCAAAACGCTTAGAGGATCTGATGATGAAGCCGGAAAAACGAGAAGCCTTGGCAGTGACGTGTAAAATATACAAGTCGAATTTCAACCTGGAATTGAAAATCACGCCAAGGTCCTTGAAACTAGCAACAGTATTGATGGTTAATAGCGAAAAGTTACAGTGATGGGAGGTGAAAGAAGAGAAAAATTGAACAAAGAGCTCACAAGAATCTTGAGTTGAGATATAAGGTAAATGACCGTATTTTCGTCACTGTACGTAATTTCGTCACATATAACATTTCTGTATAAAACAAGAAAATGCTTTATGACAACTAACATAGCATATGATTGTATGAAAATATGACACATGTATTATCGAAATCACTCAACTTTTATTTAAAGCGCGCTTGAATTTCAAAAAATTTCCGTTACGAAAAGTCTTAGAGAGCAAATTGTTCTAATTACTCGTTGTCAAGTAGTGCCTCGCATAGTGCAGACGTGATTGAGTTACAAGCTTAGTGAATTTTTACAGTGAGTAACAAATTGTTTCTTTTTCTAGTTTATTGGATAAAACATATGTTATTATCAATTGTTGAATGAAGTATAGAAAATATCACATTTATTGCTAAAAAAATTAAGTTGACGAATTTAGGATCACATAAAAAGTAGGCATGAGCCTAATTTCGTCATAGTGACGAAATTAAGCACTGGATACGTTAATTTATTTGATTCATTATCTGGTACTTAATAATAAACTAAAAGAAATTAATGTATAGAAGCGTTAATTAAGTGTCAAATAAGTCTATGACATAATTTCGTCAAGTCCATTTAGAGTAAATTGAAGTGGTAATTTCTAAATAAATTGATCGGTTTCTTAGAATGAACGACTGGAATCAAAAATATTTGTTTTCATATTCCTTAAGATTATTGCCTGTTACGAAATAAATTGTTTCCTAATATTAAAGTCAAAACTCTCTGCACTAGTTTTTTCAACTGAACTTCACTAATAGTAGTCACTTAAATAACTTTAGGCGGTGATGAAATTAGGTGCTCCGAAATGAATATTTTCCTAAATTCGTCATATTGGTAAAAGAATTTGACAACATTCTAATAGTTCTAAAATATGACATATATAAATATAACATAGTAAATAGTTAGTATAAAACATAAATATATGCTAGTTTTAGTTATTACATTTAATAACAATCACATAAACATATATCTTGGGCTTCTTTTGCTTTAAGAGTAATATGGCATCGAAAAAATACACTGAAAGTGATCTTGAAGCAGCATTGAAGCGCATCAACCAAGGAGAATCTACAAGCGCTGTCGCGAAAATATATAGAATTCCTAGAACAACACTACAAGACAAGAAGTTTAGTCGGCATTCAAAAAGTACTGGGGCACCGACAATTTTGACTAAAACGGAGGAACGAATTTTAGTCAAATGGGTTCTTGACCTTGCCAAAATAGGTTTTCCTGTAACGAAATCCCAATTAGTACACAGTGTGTCAAATCTTGTCAATGAAGTTAATAGGGACAATCGCTTCAAAGATGGGATTCCAGGAAGAAAGTGGTATGAAGCATTTTTGAAACGGAATTCTGATGTATCAGCAAGGGTTTCCCAAAACTTATCATCAGGAAGAGCTATTGTATCGGAATTTTCTATAAGAAACTGGTTCACAAAAGTTTCCTCATATATGAAAACTTTCCCCGAACTAGATGAGGTGTTATTGGATCCAGATAGACTGTTCAACTGCGATGAAACAGCTTTTTTTCTGTGTCCCAAGCAATCAAAAGTTTTAGCTCGCAAAGGGTCAGCGTGTATATATAATCGCACCAATAACGATGAAAAGGAATGCATTACTGTATTGGTTGGCTCTTCAGCAAGTGGCAAACTTATGCCTCCGCTTACCCTATTTTCACATGTCCGGATTCCTAGAAATATATTGGACAAAATGCGTAAGACGTGGGGGATAGGCAAACCCGAATCAGGCTGGATGACATGCGAGTCATTTTACGAATACATTACAAATTGCTTTCACCCTTATTTATTGAAGAATTATATAGAGTTGCCGGTTATTTTGTTTCTCGATGGACATTCGTCACATATTTCCCTACCTCTTTCCAACTTCTGCAGAGAAAAAGGCATAATTTTAATAGCTCTTTTACCGAACGCAACGCATATCTTACAGCCAATGGATGTTGCAGTTTTTCATCCAGTTAAACAGCTATGGCGAAAGAAAGTTGGTGACTGGAGGATTCAAAACAATGGAGAGAAGCTAAAGCGGGAAGATTTCAGAAGATTAGTTGATTCATGTTTGCTAGAAGCAGCTAAACCCGAGACAATTCAGAACAGCTTTAGGAAATGTGGATCGTATCCTTTTGATGCGGATGCAGTTCCCTATGAAAACTTACTAGAGGCTGCAGTGAATACACCTAAGCACAGTGAAGATAATATTGCTCTCGAAAGTACTAAAATGCGTAAAGAATGTCGACAATTTTTGTGTACGTTGAAAAATTGGTAGGCTGTGGAAAAATTGAAAATTTCAAGCGAAACAGCGGAGAAGTATGGACTGGTTGTGCAACTGATGAAAGCCTTTTTCAGCTATGGAGAAATGTGCAGCAAAAAGCGTCAATGACAAACGAAAGTATATTGGCTAATGTTACAGACCACGAGTTGACTTTAAATGCTAACATGGTAAACGACATTTTGAATGGCTCCGATATTTTAGAGTTTGATGTTCAACCTAATGGCGAACTCGTTACATCTACATCTTCCATCGTTCCATCATCAGCACTCCCCATTGTTGAATCATCATCACAATTGATAACAAGGACTCCCGAAAAAACTACCTCGTCAAGCGATCATGAAATGATTTATAGCTATCCAACTCCATTTAAGAATTCTTTGTTTTGGCCAGCAACACCAAAGTCATCTAAAGCTCTATCCACTAAGAGAAAACTAACTCCTGTAGTTGCAACTGCCGATGAATTTTTAAATTACCAAGCTAGAAAAGACATGGAAAAGCAAGAAAAGGCTGATAGGAAATTGAAAAAAATTAAAAAACCCACAATCCTAAGCATAAATAAAGGTGATTTTGTCGTTACCCTTTACGAAGGTGAAAAGTTTCCGGGAATGGTTATAGATATAGAAGATTCTAAATTTAAAATCAAAACAATGACTATGAGCGGTGCAAACTGGCGATGGCCCGATAAAGAGGACATTTTATTCTACAATAGGGAAGATATTGTGAAAAAAATCAATGCTCCGTTGCTGTTAAATAGTAGAGGCATTTACGCTGTCAGCAATATTTAAATGCAATCAATAATTTGTTAGAATTATTTTATATTATTTCTTCCAAGAAGGTTTTATTTTCTTTCCCAAAAGTTGTTAATGTTTTCAATAAAAAACCAGTGCTCAAAGATTATATTATTACATAGACGAAATTAAGAGCACCAGCTGACGAAGTTAGGAATTTGACTGTTTTAAGTGACGAAATTAGGCTCAAATTAGACTTATCTAAAATCGGCAAAAATCCATAACCACACCAAAACTTTTTGGTATTTACTAATGCTAAAGCATTGTGAACATTCCAGGCATAGCTAATTTCAGCATAATGTTTCAAAATATCACAAGTTGTCCCAAAACAATGTAGTATACTGTAAAAAGTTCCTTAACATGACGAAATTACGGTCTTTTACCTTATATGAAGAGATGAGATGTAAAGATACATAACAGAAGGAATGCCAGAGGAAGTTTTAAGGATTTTGAAATAAGACCAAAAAGGCTTAAGATTGTCAGAAGTAATAGAAGTTTCGACATGCTGACGGTAAGCACGCATTGTGTCATTGGCTACCTTTTTAGCAGCAGCCCGTAACCTTTGGAACTTCAAAATGTCAGCCAGACCTTTTGTATTTGCTTTTGTATTTTGTATTTGCTAAGAGCAATCGCGACATGGACGGTGAACCACGGAAGGTCGGAACTTCTTTTACAGCGGAAGCAAGGCGTGTAGCAGGAAATTAAGTTGGGCGAGAAGGAATAAAATTTGTACAGAGCATCATCCACACATAGCTCTCTGAAAAAATGATACCAGTTAGTACCATTTATTGAATTGAAACAAAGAGTAGAAGCAGATTTGTCTTTAGGCGAACGGTTTGGAGTTAATTCCATAAAAAGAAGAGGACAATGAGGACCAGGGCGCACACAAGAAGGCAGAGAAGGGCTCAAGTAAAAGGAAGAAGAGTGAAAAGTAGTAGCCAGAACGAAATCGAGAATCCTGGTGTTAATATTGGGTACGTTGTTGAATTGGAAAAGTGAGCAAAGGGACATAAAGGAAGAAGTAGCTAGCGAGAGAAATATTGCTTGAAGGCAAAATGCTTGCAAAAGTATCATCCCAATTTAGCGACGGCATATTAAAGTCACCACATAAAAGTAAGAAAGCAGAATGGAAGCGGCCATTGAGGTAGGACGAGAGGTCCGCAAAGAAACGTTCATATACCAGTACGGTGCTACTATAAAAGATGTAGATTGAGGAAACAAGCAGCACAGAGGATGGTGAAGGAAAAATACGGGCAATAACACTTTCAATCGGGGCGGAGGGAATGAAGTCACTGCAGAGCGTTCCGTTCAGAAATTTGTGTATACCAATTAAAACACCACCTCCTAATGACAGATTACGCACAAATCGGTTCCAATCCCCACGAAAGACAGTGTGAAGGGCCAAAATTTCACTGCTATATATATCTTCAGACTACCAGGTTTCTGTTAGGCAGACAAAGTCATCAGACTCGATTAGAGAGGATATATTTGGGTAATTAACCTTGGTCCTCAGACCACGAACGTTCTGGTAATAGATTTTGATGTCGGTTCAAGATCTACTTTTGTTCGCTGGTCTGGAGCGAAAATTTCTGGCGGGAGTCCTGACGAATTCCTTAACAAATACACCAGTCGGCCAGAAGTTCTTCTTCAGACAAGACATTTGTTGATCTTCTCGATTTTACCGTGTAAGCTATGGTCACAGTAACAAACGAGGATTATAGCCGAGTTTAGCTTGTACATATTCAGCAACTTGTTCGGCTGGGGCTCTACAAGCGAACCGAGAACTAAATACTTCAAGTGGTGGCACAATCACTTCCAATCGGGGGATACTACAAACAGCATCCATGGCAGGCGGAGGATTTATTTATTTATTTATTTATTTATATATAATCCCTTGCACTACAGATATAATTCCAATTACAGCGTCAAGAAAGCAAAAATAAAAAAAAGAGTGAAACATAAAAAAGGAAAAGAAATAATAAAAATAATTGAAAAATTAGAAAACTAAAATTAGGACTAAGGTAAATAGCAAAATTAGAAAACTAAAATTAGGACTAAGGTAAATAGCAATTCAAGGTAACATTTTCAATACATGCTTGAATTGTAAAAAAGATTGCGGTAGAGGACCAAGCTTAAGGGCATTGTGCGTTCTGGGTAGACGCAGCAAAGGCGAATGGAAATAGACTTCCGTACGTGCAAAAGGAACAGAGAAAACCTCAAAAGAACGATTTGGACGACTGGATACACGGCTGGTTATCTGTGAACCGAGATCTGTTAAGAAAAAGCCTTGGCAAAGTTTGAAGAGGAAACCCTCATCGAGGAACAACCTCCGTGATTGCAACGAGGACATACGGAGGAGGGAAAGACGAGAGGAGTACCATGGAAGTAGGTAGATTGCTTCGAATTTGATGCAGATGACCGTTCGGGCGACTTACTCGAAATCCGTGTTGAATCTCTGGGGGCTATATACGTTTTACCAGATGTTGCAAATAGTGTAAAGGATCTCCAAAGCACAAGATTTCAATGTAAAAGATATAGAGAAACATTTCGAGACATTCAAGGACAAGTAAGCACGGTCCCACCAAGTAACAAGACAATTCAAATCGTTTTGAAGAGATGATCAGAAGGAGCATTGATAACACGAAAGATTTTCAGGTCATCAGTGTACATTAGACAAGGGAAAGCAATCACGCCAGGAAGATCATTGACGAAGCGATTAAATAGCAAAGTTCTAAAAATATTTCCCTGTGGTACATCGGAGGAAGGAAAAAAATTTACAGATACATAAGAAGTACGAATAAGTACGAATGATGATATCCATGAGAGAAAATATGTCATTGGCTTCTCAACGGACGTATATTTAAGAGATAGTCGTTCGTCCAGACGGGAAAAATCTGCCTACAACCTCTCCGAAATATCCCACAGTTGTTTGGATCGCATCGCCGAATTTCGCGATTTCTTTACACTTTGCCAAGTTTATAAGTAACTCACCGTTTGCCATCTTCCTGATTTGGCCAACCCGTTCCCCCATTTTACTTGAGCTTATTCCTGAGCGGATTTGATGAAGAACTTCCGCATGATCATACCCTTGAGTAGTCTTTATTACCATAGCTTTCATTTTTCCGCTTGGTTTCTGTGTGAATCAGAATTCGCCGACCTATTTTGTCGTCCGTCGCTCTGCCGCAGCTTTTTCGACACAGTCATCTTTGGGTGCTTGTTAGTGATGCATTCTTCAGTTGGTGTCCTAACGATTTTACTAATGTTCGAAGAACGTTTCTTTCATATACTCGGAATATGTCCTAATTTACCCAATTTGTTTGTTTCTTTTTCGGTCGATTAGTTTTTTACTCTTTTTTCTTGTATTATTATTCCATTCTGAATTTATTAATTTTCTTAGTTTTTATGTTATTATGTTTCTTTTTCTTACATATATTTATATATGTATTTTTTTTTGTTTTTTCTTCTTGTCACATCGAAATTAAAATAAGCTTAAAATCTATTATTACTTGGGTTTATTGGTCTTAAGTAGGAAAAGTAGCTTGTGGTAGAATACACACTCAAAATCTGCACAAATCCTCTACTGCTCTTCGAACATTAGTGTTTCTAGCGGTTCTGATGCGCTAGGGGTTTTTTTTTTGTGTTAAGGTGGAGTTAGCAGTTTCCTTGTTCCTGTGCTCTCTACAGTGGGCCCCTTCCAGTTTCTTCTGCTCTAGTTCAGCTTTCTTCGAATGTGCTTCCCTTTTGCATTACCGAAATCTATTCGCAACAAGGTTTGGGCATTATCCAAAATTATGAAGCGAAAAACTTGACTATCCCCAATCTCGGACTCTAGCCACCAACTATATTTTTTTTATTTATCCAAGATAAGTCCAATATAATAGCTAGGAAGTTCCAAACACCCCACTCCGCGTCGCAGCATCTTGGAACGCACACAAACAACACTATTGTCAAAAATCGCATCAAGGACCTAACAAATCTCCCCTTAAATTTCACGCCAAATGGTCTTTGTACCCCAAGAGAAATCGTTAACATAGTTGCTAAGCTCAAAAATAAAAAAAAAACTCCAGGAAACGATAAAAATCCAAAAATATTGTTGTTCAAAACTTTGGCCGGAAAACGGTGGTTTTTCTCAATTTCATTTTTAATGCGTGTCTTAATCTTAGCTACTTCCCAACCGTCTGGAAAAACGCAGTAGTTGCGCCAATACTAAAACCTGGTAAGAACCCTCAGCTACCAGATTAGCCTATTAGCCTTCTCTCCGCTCTAAGCAAGGTATTTGGGAGAGTAGTTCTGCGGCGGATCAATAAGAAGTTAGAAAGCTCGTGCATTATACCTGACTGCGTATTTGGATTCCGTCGAAAACACTCTACAAACCACCAGGTTTTCCGGGTCTATAAGAATGTCAGGGACTCGATCAATCGCAAAGAATCCACGGGACTTATAACCCTGGACATCGAGAAAGCCTTCGATACCGTTTGGCATCAAGGTCTCATATACAAGCTCTTAAACTTTCAGTTCCCAATTTATCTGGTGAAAATAATATCATCGTTCCTGTCATCTCGTACTTTTGTCGTAAAAGTAGGAGAAAAATACTTCCATGCCCTCTCCATACCTGCTGGAGTCCCTGCTTAAGTCCTACCTTGTTCAATATATTCACGGCAGATGTACCTCAAAACCCCAACTGTAATATGGCAACATTCGCTGATGACATGTGTATTTACAAAAGTGCAACCGAGGCTAGCTTAATCATCGATACTTTGGAAGAACAACTGGCAAAACTTTACCAGTACTATTATAGATGGAAAATTAAAATTAATCTGTCAAAAACAACGGCTATATTTTTCTCTCGTAAAAGGAAGAGACTCCATTTACCTAGCCGAAATATAGATTTCTTCGGCAAAGAAATCCCTTGGGCGGACAATGTTCGATACTTAGGAATCGTCTTCGACAAGAAACTTACCTTTAGAGACCATATCGAAGAGACGTGCACTAAATTATCTGAAGCCATTTGCGCTCTGTATCCACTGATAAATCGCAAGTCAAAAATGCCCACAGAAAATAAGACGATGATTTATAAAGTGGCTCTTCAGCCAATAATACTATATGGAGCTCCTACTTGGACACCATGTGCCAAAACTCACAAAAATAAGCTGCAAGTCGCGCAAAATGAAGCACTAAAATTAATAAGAAATAAACCATTTTATTACTCTACAAGGAGAATCCACCAAGAAGCCTATGTATGCAACATTGACTCTCTAGCAAGTTTACAGACTTCCAGCTTTAAAACCAACACCCGAAATATTCAAAACCCCTAATTAACAGGCTGTTTTTCTAGAGTTACACCACCCTCTTCGACTGCAAGTACTCCCTAGTTTTATGTTTGTAGTACATAAATGTTGTTTGAAACAAGTAAAAACCAGTTTTGGTACTATGTTCTAGTGTTCCCAATCAGCGCTTACGGTTAGAGAGGTATTTTATTATCATCGCTATGAACAGCGAACATTCTATAATAAACGGTGATTGAATTCGGATCAAATTGTTTTTATTGCTACAGTAATTATTCAGAAGTGGGATAATTTCAAATTCTTAAATATTGAAAAAAAAAACAGTTTCGAATTGAGTATTGAAAAATTGATAGTCCGCGAGTGATTTTCTATTGAGTCTATTAATTGGTTTTAAAAAATTGATCATAGGAAATATTGAATTGATTGTTGAAGTAGTGAAGTATTTAATGAAATGGAAGGGCACGTCGCGAGATTTTTAGAGAAGGCGACGGTAGCTCAATTAAAAGAAAAATTAGAAGCATTCGGCCAAGAGACAACGGGACAGAAAGCAGCTTTGATAGTTCGATTGAGAGATTATCTGCATAACTTGCCAACTAGCGAAGTAAATTTACATTTTCCGAGGAATTTCCAGGAGTTTTTGGAGCCGTGCGTAGACGTTGGAGACAGTAGGTGCCCACAGACGAATACGTTCGAGGATGCAGAAGACGAAATTCTGGATACGGAATTAAGCACATTGAGAGCGAAATTGCAAAAGAGAATGGAAATTCAAGAATTAAAAAGAAAGTTATCGGAGCTAACTGAATGTGAAGATACCGTTGGTTCAAAATCGTGTTACAGTTTTCGAGATGTTGAGGAGTCTCTTCCGAAGTTCAGTGGCGAGGATAGCTACAGTGTCCAAAAGTGGCTATATAATTTTGAAGAAACAGCAGAACTATTCGGGTGGGATTCACACACTCGTCTCATATACGCAAAACGGTTAATGACGGGCACCGCAAAGTTATTTCTAAGAACAGTTAGTTTGCGATCATGGCACATGTTCAAAACAGCTCTAACTGAGGAATTCTCTGAAAAAATCACCAACGCAGACATCCACAACAAATTAAGAGATAAAAAGAAGAGATCTGATGAAACACTTCAAAGCTTCGTTCTGCATATGTAAGAAATAGCATCACTAGGTGAAATCGAAGAAATCGATCTAATTCATTACATTATAAATGGAATCAGTGACAGTAATGTGAACAAAATGTTGCTTTATAATGCCAATACTCTGCGGGAATTGAAAGTAGCACTAAAGAAGTACGAAAAAATTAAGTCGGCGCAACAAGCATCTCCACAGTATACATCTTATCGACAGAGTTCAGCAGGAATGATGGCACGGGATATCCCTCTTAGGTGTTACAACTGCAGCGAATTCGGACACACTAGTCGAACATGCACGAAACCCCGCAGAGAAAAAGGTACATGCTTCAAATGCGGAAAAATTGGTCACCGAGTGGAACAGTGTAAATCGCCAACTCAAGTGTTAACAGTAGAAAATCCATTGTTGGACGACGGTCGTGACGCACAGCAACTAGAAATGTATGTATGCTCAAATAATAATGATTTTGAGTGTCCGGTTAAATTTATATTCATCACTGCATATCAGTGCTCTAAAACGCTGCTAACACTACTAGATACGGGCAGCGCAATTAGTTTTGTGCAAGAATGCTTTATTCCACCTTCTCTTATTTCGAAGGTAAATCCCGAACAACACAAATTCGTGGGAATCAACAGCAGTAAACTCCAAGTCGTAGGTTTAACGTACTGTACAGTATTTTTGGAAAATGTAGCTATACACATGAACTTATTTATTGTTAAAAAAAACAGCATGAAATATCCTGTCATTTTAGGTCGAGACTTTCTCAAAAAACGAAATTTGAAACTTGTTTCTGTAAAAGATTGTCAACTGGAAATGTCAGGCAGCGCTTCAGATGGCCGAAATAAACGCGATTGCGATGAATTTACCGATGAAATCATGAACATAAACGTTTTCGATGAGGAGTGCAATAAAACTCTGAATATTAACGAAAATATCAGCCACAAGGTTAGAGATAAAGTTATTCAAATATTAACAGAAACAGTCGGTCTAGAAACTAACACAAGCAATTTATGTAACGATTTTGAAATGACGATCAGATTGGTAAAAGATAACCCATTTTACTGTACGCCACGACGTTTAGCTTATAGCCACAAAATCGAGCTACAAAAAATCCTTAAAGACCTATTGAATAGAAATGTTATTCGGGAAAGCAATTCCCCGTACGCAAGCCCAATAGTTCTAGTCCAAAAGAAAAACAAAGACCTGAGAATGTGTGTTGATTTTCGCGAACTCAATAAAATCACAGTTCGCGATAACTACCCTCTCCCTTTAATCGACGACTTGCTTGATCGCCTGCATGGCAAAAAATATTTCTCCGTCCTAGATTTGCGTAGTGGCTTCCACCATGTAAAAGTAGCCAATGATTCTATCAAATACACATCTTTTGTCACACCTTTGGGGCAGTTTGAATACCTAAAAATGCCCTTCGGGCTTAAAAACGCTCCTTCAGTGTTCCAAAGATTCATAAATCATGTGTTCAAAGTCTTGATATCCACTGACAAATTATTTGCTTACATGGACGACCTATTAATTGCAAGCGAAACATTAGATACACATTTAGATACACTCAAAAAAGTCATGGAAATAGTAAATACACATTCGTTAGAGCTGAGATATGACAAATGCAAATTCTTGTTCAATGAAATTCCATACCTGGGTTACGTTGTTAATGGGGAGGGAATCAAACCCAATAAAGAGAATTTGCGAGCAATTAGTGAATATCCTATACCAAAGAGCCTGAAAGATGTTCACAGCTTTTTAGGCTTATGTTCTTATTTCCGGCGCTTTGTTGAGAACTTTGCCACACTAGCCAAACCCCTATACGATCTTTTAAAGAAAAATGTCGATTTTCATTTCGGAGAAGAAGAACTACAAACTTACGAAAACTTAAAAGCTAGGCTATTGCAATCACCAATTTTAGCAATTTATAGTCCGAATAGCGAAACAGAACTGCACTGTGATGCAAGTAGTTCCGGTTTCGGAGCCATTCTCATGCAACGCCAACGTGACAATAAGTTTCACCCAGTTTTCTACTTCTCGAGGAGAGCAACTGACGTCGAATCAAAGTATCACAGTTATGAGCTTGAGGCTTTATCAATTGTATATGCCCTGAGGCGTTTCGAAATATACCTCACTGGCATACAATTTAAAATCGTCACTGACTGTCAGGCCCTGACACTTACTCTTAACAGGAAACTGCTCAATCCACGTATAGCCCGCTGGGCTTTGGAAATGCAAAATTTTGACTATTTTATTGAACATCGTCCCGGAAGCAAAATGAATCATGTGGACGCTCTAAGCCGATGTTCGGAAGTCCTAGTGATTGAGGAGGGGTCCTTTGAGTTTGCACTAGCCGCGGCCCAACATCGTGACCCCTCCATCGTCAAACTAGCTACGGAGCTAGAACATGGAGAGAGTAGGACGTATGCCCTCTTAAATGGGCTAGTGTACCGAAAGCATAAGAATGATGTTAGGTTTTATGTCCCCAGACTTATGGAAAACCAGGTAATCCAAACACATCATGAGTCTTTATGTCACTTAGGCGTTGCAAAATGTTACGAGCAAATCCGTAGGGTGTACTGGTTTCCAGACATGAAAAACAAAATTAAAAACCACATATCTAATTGTCTAAAGTGCATTTACTTTTCACCCATGTCGGGCAAAACAGAAGCAGTTTTGCATAGCATTCCAAAAGGCGACAAACCATTCGAAGTTTTGCATATAGACCACTATGGTCCCTTACCAAAAACATTTACTAAGAAAATTCACATCCTATTAGTGGTCGACGGATTTTCTAAATTCACGAAGCTTTACGCAGTCGGTACCACCAAGACTCAGGAGGTTATTTCTTGCCTGGAGCTATATTTTTCTGCATATAGCAGGCCAAAAAGAATCGTTTCAGACAGAGGAACTGCTTTCACTTCACAAGAATTTCAACACTTCCTTGAGGAGCACAACGTAGCCCATATAAAAATAGCAACCAGTTCACCCCAATCTAACGGACAGGTTGAACGAATCAATCGAATAATCAGCCCCATGATTTCCAAGGAATTAGAACCTTGTAGCAGAGGAAACTGGCATCTACACTTAACTAAAATTGAGTTTGCATTAAATAACACGGTCAATAGAAGCACAAATACCACCCCAAGTATGCTCTTGTTTGGTGTTAATCAAAGGGGAAGTTTCCATGACAAAATATTAGAATACCTAGGGGATCATTTAGCAAAAGATAGTTCAAGAGATTTAGGAAAGATAAGAGCTGAAGCTTCCGCGGAAATAAGGAAAAGTCAGCAGTATAATAAGGAATATTTTGATAAAAGGCATAAACCTCCGCATATGTACAAAAAAGACGATCTAGTTATGATTAAAAATAACGTAACGACCCCAGGTGTTAATAGAAAGTTCCTTGAAAAATATCGCGGTCCCTATAAAATCGTTAAAGTCTTGCCAAATGATCGTTACATGATAGAAGACTTGGATAACTTGCAAATCGGTAGAGTCCCATATAACGGCGTCTGTGCTCCAGCAAATATGAAGCCATACATAGATTTTAGCCAACTGAATGAGGCGCCTGCGTGAACTTTCCCAGTTATGTTACATATGTTCTTATAATAGTAAGTATAATAATATTAGTAATAATAATAGTAATAGAATAGAGTGCTTTAATTGACGAAGAAGTTTTCATAATACTTTGTATAAAATTTTAGAAATTAAAATGATTTTGTTTGTTATTTCTCATTAAATCTATTGTAACATGTTCTAGACGCAATTAAGCTATTAATTTTTCTATCGTTTAACTGATCTGAGCAAAATTATGTGTAGAAAAGAGACGACAAATAATTATTTATTAGATCTATGTGATCGTATATTTCATTATTAACTAGAAACTATCCAAACGTAACCATCAAATGTCGCTCACAATTTAAAGGACTGTATTATAGGAGTATGTGAACCCAAAGCGCTGACAGTGAATGCTTATCGTAACACCACAATCGAGGTCGATTTCAGGTCAGGATGGCCGAATCTGTAGTACATAAATGTTGTTTGAAACAAGTAAAAACCAGTTTTGGTACTATGTTCTAGTGTTCCCAATCAGCGCTTACGGTTAGAGAGGTATTTTATTATCATCGCTATGAACAGCGAACATTCTATAATAAACGGTGATTGAATTCGGATCAAATTGTTTTTATTGCTACATGTTCAATTAGTTAGAAGTAGCCGTAAGTAGCCTTTGTTATATATATACAAAAACAAAATATACAATCAAGGTTTTTATCAGATTTTTCTTGTAGCTTTAAGTAACCAGACCCTGTAAACAGTAAACTGCATAAGCTAAATTTTACACCTTAGAGCAAAGATATTGTCTAATCTCTAAATGTTTCACTTGTTAAGCAACCTATATATAAATTCTGGAATAAATAAATAATAATAATATGCGCAACAAATAATCACATATCTTTAACCTTCTATCTCCATTTTACGGTCTGTAGTCTCGCGGCCCCATACTGCTTTTTTTTTAAAATCATACGATGTAACCCATCCAATACGAGTACATTGAAATGCTTCACCGCCCAATCCAACTAAATTGACTTTAACAAGTCACTTTTGCCTAAAATTATATTTCAGTATTAGTTCTCTTTCTACACCGTAAAATCCAGCTTAATCAAAATATTAGTCAACCTCTCAGGCGATGAATTGTGGTTGCATAAACAACGGGCTTATTGAAATTAAATATTTTTCTATCACGTCTTTCCCAAAATTATGGTTCTTATCGATATCGAATTTCGAATAACTCTGACTCAGCCGGATTCTCCCCTTTTATTCTTCCGCCTCGTGGTACGAACCGCTCATAACGATATGTAAATTTCCAGTCGATTGTTCGACATTAGCGTCAGATTGCCTCCACAACAGATAGAAAAACTCTATAAATTAACATCCCTATAGGAATCTTTTCTTCCGACCAAAAAGAGCTTGCTTCAACTAGGTTTCTTGGAATCGTACTTTGGCCTAATCGATTTAACCATCCAACCAAAACATTCAATTCGAAATCCGATAGAATACCACTAATCTCATTCATCCGCTCGCACATCAAGCCTAAGAGGCCCATATTCGAACGGTGCAGTGACATAATTTATGTTGTTTTCCCAACCACTTGACGACTTCGCCTTGTGCTGGTGACTTGTCACGAGCTGGTGAAGGACCCTGCGAGTAAACGCATAATTTCATCATTAAAGCGGTTAACTGCGAAAGAAAGGAACACGGAAGAACGTGGAATAGAGCCAGCAAAACAAAAAAAAAACAAAAAACGAATGACAATGGAGGACTATAACAAACGACATTAGAATGGGTGATTTTCTTTCTCGCCATACCTTACCTAGCTTCGGACCGAGCTGCAAGTGGAGCCGTAGTGGATTTTGGCATTGTGCAGTGTCATTCAAATCCATCTGTCTCGACTCCGCCTGCGGTTAAGCTCTTCGAGAAGTGTATTTTTCAATGCTCTTAAAAATTATCGTGTACTCCGCTACAAAGCCCAGCTAGTTGAGATATACGGTTTTTATGCTATGTTTTATTATCGTTGCTTTACTTATCATCGAATTAAATGGAAGAATGAAATCGTTTTTGTTTTGATAGAAGTAAACTGGAAGATGATGGGATCGGCAAGACTGATGATGATGATGATGATCAAGACGATGGTAATTATAGAGTGAGTTGTCAGATTTTTGGTCGAAATCCGTTATAAAAATGGAGAAATTGAATTAGAAGGTAAATGAAAAGTTAAAGTAAAATGTTTCAAAAGGTTTTTTTAAAGAATGCAAAAATGTGAAAGCCACCAATCATGGAAGTGACCATGCTGTCGTAGAGAAATACTGAAATTGCTTCTGTTTCAATCGAATAGTCGAAAATGGGCTGTGAAGAAGCAGCACGCTTCGTGTGCCTTGGTTACTATGTATGTATGAAGAAGTATGCAAGACTTGAGTTTGCAAGCTTGAGTTTTTATGCCAATAGAACTCTTTACTCTGGTGGTCCTTTTTCCGAAATGGAAACTCCTGATAAAGCCGAGTTTCCACTATTTGAAAGCTCGCAGGATGCTAAAATATAGCTTAAGTGTGAAGAAAGTTAAAACGAGTGAAATTAGCAAGGCTTATTTGGCAGGAAATTCAAAATAAGATGTGACTAAAAACTTGTCGTTTTTGTTCGGTAAAAAAAAGAACAAGTGGAGGTTGTTTCGAGCGAAATTTCCATATAAGTCTGGGAAAAAGCGGCCTAGTTTCGAAGATACGGCAAAATGCACAGCCGGAGAAGCCAACTATCGAACCAAAAAGGATCTGAACCTTTTCTTACTTAACACTTTTAGTGCTACTTTCAATTTTTCCGGACGGTTTTCCGGCGGATATCATTTTGCCGTATCTTCGAAACTAGGGTGTTTTTCCCACACTTGTATGGAAATTTCGCTCGATACAACTCAGAACGGTCCCCGAATTCATGCTGGCAAAAAAAAATTTTGGGAAAATTGGACGTTTTTGCCCAATTTTCTCTATCATAAATTTTTTCGTCCTTTAAATATCACTACTGTACTCCCTGACCACTTTCAATCATCGAAAGCGCCGTGAAGGCAGTTTTTGCCAAACTATGGCCCAAAAGCCCCTTACCCCCCTGCAAAACGGAAATGTTTGTATCACAGCAATAGGTCTTCGCCCGTTATGTCCGAAACCACTCTAACCCGAAATTGGCTGATTCCAGCTACTTTTGCCCTAAAAACTTTTTTAATATTTGAATATTTAAAGACATAGTACTACTTAGCATAAACCTTCTATCTGCTGCAGATCATTTTATCGCTATCATTTTGTCGTTGCATGTTACGACAAAACCCTTCTATCTGCTCAAAACCTATTTTCCACAAATATTTTCAACGTGAAAGCATTTCTTTCAGATGTACCGCAAATAAACGTATTTTTTATCTGTGTTTAAACTTTCATCCCGTTTGAAGACGTCCGCAGCATTTAGAAAAACATAAATCATCAGTAGTGTACTCAAAATTAAAACTTTCACCCAGAAAATATACGAATAACAAATCTTAACTGTCTTTTTTCGTTCCCTAATTTTCTTATTCATCAGCTAATGCATTCAATAGCTAATGCTTTCGAAACCGCAAAATGTGTACACATTCTGCAATGCAAACAACGCCTTGTTACCGAAACACATCATATTAATGGGCAAAATCTACGCCACTCGTACAGCATTTGTTCCCAAGCACATCATGTGGAGTGTGCCTGCCAGTACAAGTGTGGCGGCAGTGTCACTGTGTCGGCAGTGTTAGTGTGTCGGCACTGTGTCAGTGTGTCGGCACTGTGCCAGTGTGTCGGCACTGTGCCAGTGTGTCGGTACTGTGTCAGTGTGTCGGCACTCTGTCAGTGCGTCGGCACTGTGTCAGTGTGTCGGCACTGTGTTACTGTGTCGGCACTGTGTCAGTGGGTCAGTGTGCTGCCGACACACTTATAAAGTGTCGCACTCGCACAACACACCGAAGTGTGCTAGCACACTGTGCTTAGCACGCACAGGTGCTGCCCATCATTACTTAGGACAGACTTATAGACGAGCACTTTAGAGTCGAGAGAAAGTTTTGTCATGCTAATGAGCATCCATTTGAGGTTTATGAATTTGAGCTTCAGTTGCTGATGTTTAGCTTCAATGTGCTGCTTTCAGGTGAGCCTCCTGTCAAAGTGCATTCGAAGATACTTTACTTCGTTACTTTGAGTCATTGGTACATTGTTTAGATATACTGGAGGACAGGCTAGTTTTAGCAATGTGAAGGTAACGTGAATGCATTTGGTTTCGTTCATTCTGATTCTGCATTTTGCTAGCCATTCTTCAAGAAGTGAGATGTGGGCGTGTAGTGTACGGGATGCCGCAATTAGATCTGAATCAGTGGCAAAGTCATCCGCAAAGTTAGCTGTCGTTGTTTTGTCGCATATTGGGAAATCAGATGTGAAGATATCGGTCCCAAAACACTTCCTTGAGTTACACCAACATGCACACGTTGTTTAGCGGTAGAATAGCTTTTGTATCTCACGTGGAATGTGCGGTCGGTTAGGTAAGAGGAGAATATTTTGTGGAAGCTTTTCGGAAGCAATGATTTAATTTTGAAGATCAACTTTTCATGCCAGACTTTATCGAAGGCTTGAGTTACGTCTAAAAAGACTGCTGAGCAGTACTTCTTGTCTTCGAATGTTATTTTAATGTCTGACGTGATTCGATGGACCTGTTGAATGGTGCAGTATTGTCTCCGAAACCTGAATTGATGTTCTGGAATTTTTGTTGCATTTTCTAGTATTAGCTTTCGCAACAAGACTTTCTTGAAAACTTTCGAGACGCATGACACTTGAGAAGAGTCCTTACCAGGCTTAGGAATCATTATGACCTTGTGTGTTTTCCCAGTTTCAGGAAAATATCCGACTCGAAAGATAGCATTGAATAGATTAAAAAGCCAATAGAATACGATCGGTGGCAACTGTTTGAGCATATCATTGGTGATGAGTTCATTTCCCGGAGACTTTTTTGAGCATGTTTCCTGAATAATGATATCTTGCACTTCCTTAGCCGAACTCTTGGTTGTTTTTGAGACCTGAGCATTTATATTAGGTGGAAGGTCACATGTTGCCGTGGTGAAAGATGTGAAAACCTGTTCTAGGTGAACTGCGAAGGTCGTTGCTTTCTCTGCTTCCTTTCTGGCCCATTGTCCGTTTACAGTTCTTAGTGGGGCTTCACTGATGGTAGATTTGTTGATTTTTTCACTGCTTTCCACAGCGAATAGTCGGCATTCTTAGTGGAACTGAAGCTCTCTAAAAATGAGTGGAACTTTAGCTCGTTGTCTTTCGCAAATACCAGCCTGAGCTCACTAGAAGCTTTGTTGAGTCGTGCCTTCGTTTGAGGGGACCGGTGCATCTGCCAATTCCTTCGTGCCAGTCTTTTTTCCTGTGCTAAAATTTTTATTGATGCAGAGTATGTTGTTTTTCGAGTTGAGGGATGCAGTTGCATTTCAGGTGCCACGGTATCGGATGCCTCCAAGATATGCTCATTGAAAAGAATAACAGCAGAATTGACATCTTTCGGTGATTTGAGAGATGCGCTAAGAGATGTTGAGCCGGTGAGGTGTCGCCTGAATTAAATAATTAAATAAATTAAATAATGAACAAATAAATCAACCACAATAAATTAATAGCAAATAGCTTAGCATAGGGGGTTGGGATGGCTTGGAAAAGGGAAGATTTGAAAGATAATTTTGAGACCGTTGGAGAATACATATAACTTATGCTATTGAATATCGTGCAGCATCTATTTATCGGCTCATTAGCTGCGTAGGTCGTGGAATGTGGATATTCCTTAAGTAAACGAGAGGACCTGATGCTCCTTACAGGGCTATTTAACATCATTTCACTACTCCGGAATTCAACTGTGATATCGTTTCTAATGGCGTCAAATGTAAAGCAGGCCGAAATCATCTTTCTTCTGGATGCAAGTGTCAATAAGTTTAGGTGACCCAGTCGAAACTCGTAAGGAGGAACGCCATTAAAATCGTAAGGGTTGTATAGTTCTCTCAGTGCGAAAAGTAAGACTGGCTTTCTTATGGACTCAAGTCTGTTACAGCAACAGCAACAACATTACAGAATTCCAAAATTTAGACACCTCATTTCAATGAACAAATATTCAATTCTATTCTGCTGCCATCCGCTTACGTGGACCTAACAACCGCACCAGGCCGAGGCGCTATTCTTAAGGCCGGACAGAATGGGAACAATAATTTGTTGCTCGCCACTTCAGCCGCTGAAATGAAGCGTCAAAAATTTTAAATTGAGAAAAAAAACAAGAAAAAAATTATAATTATGAACAAAAAACAAGAGGGAACAGCCCCAACACTTTTTTTTTAGAAACACAACATCCGTTATCGATAGCGGTAGCCACCAGCAATGAGACCTGGCCATCAACCATCTCGGCAGCGCTTCTGGTGACTGCTTAAGTCCCGAGAGCTGGTCATCGACCATCTCGGCACGCGCTGAATACGGGTGTGGGAACACATCTAATACACAACATAAATACACATCCACAATCCACAAACACTTGACACTTCAAACAAACACCAAGTAGGTTAGGAAAGTTGTTAGTAAAAATGTATTTAGAATGTAAGTGAGTCTACATTGAAACTACATTGAAACCACTTTGTCAAATAAAATGTTCAATGTAAATAAAATTTTTTTCAATTTTAATCATCCCGCAAAAACATTTCCAATAAGGAATAAATCATATATTCTATTTTATTCAGAAGTTAAAGTTTTTAGTGGAAGTATTAACTTCCAAAGTCTTGTATTCATATATAGTTGTTATTTTTATTATGTTTCGTAAATTTGTGCATGTACTATTTTATTTTATTTTTCCATGCATGTACACCTTACTTGGTGAATAAATAAATAAATAAATAGATACACATTTTCGGAACAACGTTTGATACTAGGACCTAAGCTTCAATGAAATAAGAGCCTAAGTGTCTGAAGAAAGTAATCTAAATTGACGAAATAAATGATTTGGTCTGCTTCTAGATGAAATTTATTTGCGTCAACAAAGTCATTACATTTTAAAGCGATCGGAAAATGCAAAACGCGCTAAGCAGAGAATTGTCGGTAACACTAAAAAATAAAGGCACATGCAATTATTTCTGAAAATCAAGCATGCATGAAACACAACGCCAACACTGTTAAATGAAAAATATATTCAAAATTTTAATGCGTAGAATAATTTAGAAAAAGTTCTCTATTATTCTGTCGCGCTACAAATTTTTGAATCGGCAAATTAGCATTACCGTTTTTCGTTGATCTCTCATGAAATACTAATTGGCTACAAGACATGCCAGAATATTGATCAAATTCGACCGAAAATCCGCATCAATTCACATGGTTTTCATGTCGTTGCATCGATATCTAGTTCTGACAGTAACATACTTGTTACTGTCATTCAACCAATTTTCACCAAAGATATACATAAATCATTCAATACATTTACATGTCAATGCATACGTGTTTTAATTGCGTTTATCAGAGAAACAAGTTGTTACTGAAATCTGATTCCGAAAATAATCAAGTTCTGGCCTACTGCACATACACACATACTCACGCATGTTTGTTTTCAAGTCAGTAACTCTATTATTCATATTAATGCAATACCTTCATTAACTGAACACGAACTTATCAATATTCAACATTTTCAATAAAATTTCCTGGTAAAATTGACATGGTTTCATCCACCTTACATCATATACATACATACATGAAATCAACTGAAAATCGACAACACAGAGTGAAAATCATCGTTAAGCGAAATTTATATTTGAACTAAAAATTAAGCGAAATTAACCAAAAAGCATCCGTTACTTCTTTTATCATATCATATTTGGTTCATTGACCAGCAATTGACCTACGTATAATATACTTTTTACATCTTTTTACATCAGTTACCCATCAACATTACATATCATCTACCTCAATATACATTGCTACAATGTATATGCATATATGCATATACATTGTATATGCATGCATCGATATTATTTCACATGTCAAGTCGAGATCCCATTTGTGAAAGCTGATTTGTGTAAATTTTTCTCTTTTGTCCACGCTTTATTATTTATAAATAGCAGCTACAATGTTCAATGCATTCCTTTCTTTGCGCACCAATTTAACATTAACATTTTTTTTTTCGTATTGTTGAATAAATTTGAATTACGTTAATTGTATCTGAATTCGGTATGTATGGGGTATGTGGAGAATGGTTAAGGCCCGTTTCACACGAGACACTCGGTGTCCGGCCACTGTGTCTCTAGCCACTGCCGGGGTATAGAAATAAATGAGAGCATACACACAGAGCCACAGTGTCTGGGCCACTATTCTATACAAAAGCAGTGGCTGGGGATTCAGTGGCCGGACACCGAGTGTCTCGTGTGAAACGGCTCTAAGAGTGATTAAATATATATTTTTGAAAGCGAATGTGTGTGTAGGTGGATTTGAGAGACTTTTGTAGCAAGCGAACCGTTGGATTGTATAGAGCTGGATGTTTTGAAGGTCGAACCAATGCCTCCTAGAAGTACGGGCCGTAATGCAGAATAATGACGTCACACTATACTGTCAAAGTGTCGCGAAAAACACACGTAGTCTTATGGGACGTCCGCGGGAAATCGTAAATTGTACAGGTTGTGTTGAAGTGAGTGAAGTGAAAACAAAGTGAGGTCCGCGGAACAGTGCTAGTGAACAGCTAAAACACAAATTAATGCGGTGCGTGCGGTATTATTGGGAAAATTCGCTACGAAATGTTTATCGGCTGGTGTTAGGTTATGTGACGTTTTGTGTCGATTCACTGTCGATACAATTAATTGACACAAAATGCAAGTTAAGACTAAATTTTATTTCTACAACGCGTCCACGCACAAAAAACTAACGTTTTATTCATATTTTAGCTTAAAAACCGCAAGTGAAATCTCCGTGTCTGTCGGCACTGCCTCGTGGAAATGTCAAAATTCACGGCTAAATTGACGTCATAGCTAAAACGATTACGTAGCCTGACGGCCCGTACTTCTAGGAGGCATTGGTCGAACTCATCGCCAAAGTTGCTTCGTTCTGCCATTGACAACAATTACGTGAGAATGGTTGAGTTTTTTCTTAGCTTTTTTTATTAATGGCGCCGTATCGGCTGTCTAGCAATATGGTATTGTATTCGAGAATTTAATAATACGAATGACGTATCTACGCAGATATGCAGAGGCTTTTTTTTTGGTAAAATTAAGCTGATTGCATCTTATGTGGCTGTAGCTTATGTACCCACATGAGTAGATTGTAATTAAGATGGTTGTTTTGGCAGTTCCTATGAAAACGCATATTTATACATACAGTCATACAGTCTTCCGCCGTGATCTTGATCGAGCTACATTAGGTAAAAGTGATGGCGGTGGTGTGTTAGTTGCAGTTCACAGGTCTCCTCAAGGAACACTCTGTATGGACTTCTCTTCTTCTCTTCCTATTGAATGTCTTGCTGTGCGCGTTACCCTTGCTCTCACAAAAATTCTCATTGTTTCTCCAGTATATGTGCCTTGTATGTTCCTTCCTCAGTTGCGGTTTATAGCAAATTTTTTTTGAGTTACCCATCTACCTCAACATTAGCGTTCCTTCTGCTTTGTCTTTAATATGTGGAGATTTGAACTTACCGAACCTGGTATGGAATCATAACTTTTCTTCCATAATCTCATCCAGCAATGTTTCCTTGATAACCTCATCCTTTCTTTCACTGTGCTCACACTCCCATTTAAACTGTGTACCCAATATAAACAAGAAAATATTAGACTTCGTTTTCTAATATTCCCTCTCATAGTATCAGTGCTCATACCGCCTCCTTCCCTTACGTCCTAGCTGATTTACATCATCGTCCTCTCTTAGTCGCACTTCATGTTGCTCTTCAGACCTTTAGAGCTCCTTCTCGAGCCATGCGCTTTAATTTCCATATAGCAGACTTCGTTGGTATGATGACTGAAATGAACTCGGTTAACTGGTCCACCTTTTGTCGCAGCCTCACTGTCAATGAACTTGTCATAAAATTCCACAACTTCCTATCCAACCTTATCTCCCGTTTCATTCCTCCCAGACGTCCTCGCTAGCCTAATGATGCTCCTTGGTTTCGTCGTGATATGGCGTGTGCCCTCAAAGCCAAGGATGTCGCTCGAGCTAGATTTACACATACAGGCTCTCATGATGACTTCCTCGAATTTTCGCGGCTACATTCTTCTGCCAAAACTGCCGTAAATGAAGCTATCCGAGATTACTTTTCCAGCGTTGAGCCCTCTATCTGTTCTAATCATAAGAAAACCGTTTGGTCTTATGTCCATCCCCTCAAAAGTTCCCATCGTTTATCCGATTCCATGTTCCTCGATAACACAACTGCGTCTAATCCACGTGAAATTTGCGACCTCTTCGCAAAATATTTTTCTTCATTCTTTTCTCAACACATTCATATCTTGCATTGAGAAGTTCCTCATGTTGCTTTATCTTTCCTATCTTCCATTTACACCAATCCTCTTGAAATTGAATCCTTACTCAAGTGTCTTGAGGTCAATGTCGGTTGTGGCTCTCATGATATCCCTAACCTTTTGTTTCTTTGTCTATTATATTTAATATCATCCTCTCCTCCGGCTATTGCTAACATCTGCTTATATTTCACCCATCCACAAGTCTGGCGACCCAGGCTGTGTTTCCAACTACCGTCTCAACTACCGTCCCATTTGCTTGTTTTGGAAAAGTTCTTAAAAGAATGGTTTAGTACAGGCTGCTTCCTCTCCTTCATCCTTTCCTTGCACCTGAACACTGAACAGCATGGTTTCGTTCATGGTAGATCTCCCACCTCTATCTAATCTTGTATCCTTTTCTAACTTGTTTGGTTCTGCTTTCGACCAACGGAAACATGTGGATGTGGTATATATCGACTTCTCAAAAGCTTTTGATTCTGTTGATCACAAAATTCTTGTTGCAAAGCTTCGAAGTAATGTGGTGTTTGGTCTTCTTTTGTCTTGCTTTTCATCCTATGTTTCTGGTCGTTTTTGTGCTGTAACTGTGCATTCCTCCTCCTATTCCTCTTTCTGTCCGCTTCCCGGTGTTCCTCAGGGCTCGATTCTCGGTCCATGATTATTCCTAGTCTTCATAAATGATTTTCCTTCCATTATTCGTTCTTCCTGCCTCTTGTTTGCTAACGACTTCAAAACTTTCAAAGTAATTGAATCTACCAACGACTGCCTCCAACTCCAAAATGATCTTTGTACTTTGTGCGCCTGGTGCTCTAAAAAATCACTTACTTTGAATATATCCAAATATCATTAAACGTCCTATACGTATAAAATATCAACCTTAATATATTCCTTTGTACTGTTCGGATCTTCTATTACGGCTGTTGATAATTTTAAGGATCTTGGTGTGTACTTTGATCCAAAGATCAAATTCGACCAGCACATTGCCTATATAACCACCAAGGCCTCTCGTCTGTTCGCTTTCATCCTTAGATGCACTGCTCCTTTTACTAGCATCTCTACCTCTTTCCATAGCATTTCCGTAGTATCCTAGAGTATTGTTGCCAAGTGTGGTCTCCCCGTCATAAATATTTCAATGAGGCAGTGGAATACGTTCAGCGTAGGTTTACTCGCTCATTGTGCACTGAAAAAACACATAGCGCCAGACGCCATAGTTTATAGACTTCTGACGCCAAGTACATAGTCGATTTCGGGATTGTGATAAAATATAGCGCCACACGCCATAATACATAGCGAAAAATACATAGGAGCAGACGCTATGCTTATAGCCCTCCACGCTATGTACTATAGTCCGCCGCGCCATGTACATGCTCTCCGATCTTGGTTATATGCTGTGCTGCTTACGTAACGTCAATCGACCAGATAGATCTCAATTAATATTTTCTCTTCCCTTCGTGCGGTCTGAAGTTTACTTTAACTCGCCACTAGTGCGTATCCCCTGGAAAGACAACGATCTTCAGCTTGGTCCTGTTCCGCGAACGTTCTCTCAATTTAAGATTTAAATCTTAAAACTCCTTATAATGCTTGATTATTTTACTGTTTTTACAATTTCTTCAATGTTAACTTAAGTATGTATTGCTTTAATTTATTGAAATTTCAAATATGTATATTCTTAATATTTTCAATTATCTAGTATTTCTATTTTTGTAACTGGGCAGCAGGCTGTTAAAATAGGTTTAAATAAATAAATAAATAAATTCCTCTGTCTCCTGAATCTGAAAGTCTAGACAACTTATCAATTTGGAGGTGATGTCAACACTAACTCCAACAAGACAACTTGGTTCCGCATCTGACTTGGACTCAGATGCAACTCCTATGAAAGTGGTGGACCTCTTGCAGAATATTCTTCTGTTAGAGCCTCATGCTTCGGGTCCTGCAAAGCGGTATCAAATTCGGATCGATTTCTCAGCCCATCCTCTACGAGGACGTCCTTACGGGCCTCTACTAGGTTTAGTATGAAAAAATCTACCCGTCAACTGTCAGCAGGCCCGCTAACTTTGTCAAAAAATAATAATCTGCATGTGTACCAATGTACATCTGACAATGTTTCATCACCATTAGAGAAGTATTGGTGCAAGATTTTCTACCATTTGCTCGTACAACATACTTAGTGAACCCAAATCAATAAATATTTCCACGAATTAGAAGAAATTTTTTTAAATTCCTTTATTCATTTTCGTCGCCTACGAAATATCACGCATACCATCACCATCTACGAGCGATCTAAATCAAACAGATTATTATCCCATCACCTCAACTACCAAAAACATCACATGAATCAAATTGAAGCCAACCAAGCAATTACCTAATGAAGCTCAAAACGGAAAATAAATGAAAAGATGTAGAAACTTGAGACAAATGTCCACACTATTCACCATTCTAATTCAACACAGTGTCGTGTTGGCAATGCAAATACGAGAAAAACGGCAGATCTGGGCAAACGGTTGAATGACATTTTAATTTCATTAATTAGATGTACATTAGAAAACTTGGTTGGCGGTTGAACCCGCTCGAGTCGGGTTGAGTTGGGTCACATTGAACATCCACTGTCGCTGGCTAACCACAAGAGCAAAACAGCAAGAGGCAACCATACAAGAGCCGTTTTAGCAAGTAATGAAACGAAACAAAAGACGGCATAATATTAATGGTTGGCACCCCCGGGCTGCCTCTTCGGTCCAGTCGGGAAGACGTCACCCCATCCCCGGGTTTCGTGTAGTAGTTGCAGCTGCTAGTACCGCGCTTATCGTAGGTTGTGCTATTGTCCTAATTAAATTAGAAATCCTCCTGCTGATGTTGGCTGGCGACTGCAGGAGCAACAAATCTGGGTTAGTTGAATGTTAACGGCAGGCTTCAGGTGAACGCTTCGATAGTAATTACAATAATAATGACGTTTAAATTAGGAATGCGAAAACGATTTTTCATCTAATAAGAAACCATATTTGCAGGCCGAGGTGATGAATATGAAATTCGATTACGCGATCTACTTAGGTTCGATTCGCGTCTAAACAAGCGTTAATCTCCCAGACAGCTTGAGACGGCTCAAATGTATTTCTCGAGAAAAAATGCCAAACCACATCAGTAGTTGGCACATGTTTGTGCATGGGACTTGGATTCGGTTATGCTTTGAGGAAACCTTGCAAGTGTCGCTCCTCCGAAGGCGATATTCGATAGTCTGGCTGGCTGATCGAATGTCTGCAAGTCGTTTGATTTCAAGTCAAATGTTAAATTTTCAGGTAACAAAAAACCTCAATGTCATGGGATGGTGGTTTGGTGTGAAAGGTGTTCAGTTTTATTGCGTATTCAGTGACCTTTCAAATGATACCATCAGCGGTTACGAAAAAGGGTTGATTTGCGAGGAGCAGCTGTCCATAATGTGTGTCAAACAGATAACCTTTCGTGAGCTCTATAATAGTGGTTAAGTATGAACATATTGACTTAAAGTGCATTTTGATGATCAAGTTACAGATTAAGAGCACGATAGGGCATTTAGAAGGTGGTTGACAGTGAATTGGATCACAGTTTCACATTGTATCCTGATATAATTATTATTATTATTATTATTATTATTATTTATTGTCTAAATCAACAGATACATATCTAATTAAAGATATACATAAGCACGAGCAAATGGTACGTTGAGGGTAAACGAAGACCTGGTAGAATGTACCGGGTCACAAACAGAAAACTGCGCTCTGGGGATATAAGTAATAGAACCAGTAATCATATTATATAAGAGAATTCGTCGAAATACACTCTGCGTGAAAGAAGGGCAGGGATTTCAAGGATGGAAAGACGCATACTATACTTACAGTAGGGAATTCGGAACTTGAGGAATAGTCAGCGAGTGAATTTACGTTGTACAGACTCAACAGCATCAATTAAGAAACGATAATGAGGACACCAAATTTGACAACAATATTCGGGGACACTACGCACTAAGGATATGTACAGGCGTACACACGAGGAAATATCAGTAAAAGGTCTGGACGCTCTTAGAATGAAGCCGCACAAGCGCGAGGCCTTGGATGTGACACGCAAAATGTGGACATCAAATTTTAATTTAGTGTCAAACCCAACACCAAGGTCCATGAAATTATCAATTGGATTGAGGAAAGAGCCAAGGATAGAATAGGGAAACATGATGTGCGATAATTGACATGTGAAGGACATCTGGAAACATTTAGCAACATTAAGGGAAATACAGTTGACAGAGCACCAGTTACCCAGAGCAGACAGGTCATCCTGCAGCTGGGAGCAGTCGTCCACTGACTTCACCCTGAAAATTTTCAGATCATCAGCGTACAAGAGACACACGGGGAGTTGAAGAGAGAAGGAAGATCTTTAATAAAGAGGAGGAAAAGGAGAGGACCAAGAATCGACCCTTGCGGGACACCACAAGTAGGATAAAAGGAGGAAGAAGAACAAGAGTCAAACATTACAAAACAAGCACGATCACGAAGGTATGAGGAAAACCAACAACAGAGCTTACCCGAAATATTGAAACCATCAAGCTTTGAAAGGAGGATTTCGTGGTTCACGGAGTCAAAAGCCATGGCAGAGTCTGTATATAATACATCCACTTGCTTTTGCTGGTCGATAGCGGAGGCAACAGTATTGGTGAACGAAAGAAGGTGGGAAATGAGGTGAAGGAAAGTTCTATAGCAAGAGATGGATGGTGAGGATCAGGACTGACATAAGGTGACAGAGCAGCACATAAACGAACAGACGACAGAGGAGAGTTAGTAAGAACAAAATCAAGTATTCTGTTATTAGCATTAGGCACATTATTCAATTGTGAAAAAGAGCAAAGAGAGAAAAAGGAAGATGTAGCTAAAGAAATATTGCTCCTCGATAAAATTTCAGTGAAGGTTGTATCCCAGACTAAGCTGGGAATATTAAAATCACCACATAAAAGAACGATAGACGAGGGGTAGCAAGTGTTAAGAAACGAAGAAATCTCTGTGAAAAAACGTTCATAAACTACAATAGGACTGTTACATGGGATATAAATCGAGGTCGTGGATATAAATCGCAGTAGATGGAGTAACGGATATACGAGCAAGGATACATTAAACAGGCGAAGAAGGCATGAAGTCGGTACAGGAGGACACGCTAAGTGTGTTGCGAACAGCAACTAAAACACCGCCGCCGTCAGATAAACCACTGGCTGAGCGATCACGATCTTTGTGGAAGACAGTGAAAAGAGGTAAAATTTTATTATTGAATATATCCCCTGTCAGTCAGGTTTCGGTGAAGCATAGTATGTCGTCAGACCCGATAGTTGAGAACATTTTAAGCTCATTGGTTTTGGTCCTCAACCCCCAAACGTTTTGGTAGTAAACTTTAACCTTTACGCGCTAAGTACAATTTTTTGTCACCGGCTTCCGATGAAAATTTCCAGAGGTTGTTTTTACGAACTCTTTGACAAAAACACCAGCGGGCCAGAAATGCTTCTTCAGCAAATCAGAGGTTCCGGATGCGACAGTGATGCAGAAAGAAGAAATCAGCTAGTGATTGAGGTTGTCACGAGTGATTTTCCTACACATTAGCAACGAGGGAGTGTATCCGAGCTTAGCTTTAATGTATGCTAAGACTTCGTCGGCAGTAGTTCTATAAGCGAAACGTGATGCGAAAACTTTTAGGAGTGGGACCATTACTTCCAAGCAAGGGAGTGATGTATGGCCTCAGATAGTCCTCTAGATGGTCCATGCTGGCTGAGTTTATCAGCATAAGACGTCTGGGCTACCGCAGGAGATGATGCAGCAGGAGTTGAAAGGCTCATCCTGTCAGCAACCAAATTCACCAAAGGTTTGCTCACGGTCACGAGCTGACGTTGAACAGCTGGGCAATCTTCCTGGTGAAGCTGATCATCGGCAGGTGCAGGTTGAGAGCCTGAAGTTTGCTCAGCCCTAGCAACTGACAAGAGTGTATTTATATCACCACAGACACTCTCAAGTTTTGAGCCCAGACAGGAAAATTCTTTAAAAAGTTTGTCAACTACACATTTGGTTGGCTTTAAGCAGTTAACAAATGATACCATGGCGTTGACTTTACAACGAGAGCAAAACCAATAAACAGCAGATGAGGTGTGTCGGACAGCGTCTGCGACATGGGCATTTCGAATGAAATTATAGCCCGCAAAAACCCGCCCAAATCACATAAAGCGATTTATTTGCCTTATCAGCACACTTTGCAGCTGTGCAGAAAGACATAGTGATTTGGTCACACGTGTAAGCAGAGTTAATAGGTCCAAAAAGTAGAAAAGTTGAGGCGCACACACCAAATGCTCAATTTGCTAATATTTTCACCACAAATTCTTTGAACATACAAAGTCAAACATAATATGAAAAGATGGATTTCACCGAAACCGTGCCAATTCTCCAAACTGTCAATGAATATTATTAATAGAGAGTGATAATACTGTGTAATGTGGCTAGGCAAACATCGAAACTCTTCTGACTTGGCTTACCTTCGAAATTTAATTAAATCCATTCAGCTTATTAGTTGCTAGAGATAGGAAAATATGCATGCAAAAAGTCCTCAAATCAGGACACTGACATATCACGGCACATAACAATTCCCACCAGAAAACAAGTTACCGCTCGTGTCGTTTGTTTGCACACATATCCTGCCATCCACATATCCTCAACCTCTGTCTCCACTTTTCCTAATTCCCTGACACTTGCAGATAAGAATATCTACGATTCTATGTGCACGGTAAATATCCTCAAAACTACAGCAACTAAGCAAACTACTCATACACAAAGTAAAGCACAATTTCATAAAACGATAACAGTCGTTTCCCCCCTCGGTTGTGCGTCCTATTTGGCACTTACCGCCGTCACTGCGTCTCGAGCGCTTGCCCGAAATGCGCAACTAGAAAGGCGAGAAAATCAAAATGTAGGACATCCTTGCTGTCGCTATTGTCAGACGGCAAAGCATTTTGGCTGCTTCGTGTTCTTACAAGTCGGTTATCATGTTCATAATTACAGTGCTCCACAACGCCGATGGGGGTGCGGTGCGGTATGGCGCGGCATAGTGGCGGTAAAGCACCAGAGCAATCTACTGTAACTGTTTTACCCGTGCTACTGCTAATTTCAGCAGTTTTGTGTGATTTGCGTGTAGTACCATTGTTTAGTCGTGTATTATATAGATTTTCGGGTAAATTGTAAATTCACAAACTCCTTCACATCGTAAAGTTTTGCAAGCGACCGCGATGGAGTGAAAAGGAAGGGATGAAATGCTGGTATGGTGAAGGGATGCAGTGGTAGGTGGGGGAGACGGTAGCTATGAGTGCTGATGAATACCGCAAGGATACATGTTAGATTGGCTCTGTATAGAGGAGTTGGGGAACAAAATCGGGATACTGGTGAAATTTTCATCGGCCTATGCACGAGGTAGAACACCGCAAAGCGTTATTCAATAGGAGTGTGCTGAGAACGAGACGAGCACTGTAGGTGGCTAAAAGCTTAATGAAAAATTAATCATGGGTATCACATGTGTTTTCATAGACATTTTGAATATGCACGGCTTGTGATAGAGGAGAGTCGGGAGGGAAATGCGAAAACCAGTTTGTTGATCCACAGCACAGAATATTCGAAGCAATTCATTAAAGTCTTTTCTCAACATGCTGAGAGAAGTGGCTGTATGTCAGACATCACTTAAAATGCTTACGAATTATTATTGTCATGGTTAGAAACGAATATGATATCCATGAAGAGTATGCAAGCTTATGTAAAAAGCTGCTGAAAGTATATACTCTGGGCAAAAAAAGTTCGTGAACACTCATAAGCAAATGATCTGAATTCACTACAAGGTTCATACAAGCAATATTTTCAAAAGAAAAACAGTTTGTTTGTATCTTAAAAAGCACCAAGTATATTTCTAAAACTAAACATTAATATTTTGAAGCTTGAAAAACTCCCAAGAATTTGAAAATCAAAAAAGATTAAGAAATATTGCAAAAAAAGTCTGTGAACACTTATAAGTAGTAATTTATAAACTAAAAAAAATGAAGTTTAAATTTAAGTCAAAACGATGTTGGACCACCTTTGTTTTTGATTACTTCCAGGAGACGTGCTTGCATTGATCCAACTAGTTTCGTTGTAATATCTGCCGGAATTTGATCCCGTTCTTCCTTGATGACTCTTTTCAAATCCTGCAAGCATTTTAGCGGGCGTTTACAAATTCTCCTATTAATTTCATCCCACAAATGTTCAATGGGATTCAGGTCTGGCGATTGTGGAGGGGTTTTGACAAGTCGACCTACTCTGTAAAGCAACCATTCTTGAACCTTTCGAGTAGTATGCTTGGGGTTGTTATCTTGTTGAAAAAAATAAGTTTGCTCTAATCCAAATTTTTTGGAACTCTCAAATAAATTGTCGCTCAGAATATAAAGGTACATATGCTGATTCAAAATACCTTCAATTATGTGCAGTTTATATTTGCTCCGCCGTGATTCACCGTAGGTCTGAGGTTTTTGAATTGTGAGGCTTCCTTCGGTTTCCGCCATACTTTCTATCGTCCGTCGGACCCAAATAAATTGAATTTGCTCTCGTCCGAAAAAATAACACGTTCCCAGAACGAAGGAGGCTTGGATAGGTGTTCCTTAGCAAACTCAAGACGGCGTTTCCGATTAAGTTTATTTATAAATGGCTTCCTCCTTGGGACTCGACCGTGAAAGCCACTTTTGTGCAAATGGTTATGGATAGTTTGTGATGTAACTGTCACTCCTTAATCCTGTGACATGTTTTGCGCGATTGTCAATGCACTTAAACCCGGTTTCTCACGAATCACTCCTAAAATCTCTCGTTTATGGGCGGAATTCAGTTTTTGCGGGCGTCCAGTACGAGGTCTGCTGGCCGCGTATCCTAATTCTTCAAACCGTTTTATAATTTTATATACGGTAGAAGGATTTTTGCTAACAATTTCGCCGATGTCGCAGATACTTTTCCCCTCTCTTCGTAGGTTGACTATTAATTCTCGAATCGATTCGGAAACTTCAATTTTCGTAGTTATCGAAAGACTAAAATAGATTTAAATTTTGAAAGGACTCACACCTTCTATTAATCTAAGCCATGTGTCATAAGTAATCAAAGTTTAAAGCAATAAATGTTTTCCCAAACTGCTTCAATACCTTCATTAAAACATGTGTTCACAGACTTTTTTTGCCTAGCCTAGTGATGCGCATATACTCAAAGTCATTTGAAGAATCCTTAAATGGAAAATCTTAATGACCTATGAAAACCTCACCTTTTTGTGATAGAAAACAATCGAATTGTTAAAAAGAAGCTGAAATAACTAAACAATGACAGTTGCATGGTCAAAGACAAACCCTATGCAATAAGCAGCTTTGTAAAATTAGAAAAAGATCTGCACAGAAAAACAAGGAATACTTGAATAAACAAAAGTTCAAACGAATACTAGTCAAGGGCACACTGAACTTCATTGATACTTGACCTAAAGCCAATAGTGTTTGAGCGAAGATTAGATTTAAAAGTTTCAATACTAATAACCTTCGTCGGGATATTTTTCAAGTGCAAAGAAGATATTGAAAGGTGCACGTCACTGAATTACTTTTGGTCAGTAAAAGTATTTCAGTCTCGCTTTGTTCCAAAAATATATATTTCTTCATATCTGTTATCAATGAATGTACCTATTACTATGAAAATTCAACAAAGTCTCATTTCTTATGAGGTGTAACTCTAAACTTCCGTTAGAGTCTGGAAACCAACAAGCCTAAAATTGATGCGTTTTGAAATTAAAATGGATACGGAAGCATTATAGTCCCTAGTTATAATTCGATACACTATGACAAAGTCTTAAGCAAGGCTAATAAGCAGCTTGGATTCATCAAAAGACGTACGAAGGAATTCAAAACCCTATGGGTCACGAAGTCTTTATACAAAGCTCTAGTTCGGCCATTATTCGAACATGCATGTATTGTCTGGCACCCTACCTTTGATGTCCATAGCGATAGGCTCGAATTGGTGCAGACGCAGTTCTTGCTTTTTGCGTTGAGAGATCTGTATAATTCTTACGAATTTGATAATCTACCTTCATACAGATACAGGCTAAGTCTCTTAAATCTATCAAGTCTATCTTCGCGGAGGATAGTCATATGCTCCTACGTTACTTTTGATGTTATTGGGGGCTTGATCAATGTTGTGTCCCTGTCCAATGAGGTCACCTTCAACGAATCAGTAAGGCAGACGAGGCACACACGTTTACTCAATGAATATCGACACCACAGAGTTTACGCCAACAATGAGCCAATCAATAGATGTTGCAAAATATTCAATAGCTTCTCAAAACACTATTTCCCAATCATTTCACGACCTAGGTTTAAAACTGATCTGACTAAGGTGGTCAAGTCATGAATGCCCTATCCAATTCCCTACCAAATCTAAAAATCTTTCAGTATTGTTTATTGTACAAATTTTATAAATTGTTAAATATTAATTGTAAGTGTTTTTTTTTGTACGCCGTGTTTGGTTGAAATAAATAAATAAATCGCTTCCGTTTTTGACCCTTATCACTCCAGCTTTTCAGTTTAACTTAAAAATTTACTTTTACTTTTAAGCCTAACTTATTTTCGAAATATTTTGAATTGCAGGTTGTTTAGTGTCAGACTCTAAATGCTACAATGCTGAGTAAAAAGCACACGCATCAAATCAGAGGTGCCTCACAAGCACACTTGGAGTATAATGCTGCAAATCAGGGGTGCTTGAGAGGCGCATTTGGAGCGACAAATGTTAATTTTCAAGCAGCCGCTCATGAGGAAAAAAAAACGCTGTACAACATCTCTCGGCTTCAACTCATACCCCATCTCATTCTCGTGCTTCTAAACAATTCCGATGGCTTTGAGTCGTGTTAAAATGGCTTGTTGAGTAACTCCCAATAATCCTCCTACTTATTCATACGTTTTCCTGAGCAAGCAATGCCTCCAATTCTGTGCCTTCGAAAGCCTTGTCTCTTTCATCGCCATGCAGGTCTTCAGCGTTCCTGAAGCTTTGAAGCCACTAACGACACGTTCTTTCATTAAAAGCTGCTCTATCACAAGTATTTAGAAGTATTCGATGTGCCTCGGTCGCAAATTTCTTCATATTGGCTAAAAATTAAAACCTCCCGGAAATGACGAGAATTTGGCTAGTAAACTGACATTTTTAAAAGAAAATAATTTTATGATGTAGACATAAATCAACTAATCATTCGATGACGTTATGCTGACAAATGCCTATGCTTATTTTACGTCACCTAGGGTCTATTTATTTTGAACCACTTATTGATAAATCTATCTGTTGGAAAATGGTGGGATCAAAGTTGTACCTCATAATTTAACAATGGAATTGGTGGTGCACGTGGATACTCTGCTAATCAACTCACCGAATGCACAGCTACAAACAAAACTTTAAAGCTAATGAGCAAAGCATCACTCCGTCGTTGATTTTCCTGAGGGCCATGCTTGAAGAAATTCTGCTTGCCTCTTCTTTTGATATTCATGATATAATCTGCTTTGCGCTTACGTGGCTTGCCGACAAAACTCTCAGTAAAAAGTTCCCTGGCCATTCTATTTTCCAAAGTTGATAGCGATAGCGTCCTAATTGACTTGCATAAAACTCTTCGCGAAATGCTCTGCGCCAAGGTCGCTCCTTTTCTTTCTTTAGAGTGTATTGTTGTTGGTGCTATCCTTTCTCGAAATTCTGTCTGCTGTGCATATATCTCTAGTATTTCTTCAGTCATTACGTATGAACATATTTTTCGCTAAATTTTCTAGCTTCATTCTTGCCCATTTTCCATGAGCTCCTCGCCTTCTTTAGTAACTTTAATCTGCCATCTGTAAAATAGAATTCCAGCAGCCTATGGTTACTTTCCTATAACCACCTTTCTGCTGTGACCTATTCCTTGCTTTTTCTTTGTTCACGGTCGCAAATAAATCACCTTCGCAATACTAACAACAAAATTATGAGCCTAGTTGCGTTCACAATTCTTTCGATTTGTGTAATCTGATCCTTACCACCCTCCATTCTTTCTTAAGGGGAGATATACACCTAGGAGCCGGGAAAAAAGTTCATTTTTGAACATTTTTTTAAGGAAAACTATTTAAAATATCGGATTGGGAGTTTAACTATCTAAAAGTATGCACATTCAAAATTATGTTTAATTTTTTTTATTTAAAAATATAAAAAATATACAAGAATATTGCATGATCCTGGGAGCGGCGTAAAAAAACCAGCGTTAACGGTATCCACTGGTGTTTCTTCAAAAACCATCTGATAAAAAAAAATCGCAAAAGATTATTAAATTAGATACTATAATCTAGTACTTGTCATAGCCGATTTTGAAAATATCGATTAATGACAAAATGGCGGATGTTTCAACATAAATAGTGATCTTTGGACCAAAAATTTGATATTATTTTGCCTATAAAATAAAAACTAAGTAACGAAAAAACAAAATCCTATGACAAGTATTAGATAATGCTATATGAAATAATCACAAAAATAATTAAGGCAATCGGTTAATTGGTTTTCGAGAAATTTTGGGTACCGATTTGAAAAACATGTTTTTGAGAAAAACGTGTTTGAAAATTTGACACTAAATAAATCAGTAAATTTGTCAACTTACATGAAATCATCGGTACCAGGCCCATAGTGTAAGTCTTCTACGGTCTGCGGAGTATTCATAGCTTCTAAATTTTGTTGCCGACGCCGTATTCGACCTTCTTTCGTCTGTTCTTGCGCTTGCAGCTTGGCTTTCGCTATGCGAGTTTCGTCTTCTTGCGCTGCGGACAATATTCCTAACACATTCATGACTTCCAAAAATGAGGTGAAACCATTGTTGAATGTGCATGTTGCAAGAAATACTGCAATGTTAACGATTTTGGCCCTGCTGTTCATCGTTTTTGGAGCTATCTTCCAAATAAGTTGGTTGAAGATCCCTTTGCAGTTTTATGTATATCCACCGACACAGCGTTCCAACAATTTTACATTGCTGAAGTCTTCATATACTGGTTTGATGACATCTAACACCAGCTCTCTTTTAGCCTTCGCTTGTTGCGACTGGCATCACGATTCGGGACCTTTAGGACAAAAATGATGTTGAAGCTTGCTGTCTGTTGAGTCGTAGGGCACAGTTTAATAAACTTTGCCGTCAATTTGTTTTTGCCGCCGATTCCAGGATTTTTTTTATTGCATTCGCGAAGACGGGTTCCCATTCGCTTTTAAACGTGTCCCACGCATCCTTTTTTGTTATTTCTATCTCGTCACCATACAGTTTTGCATTCACTAATACCGTGTACGTTTTAGAGTCGCCATCCCCGACGTAATTCGTGTACATAACTCCATACTTTTCGACAGATTGTGAAAACAATTTTTTCATGGCGTCTACTTCCATTTTCCCTGCCGCCTTGTCATGATTGACCTGGCAATTTCCATCGTGATTCGATTTCCATTCCTCATATTGCTCACTATTTTTGTGTTTATTCCAATTGTTACATTCAGCACAATAAGATTTTGCAAGAAAATCAATAACTTTTTTGACACTGGAACTAATATTCTCGCAGGTAACTTTTTCGGCAGAATATCGATTTTTAGGATGTAGTTTTTTTTTGGCATTTACGGTATGTCTGGTGCCAAGCATGCCCAAAAACACCATAGAATCATAAAATAGGTCTATACTTCGTTCACAATTTGAAAAGACACGTAATGTTCGAAGAGTTACTTGCTGCAACCTACCTGTCGGCTCGGCGCCGCAAAACACGTTTCACTCTCTCGGCTGTAATTAGCTTATTTACAGAAATATGAACTTGGTGTTTTCACCAGATAATCTTCAAGAAAATGCAATAAAAAATAAATCGTTTTTTTCGACCATTCTATGTGTATATCTCTCCTTAATGCTGACCCTTACTTTCAGGTATGGAATAAAAGTCCCTCTATCCCATGATACAATTTCTATAAAACTGACTTTCAGAAAATGAAATAATGCTTATTGAAATCATCCCTATCAACGGGTGGTTTTTTTCAGCTGATTATATTTGGATTTTGCATTGTTGAAGTTTTATTACTTCTGTCCTGATATTAGCTTTCGCTTTGCTCCTATCGATCATCCTCTTTAATTGAATGGTGTTCCTTGCTTCACTTTGAAAGTTTCTGGTGTTCTAAAAGCTAAAAAAAAATAGCTTTAAACAAAGGTGAAAAAGGCAGACTCTCCCACCGGTCTTCATATATTCCGGAGTTTGTGGTCTGAAGTAAAAATATTACTTAAGCCGGCAATGTGTCTATTAACTTTTTTGAGCATCGAGGATCTAATCTGTTCCAATCAACTGAAATTCTTATGGTAATACATCCGTTCCCTCAAGCCCAAATCCTCAATTCTTGACTCTATGCATCTTGATAAAGCTGTTGCTACTAGCCATCAGAGCATTTTTTCTCTTTTTTTTAAAAATGTAGCAAATACCTCGATGGCTTCTAATTTCTCATTCGTTTCAGGTATCATATCGTTACTTTGTACTAATCCTTTTAGACGTCGATAATCTGAGACATACCTTAGATTATAATGCTGATTCTGGACCTGATGACATTCTCAATGTCCTGGTGATATCTCTCTCACCCACTCTTTGCGTTCAACATTCAAAATCTGTTATAAATTCTTCAAAATGAAAAGCTGCCAATATTTTCCTATTTTTTAATCTGGTGACCAGTTACTTTTTACGACTATCGTCCTTTAGCCCTCCTCTTTAGTTTCGACCTTCTCTCCAGCCTTTAATTATTCCTGATCATCATAGTTTCAATGAGGGCCAATCCAAATCGACCAAACTTATAGTGTTCACTAATTTCTTTGCCTTAGCTTTCGAGTCTCAACGCCAAATTAATGCAATCGATACAGACTTCTAAACAGCCTTCGACCCGGTGAAACACAACCTGTCGCTTAGTAAACTTAAAGTGCTCTGCATATTTGGCCCCCTTCTCTCCTGACTGCCTTCCTATCTTCATAGTCATTCTTGCGAAATCACGTTAAATGTCTCCATTTCTCCTCCTTTCTTTCCCACATCCTGGGTTCCTCCAGGGTCTATAACAGGTCCATTACTATTCAGCTTATTATTTCATGTCCTTCCTCGAGCTATCAACTCCTTCGGACTTCATTAAATGCACAGCTTAAAATTACACAGGGCAATCAAAAATGTGATACATTGTTACCAAGTGAAAGTTGTTTTGTTTGCCCTTAACCATTGGCATCAAAACAAATTCTTATCTTTAAAAATCTTATTTTTTATATTTAAGAACAAAATAAATACACTCAGTTAAATTTATACGAATTTTAAATGTTTTACTTCTCCAAAGGAAAAACCTCTGCTATACCCATTATGCCCATTAGCACAACTGGATGTGTGGGTACGAATGATATATCTAGGCATCTAAAAATTCCCCACACTATTGATGTGCTTAGATAACTCTCTGATTTAAAATTATCACCAAATGTCAATTAGCAGAATTCTAATAATGCAAATCTCAATCACTTTTTTTTATATTTTGTTTCAGGTAATATCATGGATGGAGCAAAAACGAGAACAATGAAGCAGAAACGGTAGTAACAAACCTTTGATAAAATGTAAGCGATTGATGCTACAGTTACTCTTATTGTGGCGATACTAAGTACTCACTCATATAAAATTGCTTTTGCAATATTTTTTGTCCAATCTAAGGACAGAAAAAATATATTTTCTTTTTTAATTTTGGGTTTCTCTAATTTTTGTAAGATTTTAGTTATTCTTCGCTTATGCGTTAAAGGTAAAAAAACTCAAAGCTTATCCAAATCACTATATCGAAAGCCAAATCCTTTGCTTTCTCTCTCGTCTTTCTCATTTGGTTTTTGACTCAGGATCTCTTTCTTTAAAGCCTGCTTTTGGCATGGCAGGAAGAAATCAGCATTGAGACCCTCTCCATTTTTGTTAATACCTTTATTAAACTGCTATCTTCGTATAAGAAGCTTGGAGAGAGTCGAGAGACAGTTTTGACATGGAGCATTCATTTGGGTTTGTGAATTTGAGCTTCAGTTGTTGATTTTTAGCTTCAATGTGACGTTTCCAGGTGAGCTTCCTGTCAAGGTGCATTCTGATATACTTTGCTTCGTTACTTTGAGGTACAGGTACATTGTTTAGATATACTTCAGGACAGGCTAGTTTAGCAATGTAAAGGTAACGTGGGTGCATTTGGTTTCGTTCATTCTGATTCTGCATTTTGCTAGCCATTCTTCAAGAAGTTAGATGTGGGCTTTCAGTGTACGGGATGCCGTAACTGGAGCTGATTAAGTGCATAGTATGGGAAAGTCATCCGCAAAGGTAACTGTCGTTGTTTTATCGCATATTGGGGGATCAGATGTGAAGATAGTGTAAAGTACTGGTCTCAAAACACTTCCTTAAGGTACATCAGCATGCACACGATGATAATCGGTAGAATATCTTTTCTATCTCATGTGGAATGTGCGGTCGGTTAAGTTGGAGGAGAATATTTTGTGGAAGCTTTTCGGAAGCACTGATTTAATTTTGAAGATCAATCTTTCATGCCAGACTTTATCGAAGGCTTAAGCTACGTCTAAAAAGACTGCTGAGCAGTATTTCTTGTCTTCAAATGCTATTTTAATGTCTGAAGCGATTCGATGGGCCTGTTGAATGGTGCTGTGTTCCCTTCGAAACCCGAATTGATGCTCTGGAATTTTTTTTTGCATCTTCCAGTATTTTTAGTAGCTTTCTGAACTAGACTTTTTCGAAAATTTGGGAAACGCATAACAAAAGACTAATAGGTCTGTATGACTTCACTTGAGGAGAGTCCTTACCAAGTCTAAGGATCATTATGATCTTGCGTGTTTTCCCAGTTTCAGGAAAATATCAGATTCGGTAGAAAATAAGAAAAGCGAGAGGATACGATCGGTGGCAACTGTTTAAGCATAGCATTGGTGATGAGATCAATTCCCGGAGATTTTTTTGAGCACATTTCCTGAGTAATGATATCTTGCACTTCGTTAGCCGAAGTCTTGATTGGTTCTGAGTCCTGAGCATTGATATTAGGTGGAAAGTCACATGTTGCGGTGCTGAAAGGTGTGAAAACCTGTTCTAGGTGAACTGCGAAGGTGGTGGCTTTCTCTGTGTCACTTCTGGCCCATTGCTCGTTGACAGTTCTTATTGGGGCTTCCCTGATGTTAGGTTTGCTGATTTTTTTGATTGCCTTCCACAGCGAATAGTCGGCATTCTTAGTGGGATTGAGGCTCTTTAAGAATGAGTGGGACTTTAGCTCGTTATCTTTCGCAAGTGCCAGCCTGAGCTCACTAGAAGCTTTGTTGAGTCTTTCTTTAGTTTAAGGAGACCGGTGCAGCTGCCAATTCCTTCGTGCCAGTCTTTTTTCCTGTACAAGGATTTTTATTGACGAAGAGTATGTTGTTTTTCGAGTTGAGGGATGCAGTACCATTTTAGGTGTCGCGGTGTCGAATGCCTCCAAGACATGCTCGTTGAAAAAATAACAGCAGAATTGACACCTTCAGGTGATTTGAGAGATGCACTAAAAAATGTTGAGCTGGTGACTTGTCGTCTGACCAACGACAAGTTGGTAAACCTTGGGAGAGCTGATTTAACTAGGGTGCGTTATAGAACCAGGCTAACTCGATGCTCGGTGTGTAATCAACGTAGGATTTATGATCATGGTTAACATGCGCTAAAAGTCGGCGATCTTTACTACCCTACCTAAAAAAGAATAAATAATGCTAAGAACTATCTCTTTAGATACCAGAGCATTAGACAACCTGAAACATCTTTACGGAACTATAAATTAAAAAATTAAAAAATCCATCATGCATAATGCCGAAAATGAGAATAGGCTCAATGAAGTCAGGTTAGTGAAAGTTTCCCTGACTTATTATTCCATAGCGATACCAGATAATAAGACACAGAGCTCACAGGCTTAGTCCAAGAAGCCATTAAATGCCCCAGACCTTTTTGCGAAGTGAAGAATGTCCTTCAACTTCAGCTCTGCCATATGCTTGAGGGCCACCAACCAAGCTTCGTCGAAGAAGCGCTGTATGGTTTTTCCCAGTCTCGGACAGTAACACAGGAGATGCTTAATTGTCTCTGAGACTCCCTGTCCTTGGCACTTCCTGGAGGTGGTACTACTTAGGAGTCGTAGTTCCATAGCGTGAGCTGCCACAAAACAGTGGCCAGTAAATGTGGCAAGGAACGTAACCCAGGATCGTCCTTGCTATCGCAGCTTAGATTCAATGCGTTAGAGAAGGGCTTAGGCCCAAATTTCACCCAGCATCCTCTTGTAAATCGCGTTGCCTGTCATCTTTGCTCTTTCCTCTAGATTTGCCTTCGAATTAATCTTGCGATCCATAATGAGACCCATATACTTGGTTTGCGACTTGAGATTTAATCTAGCGCTACCCAACCTGATTGGGTCTATCTCAGGAATTTTGTATTTCCTCGTGAAGAGTATAATATAGGTTTCATCGGAGCTGATGTCAAGGCCCACGGCGTTTGCCAACACTCATTAACTAGCCCCAGAGCATACTCGATGAGCTGACCAAGGTTATGTGAGGACTTACCCAAGACTATGATCGCGATGTCATCGGCATAAACCACAACCGTGAGTTCCTCGCTGTCTAACCTCTTTAAATTTGTATTTGTCACCAGGCTCTACAAGGAGGGAGGTATAACTGCACCCGTCCATTCCACTGGTATGAATCTAGATACGGCTGAATATGGCAGGGTGCGTGATGGCTGCGCAGAGGCCTTCCATAATAGCTTTTTATGTGCGTTATTGAAGGCGTCCTCGATGACGATGAAAAAGGCCCCCAAAGCGTGCTCTTTGTAATGGAGTATATTTTCTATTTCAAGACCTATCTATCTTAGGAAGAGCCGTCCCCACAGGGGTCCCTTTTATGTATGCGTTTTAGGCTGTTGAAAGAGTGAGATTCAAGTCTCTCATTGATTTTAGGTCCAAACGTATTTTCAATGCATTGAGAAGAAAGGAAGTCAGGCTAATTGGTCTGCAGTCTTTTGAATACTAAGAGTTGCTTTAACCTGCCTGGCAACCTTGGGGGTCCTCTAGGCTGTAGGTACATGACATAACACTGGGCAACCTTTTTGAATTGGAACACGCCAGGACATGCTGGGGTATTCCTGATCTCTGGAGCATGGCATGTAAATTCCATCTTTACCCGGGGACTTGAAGCACTTGAAGATATCAATGGCTTGGGCTAGTTTCACAACTCTGTCTATACTTTCTGTCGCGTAATAGCCGGGCACCTGGCCACAGTGGATATAGGAGCAGTAATATAAACAGAGCACAAAGTATCTACGAGGATCTTTAATAATTTTAGCTGTTGCTTGTTCACTTCCCAAGTGTGTTGCATGGTGTAACAAGGGTGTCTAGCAATCAGTTTCCTTAGTCTCTTAACTTCCGAAGTGGCTTCAGTTGTGCTCCACAGCTCCTTCCAGAAGTTCCACTTGGCTCTTCGTATTTCTGATTTATAGAGTTTTAGAACATCCTGATATTCGTTTCAGCATTTCTAGCAAGCAGATACTTTGGCTAATTGAAACAGCTTTGAAACTCGTTCCCTACAAGAATACCATCCTTCACAAGAGGATAATTAAATGAATGAACACATCTATCATGGCACGTCCAAATCAAAAGCAGTTTCTCGAAACGAAATGAGGTCTCACTCAGGAAACTATCCCGTCACTATCACACGCTCATTCACTCATAATATTGCTACAATTGCACTGAAAGATCCTGTATCTGATTCTGTAGAACTCTTTCCTTGTGGATGGCTGCACTTAATCTCCGAGTCAAAACCACATACGCGATATTCATACCTGCGTTCGATTCGCTGGAAATACATATATTATGAATGGAAATCCAACGGATTTTAAACAGGCAGCGGAAGGATTTCGACCTCGTTTCTCTTGTGCTTGAGTGCTAGCTGACGCTGCTGCTACATGATAATTATTATGGTATTCATTAAATTTGGCATACCAAAGTGATATATGCATTGCAATAAAATAGTTAGTATTTCGAGTGAAGATGTATGATCTCGAAGCAATGATTTCAAGTACGTTTCGGGAGTTCTGATGGTGGGAATGGGTTGTGCGGGGGAAAGGTAGACTACACGTAGAAATACGTGGAATCTAAATGAAAACAGTGATGGAATGAGCGAAATGAATAATTGAAAGGTTAATCATATAAATTTGATTAGTGTTTATTTCGAAATGTTACCGCATAGGTTTTAGATGACTCCTGCGACTCACCGAAAATGTCGTTTATTGGTTGGATTCAAGTATTTGATAATCACTTCAAAAACGGCTACGGAATTAGGAAGGTTATCTTAACTTGGCCAACTAAGAACTCGAAAATGTATCTATTTAATTGTTTCTTGAAAGTTCATCCAATATAGATTTTTATGTTTGGGAATACCACAAACAAAACATTAAAAAAGTAGAATTTATTAGTGTTCACTCAGCGCAGTGGCGTATCCTGAGGGTGGTTCCCCAGAAGTAATAACTAAACTATAACCCTGGACACTGGGTTGTATTTCGTCTATGAGCACTTTACTTATGTGAAATTATTTATTATTTACTTTACTTATATGATAATGTCGCAAAAACACATTGTTTTGAACTTGGTAAAAAAAGTCGGTTTGCAATCCAGCACTTACAATTTTTGTTATATCGGGCTAAATAATAATATACGAATAGATTAATAGCATTAGATGGACTGATTAAAATTTAGTGGTTTGCGATTTAATCATATGTGTATTTTTATTCTCAGCCGATTCCGAAAGCGAAAAAGAAAAGTTGAAAATATCGTGGTACACGATTCAGCGTACCTGGCCTGTTGTGTTTCACACCCGCCTTCTAAAAACTCAAGATGAATTGCGCTGTGTAAAACTAAAACTCGAGTTGAAGTGTTCGAAGGCTCGTGTTTAGTTTATGATAGCACTTATCAAGTTTATTGTGCATCTCCTTTGCCACCAAAGCGCGAAAACCGCTTTTCATTTCCATTTCTTATCCAAAGTGACGTTTGATCAATTATGTCAGCTGTGTACGCATGTCCAGACTGCGAGCAGCAAATAGCTGCTACCTTAGCAGCTATTCCGGAATCTTGGACAGCCCGACTGTCAAATAGCAAGCATAAGGAAGTAGCTATTTCGTGACATTGGACAGCCAGAGCTGCTAAAATATCAGTTAAAAGCTGCTAAAGCAAGAATATTGAATATTGAATGATATTTCGATTTTCCAACGATGTTAAAGGCTTACGCCGCACTCTAGTCGGTCCATCATTGTCGTAAAACATCATTTTCGTCTCATCGCAGAATATGACGTCGTCCCAAAAGTCAACGGCTTGAGAAAGGTGCATCATAGCGAAGGAAAAACGCTTTTCGATGTTTCGTGCAGAAAGCAGCGGTTTCTTTCGTGCAGCTCTTGATGAGAACTTATTTCGTAGGATGGCCTGTCGTACTGTTTCATGGGAAACAGCAACATCACACTCTTCCTTGAGTTCCCTAGCAAGTGTTCTGGTCGAAATCCAGGGGTTTTTATCAAGTTTCCTTATCATAAGGCGTTCTATACGTTTAGATATTTTTGGTTTTGGGCCAACTCCACACTTTGGCTCCAATCTATCCTCATTTTCAGCATTATTTATAACGTTATAGACTGTCTTTCGTGCTACACAAAACATTTCCGACAGTTCCTGCGCACTTTTACCTAATTGGTAATTACAGTATATCATCTGAATCAATTCAAAGGATAATATTTTGCCTGACGTTTTAAAACACAATATCTCACTTAATTATGCGTACTAGCCAAAAATTAATCACCAACTAATGATCAAATTCATAGAAATTTACAATACAGACCAAAGATTACGGTAAATTTACCGCATTGTTGCAGTAATGCAAACAAAAACAGTTGTGTAAAGAGTTTCCTGACACTTCAAGAATTGTAATAATTATTTTTGTTGTTCTTTTCGTTCTTTTTTTTTGCATTGAAGCTGTACTTTTTTTTGTATATATTGGTTGAAAATAATGTAAATAACTATAATTAAGAAAAAAAATTCATTTACATAAATAGGGTGTAGTATTTTATAATTAGAAAGATCAAAAATTGAATTTTTTTCCTATGTGTAAACTCATTCTTGACAGACTGTATGTGCCTAGTAAAGCTCCTAATTACTTATTTATAGAATTATTGGCTATTCGTTAGAAGATATACATATGTCTCATTCGCTGGCCCTTAAATGATGCAAAAGGTTACAGAAATGCTACCAGAAAATCAACAGATTCACATCACGTCTTTTAAGTTAAGTATTTCCTTTGAAGTCCAGTATGCATCAGGCAATCCATGCTTTCGAACGGTTCAATGAACCCTAAGATTTTTAGAAAACCATATGTGATCCAAGGACGTCCAGTGAATATCATCTGAATCTCTTTTATTTTATCCATAATTAATTCATAAGCAGAAATGTTTTCCAGGAAGGAATAGATGTTCACTTCAAAACATAATTTGAGCTTTCTATACAGAGTAGATTTTCGGAAAATCAAGTTGAATAAACTCAAATGAATTTTCCGAGAACGAAACCAGGCAGAAAATGTTGTACGCACCATTTAATAAACCTAGTGCAAGCCCATCGAACTCCTTCGTAGCTCTGTAATAACTACTGAATCGTTTGCCTAAATTTGTGTTTCTACACGATATTGTGCTCAAGTAGAAGTCCTCGTTGAACTTCCAATTACATTGAAGCAAAAAAAAACAACTTTCGCCTTCAGTATGTTTCCGGAAATTATAGCTTTTCGACGGCTAACCTCATCTGCCATAGTAATCCGTCTAATTTTTCCTAATATCGTCTTTCACCACCATCACCTTCCACAAAGCTGTCTTGTGCTCCTCTTAGCTCGAATCCGGCATCAATTGAAAGGGTCAAGAATGTGGCAGTCTGCATCCTTCTTGATTCCTGTTTCCGTCCGTGCGTCAGAATTGCCATGCTGCGAAGAAATTGAAGCACGTGCTCTCCATATTGCGTTATCAAAACTTTTTAACGATGTTCCCGATAAAACTAAACAGAAATTATTTGAGACAATAGAGACCAGCCAACCCGACTGCCAGCAGACAGTCAGCACGAACAAGGAAAAAGAAAATTCGCATAACCCTCTAGTCGTTCTAGTCAGGATAACAAACTGTTATTTTCCGCATGCAGTACGTAAATTGGAATTCCCTGAAGATTTTTCCAAAAATTTTCCAATGATCTTCGGGGAGTTTTGCGTGCGACTTTATCGTTGCCAGTTAGCTGCTTTGTGTGAAAAGTGAGAATGCTATCGGGCCGAAATTTTGCGTGCTTTTGCAATTGTTTCGAAATTAAAGAGTATATTTCCGTATGCTTTGTGTTTTCGGCGTTAACTTTCGCAGACAACTACGTAACATCCGAAAGATAGAGAAATAGCGATATTTATCTGACTCCGAAGTAATTCTCTCGTCTCTGCAGCAGATGTTTGACTGTTCCTTTCCTGGCAACTTCTTTACAATCGCTGAGATTTGTTAGTGTTTCCTCGGGACGTCTTTGCTTTAATCCGGGGGCTAGACGTGTCTCTGCCTTTTTCCGACATTTTCCCCATTCTTTCAGACGTAACACGTCTCAACTTGGTCTTTCTGCACTTCGCTGTCTTACGTCAAATGGAAAAACAGAGAGCTCAGCAAAATAAATTTCTGTGGCAATAATATCGTAGGAGATGAAATAATTCTAGATGACTGACAAGAAAAACTTTCTGGTTTTCTTCGAAAGGAAAGGTCAAATCGTTTTGCAAGGGAATGATTTATCAGTCGAGATGGATATTTTTCTGCCATTCAAATGATATTTTTGACTTTTTGTCGGTGGCAACTGTGATTTGCAGCGCTCGGGAAGAAGGAGTTTTGAAAATGTATTTTGGAGAACAGAACTTTTCATCTGTTCGATTTAGAATGGGCTTATGAAGGGTTTCTATCCCCAGGCCGAACTGACAAACAGAGACCTCACTCAAAGTTTATCAGGCGGAAATAACAGAAATTATCTTAGTTGGGCTCACAGGGCAAAAGACATCTTCTGATTCTCTGAAAGTTCTCCTATTTCGGTTCTGTGTTTGATTCGGTGTGAGAAGTCATGCAAGAAATTAGTCGTCTCCTGAAAATATGATATGTTGAAGTTTATTTATTTATTTATTCACCAAGCAAGGTGTACATATACAGAAGAATAAATAATATAGTACATGGATAAAATTACGAAACAAAATAAAATAAAATAATATACGAAACAAAGTAAAAAACAAAACTATATATGAATACAAGATTAATAAATAAAGCGCAAAAATAAATTAGTTAAAAATAGATAACAAATAAAGTAATAGCTAAATGACAAATTACTAAATGAATAACAAATGACAAATAACTAAGTAAATTTAAATTTACAATTCATATAAATATTAGTATGGCGGGGGAAAGGGAGAGACTATGAAGAGAGAGCCTTCATAATATTTTTTTCTAAAAGTTGCCTTAGATATCGTAGGGGAAAAGTTCTCGCTCATGCTCGCTCAGCACCTATTTATTGGCTCGTTTGCTGCATATGTTGTGTTGTGTTGGTATTCAATAAGCAATCGTCGGAATCTAGTGACTCTCAAGGGCTGATTGAGCACAAACTTTTCTTTCAAGTAGACGACATTAACCACGTCTCTAATGACATCGAAGCTGAAACAGGCAGATAACATTAATCTTCTCGATGCAAAGGGTAACAAGTAAATACATTTAAGGCGATATTCGTATGGTGGTAGATTACTGAAATCATAAGGGTTGAAAAGATCTCTCAGAGCGAACAGTAAAAACTGCTTCTGAACAGACTCAAATCTTGCCTGTGAATTTCGAAAGTGTGATAGTGCACGCATATTCAAGAAGAGGGCGAACAAGTGAAATATATAAGGATTTAGTAACCTAGAGATTCTTAAACTCTTTGGCTCGTCGCTTGATGAAACCAAGTTGTTTACTTGCTCGGGAAAGCACTCTATCGTAATGTAGATTGAAGCGGAGCTTTTCATCAAGGGTGACACCGAGATCTAATATGTTGTCAACCCTGCTGAGTGCCATGTTGTTGAGGCTGTACGTTTAATGAACGCGTGCAGTTTTCCGAGAGAAGCTGATTGCGCGGCATTTGGCAATGTTATGAGGGAGTTTTTTCGCCGAGCACCAATGGTCTAGTGAATACAGTTTAGACTGAAAAAAGGCCGCGTCAGATTGTGACCTGATGACATGGTAGATTTTGAAGTCGTCCGCATATAGTAAATGAGGAATATCAGATAAAACCTCTGATATGTCAGATATAAAGATATTAAAAAGAAGAGGGCCAAGATGACTTCCTCGAGGTACACCGGATTTAACGACGGCTTTCTTAGAAATTAGCCCTTGGAATTTCACGAATTGCAAGCGGTCGTGGAGGTAGGAGCCAAGCCACTTTAGTAAGGATCCTGCAATTCCGAATTGTTTCAGCTTGGGGATCAAAATCGAGTGATCACCTCGGTCGAATGCTTTGCTAAAGTCTGTATAGACTGCGTTAATTTGATCACCTTTCTCCATTTTGCACAAAATATCAGAAACAAGCGCCATAAGATTAGTTGTAGTAGAACAACCTTTCCTAAATCCATGCTGCTGCTCGTTCAGTTGAGCGTCGGCCAAAGGGGAAATTTTGCAGTAGATGATTTTGTCAAATAGTTTGGCAATAGCAGATAGAATGGCAATGCCTCTATAATTTTGAATAAAATGTTTATCGCCACTTTTATAAATTGGTGTAATATAAGAAGATTTCCAATACGAAGGAAATAGTCCAGAGGAGAGAGAGTTATTGAATATAATATGCAGGGGCGAGATCAGTTGTTTTACACACTTGATCAAAAAAGAAGGAGGGAGGAGGTCAGGTCCAGGGCCCTTGTTACAGTCAAGCTCCGTAATGGCAGTAAATATTTCGTTCCTCGATATGGTCATATCCTCAGCAAAAATTGTTTGAGTCGCACCCGGGAATCGATACAATGTTGGGATGCTAACTGGACTAAAAACTTCTTGAAAATGGTCAGCAAAAAAGTTGCATATCTCCTGAGGAGAAGAAGACAACATTAAACTTTCAGTGGACATTGAAGAGGGGTAGCCGCTTGTTTTCCGCTTCATATTAACAAAATCAAAAAATTTTTGGGGTCGCGGATTATATTCTGCCCAGTAGTTTTAATGTATCTGTCATACGCTTCATGAGATTTGGTATAGAATTCCTGAGCAATTAAATCGTATTCTGCTCTAATACGGTGGTTAATGTCGACTTGATTCTTCATTAGTCTGTAAAGTTTATTTCTGTGGTTTCTCAGACGTCTAAGGGTCTTGTCAAGCCAAGATTCAGAGAGTTTATCTTTTTTTCCTAATCTTGGGTACAAACTTATCTACCGCGTCAAATACTATTCTATAGAACATGGCTACATCATCATCAAGGGAATGGCACATAAACAAATTTGTCCAATCGACATTGTCAAGGAAATTGTGAATGCTATCATGTTACTTATATACCTCGTTCGCAGGGTAAATTGCACATTTGGTGCATTTTAAATGACCCGATGTTACGCTTTCTATCGTTACCCTCATTTTCCGACTGTAATTCTGTAATCAATTACAAATCCGATGTGCTCTCATCAAATGAATGAATGTAACCATGTTTGCATTTTCATTGCACAATGTTCATCATAACTAGCGAATCCAATCCCGGGATCCCGGATCCCGGGATCCCGGGATCCCGGCCTATTTTTGGTCCCGAAAATCCCGGGATTGATGGTTTCTAATCCCGGGATCTTCGGGATCAGAAATTGGCTGGGATTTCGGGGCCGGGAGTCAAGCATTATCGGCAATCAAGTTACAGCAAGACTCGAAAAGTGCAAATAGAATCCATATTTATGAGAAAACAATTAGCTCACATCATAATGCGTAAAGAATAGAGCAAAACAAACCGATGTAACAGTTAACAAGAGAATACAAAGGGGTTTGTAAATAAATAAGTATGGACTGTTTCGCATTTAGTGCATTCGTTACATCGAATGATTTGAGGAAATTAATACTAGCGAATGCATACACAGATTTACCAAAATCCTTAACAACAATCAAAAAAAGGTTGTTGGCTATGCAAGCAGGATAAAGAAAATAATAAAAAATAAGATATAACAGGCTAGTATCTCAGGTGAACGGTTCAGTTTGATGTTTGATGAATGGACCTTGACTGCAAATAGGCGCTATTTAAATATAAACATCTACTTAGTAAATTCTTACTGGAGCTTGGTGCGAGTAAGAATATCAATGACAGCTGGAAACTACCTAGATATGAGTTTACTGTTTCTCTAGGAAAATACATTGTTACCATCGTAACTGATGGGTCGAACGAAATGCGAAAAGTAGGCAGACTAGTTGGTACAGAGTAACATATTTGTTTGGCGCGTAGCATCCACTTGGCAGTTTGCGATGTTCGCTACAATATGAGGTCCATTCCAGATTAAAGAGTTGATGAAGCAGCCGATAGTCTGAACGACGACCACGAAGATTTGGATGGTCATGAATCAGCTAACTACGTTGAAACCGGTCGCCTGCAAGACACGCTAGATCAGACGAAGGACATCAGCGCATGCATAAAGAAAGTTCGTTAGGTAGTTTTATATTTTAAAAAACTCCAACGAAAAATAATAACGATCTTTAAAACTATGTCGGATCCTAGCAAGGCATTTAACTGTCTCCTTTAAATGGATTGTAAAATAAGATGAAATAGTCTCTTGACAATGCTCGAATAGTTTCCCATTTTGAAAAATAATATACATTAATAGGCCTGCAATATTCAGAGCAATTAGAAGCAACAGAGTTTGATTCGATTCAGAAAATTATTGAAGTTTTACTCCCTGTAAAATTGGCTGTGACGGACTTTAGTCGCAGACTTGCAAATTTATGCACTGCTAATACTTCATCAATATTTGTATTTAGGCTGTTAGGAGAAAAACGGTCTATTCTTCTGACTGCTATGAAAATTGCAATATTGGACCAAATAAAAGAACGTCAGTGTATCGAGCTATCTGGTATGCTAAGCTATCTCCAGAATCCACATTGTACCAGCGAAAATTTACCAAGTGAAATAAAATCTCTATTTTGGAAACCAAGCAAAGCAAATATTAAAAAAAAATACTTCAATGATCTAGATGCTGAACCCTATGCTTGGTAGCCAAAGAAATGAAGAGAACCCAGTAGATAACCATATTGAATCCAGAACAAAGTAGTCGTCAATTAACGCTACAAGAGGAGCTGCAAAAGTATGAAAATTATCAATCATGAAATGCCACCAGAAACTAATCTAATTAAAACCATTGCAAAAGAAATGAATCTTTTCGAAAGTGGTGGCACTTGCATAGTTTGGAGCAGGCGTACCAATATTTCTCGACCGTTTCTGCGGCGTCCAAAATCGGGAATAAATTTAGAAGCATGCTTGGAGACGATACCTTAGATGCTTTGCTATTGCTTCAATGTTACTTCCGAAAAACCCAAAGAACTTTGGCCGAATTTTTTATATGTTACTTTACTATGTATCTCAATTCTAAGAGTTGTGTTTTGTTGTTGTGGTTTTTGGTCGTGATTTTTTGTTGTAATTTGTAAAAGATGTAATTTTTCATACTGTCAACGTTTTGGATAATTAAAATTATTGTTTTTATTTGCATCAATAATATAAATTAGTAATAATGCAATTTTTTATCCGGTTTTGAGCTTACTTATTGTTGTAGTTTTGAAATGATGGCAAATTATACAATCTGTTTACTAGAAACTTGACTTATTTTGTTGTGTTGTATTTTGAATTTCAAATCCCGGGATCCCGGGATCCCGGGATTTGAGATTTTTTAATCCCGTAATCCCGGGATTGAAAATATGGTTCGGGATTGGAATCCCTAATCATAACTAATAGGACACTCATCGTAAGTCACGAAAAGATTCATGGGTTGGTATCATTTCGCTCTATAAATCAACGAAACGATGCTTTCTCTAACGAGACAGCCAATGGAAAAAAAACTCATCAGCTGTGTAATCGTCTAAGATATTTTTCCTGTCGCGCGATTATCCCTTACACCACCCATCATCCACATTCATTTTCGCCTCATTTAGCCTGTAACACATTATTATGGCTTAGGCGCTGCTTTTTAAAATGGAATAGTCGCTTTCGTTCCTTATTCGTGGCAGTCATCGTTGTTCTCTTCCTTGCTTCGATAGTCCCTGTGCCCGTTGCCTTGTCGGCATAGTTAGATTGTCATCCATATACTGTGTTGCTATCATCATTGTGTCGTCGTCCCTCCCCTCCCTCCTGTTATTCGGCGTCGTCGTAACGAATGCGACAACAATTTGACATTGATCCGATGAAAAATTCTTTAATTTCCATTCACATAGTGTCTGCGTCACATTCTCCGCTACGTTAAAGCATAACACACACACAGCCACATATGAATCCACGTACATTTGTAGCAACATACGATCATGATTATGGGTTTTGGAGCCCAAGCCATTTGTATAACGATGGGTCTTTGGCGGCAAGTTCTGGGACGAAGAAGAACTCTGAACTAGGCAGATGAGTATAAGATGGAAAGGATATTGCGAGAATAAGAGGACTATGACTGTAGCGCTCATCTTGAAGCTGTGTTCCAAAGAAATGGCAAAGAAAAACGTCGACAACAACAATAGCGAGCAAAGACTGAGCGAAAGTGGAAAAATGACTACACCGAACCAACATATGAGTCCAAGCTAACGGAAGATTTTCCTTGCATCCCATCGACTTTTCTCCCGCACTGAAGCACCCCAATTCATCGGGTGCTACGTGCCAGTATGTATTCTTCTACTTAATTATCACTCTAAGACACTGAAATGGGATTTTAATTCCTTCGTTTCTGGTGTGCACACATGTGAAGTAAGCGCGTGTGCTTAGAATTACTAAGAATCTCCAATCATCAATTTCGCCAGAATCGCATACGTGAAATAAATAATGAGCGAATTGTTTTCTTGGCTTCGAATCACAAGCTTAAGAAGCTAGTCGGTCTTCAACTGTGATGGCATTTTGAAGTGTTACAGGCGAAAATTGCATGAAGAAGTCTTTCAAATTGCGAGTGCTTCATTGGAAAATTTATGTGTTTCTAATATGAGAGCCAAGTTAAAAATTCAGGCATGTCAACATGAAAATGAAAAAGCTTTTGCAGAAATGTACTCGTCCTTTTTGATAGAAGGAAGTGTTCCGATCTACAGATTGGCTGGTGGGCAGGTTCAGTTTCCGAAGATGACTCTTGCTAGCGTTTCACCTGTTGCCGTGCGCTCTGTAGGTCCCAGTCTCTTGGGTTCGATCGCTCCGTTAGACTGAAAGTGAAGTGTTATTAGTCTCGCTTTTCGTATTTCTAGGAATTCGCACATTTCACCAAAGTCTTACGACTCAGAATTTCGACCCTGATCTGAATGTAGCTCACTGGGTCCGCCATACCCACTGGGCCAATGCAAGACAACCTATTTCGCGACTTAAATTGCATCCTAGTTTGAAATAGGGTATGATTCTTGTCATTTACTTGAGTAATCGGCCACAACTACAGTATACAGATGTCCCCACTCAAATTTTGGAACAGATGCAGCAATGTCCTTGGTTATTCTTTCGAACGGTACTCCCGCATTATACTTTCGCATCTGTTCTCGAGTTCTTCGCTTCGCAGCTATGATGGAAGCGCAGATAGGACACTTTCGGCATCAACTCTCTACATCTTCTCGCGCGTGTAGCCATTAAAATCGTTCAAGGAACTTTGCTAGAGTCTTCCTTACATCCAAATAATCTTCCGAAGTTCCTTCGTGCTTCTCTTTCAGTACTTCCTAGTGAAAGGCAAAATGGCTCTTTGAAGTGAACCAGCTCCGTAAAAGTCACTTAGTTTAAAGAACTGCTCTTTAAGAGCCATTCAATAGAGCCATTTCAGGCAAATTCTTTCCTGCTTGCAAAAGTATAAACTCAACTGCTGTTTTTTTGTTGTTTTAATAATAATAGTAAAAATATAGCATAACATATAACATAAATTTAAAAATAAGCCTTAGATTAAAAATCAATCGGATTTCTCGAAACAATAATCATATATAAAAATCTTTGTATATTATAAATTATAGTGTAAAAATAACACTTGTGATGCTCGTTTTGGCGATAAGCGAAATCTCTTTTCAGTTAGCATGTATCCAGTTTTTCAAAACAAAGTGGCTACGATACCGAACCGTTGAGTTACCGTAAACAGGTTTCTGATGCTTAAAATATAGGTGAATTGTCAAAGGGCTACCATTCTTGTCTGATATGGAATTTCAAAAGTTTTGCCTTGGCTGTTTAGACAAAGCATAAAAGTTATATATGAGGACCTTATTTTTCTGAAAAGAGAAAAAAATTCAGAAGGGTTGATAATTTGAAGGCTTTCACTTTCAGTACTTGCTGTAGCTGCAGGGTTGCCAGCATTTTCATGAAAATCGAAATGCGTCTACAACTTTACAACATCAATATTTCCTCTAAGTTTTGTAATGATTTGATAATTTTGTCAAAGGGTATCGCAATTCAAAGTTGGCTAAATTTTCTCGATCTTATTTTATGCACTTAGCGCACACATAGTGTTAAATATTTCCAAAGCGTTATCATGCCTATATTTAAAACACGTTTGAAATACATTTTGCAAACTTAGTTTTTTTTTTAAATAATTTGTTGATAGAATTATGAGGATACCTAAAATATCACTTAAATGGGCTGAAGATAATTTTCAATTGGTGAAACTTGGACCTGTTTGATGTGTACACCAATGTATCCTGAAATTTTCAGCACAATCAGATGGTGCGTTCCCGAGAAATAGTCATATTCGCGTTCTATTCACCTTCGAACATTAGTAAAAATGACCAGTGAAAACTACCACAATTGATAGAAAATCTTCAATAAACTCACAGTCTCTTTTAGCTTTCTACTCAATATGAGACCTTTTTCTAACTTCGAAGTTACCAAAAAATTCAGCATAGTCTTCAAAAATCCAAATCTATCTATTAAATCCACCGCCTAATAGCCAACATACGGCGAAAGAGCGTAAATACTCGTGAACTAAAGCAAAGCATATCCACGCAAAACGCAACACTGTTTGCTTACAAAATATCGCCATCAATAACTAGACACGATCAGTATTCATATCCTATCGTTCTTATCATTCGCACAGTACCATCATTAACAAATATGGAAATCAGCCAACATTTTTCCGATACTTAAGGCAGGTGACCCCGCTTGTATCTCCAATTACCGTTCAATCTCGCTTCTACCTTGCTCTAGCAAGCTACTTGAGAGAGCTGTCTATAACAGAATTTATCCTCTACTCGAGCCTTTCCTTGCCAACGAGCAACATGGATTTGTCAAAGGTAAATCTACTTTTACCAATTTGTTATCTTTCAGCAACACTGTCGCTTCTGCCATCGATCAGCAAAGACAAGTGGATGTTCTTTACACTGATTTCTCTAAGGCATTCGACTCTGTCAGCCACGTTTTAGATAAATATAGTTTTAAATATGGTAAATTAGATAAATATGGTTTCTATGGTCCGCTGTTATCCTGGTTTTCTTCTTACATTTATGAACGTGCTTGTGTTGTAACTGTGAAGTTCTGCTCCTCTGCTCCCTTCTATCCCACCTCTGGTGTTCCGCAAGGATCGATACTTCGCCCCTTGTTGTTCTTAATCATCATTAATGATCTTCCGGGTCTCCTAAACTCCTTCTTCCTTCTTTACGCAGACGATCTTTAAATATTCAGAGTAATCGATACAATTGAAGACTGCTTTCTGCTATAGAATGATCTGCACACTCTGGCCAACTGGTGTAGTGCAAATTATCTTACTTTGAATGTCCTAAAATGTCGCCAAATGTCATTCAGGCGTAAAACTAACCCTTTAGTATTTGCTTATTGCGTTTCTGGTACCACTCTCGATGCTGTATTCTGTTTTAAAGACCTGGGAGTTATTTTCGACACTAAACTCTTATTTGACCAACACATATTGTATATAACTGCCAAAGCGTCCAGGCTCTCGGGTTTTATACTTAGATCTTCTAAGCATTTTACTGATATCTCCACCTGTGTACACCTGTTTTGCTCTTTTGTCCGCAGTATCCTTGAATATTGTTGTCAAATATGGTGCCCATATTTTCAGTACTTAATTGATGAGATTGAATCTGTACAACGCAGGTTCACCCGCTCTCTGCTTTTCAAATTCAATTTGACTTACTGTGGGTATAGTGCGAGGCTTACCATGCTGCAAATTCCATCCGTGAAATCTCGTAGGCTGTTCTTCGATGAATGCCTTCTATTTAAACTACACCATCGACTTGTCCCATCTGACCTCTGCAACCTGGTTTCCGTCCGTGCATTGGATCGGTCATGTAGATCAACCTTAACGTTTAATGTTCCGTTTGCACGGGCTGATACGTATTACTATTCACCGCTGTTACGTTTACCTAGGCAGCATAACGAACTCAGATTTGGTTCCCTGCCACCGACCTTGTTGTCTTTCAAAATCATCTGAAAAGATAAAGTCATTACATATTCTGTTTAATGCATGTTCATCTTGGCTAATTACTTATTTAAATTTTGGGTTGAATTATGATACTCTTGTTTGTTTTATATATATTTTTGTTTATATTTATCATTTTCTATTGCGTAATTGGACTCGATCTGTTATTGCAGATATAAAATAAATAAATAAATAAATAGTACTCATCATTCACATTCTACTCCCACTGCACACGGTGCTGGCTCCGTGTTATCATTCATTCTTCATTCACACGGAGCTGGCTCTTTCCTCTGTGCAATACGATATTCATATACATATGTGCATGTTCCGACGTTAGAATAGCCTAGATTCCTTTCAACTACACACGGTGGTCTAATGAAGTATTGCCGTGTATATATGCATAAACTCTATTTGCTCGAGTGATTGCTTGAGTTGCTCCGCAATATCGTTCTTGCCACTTAAGTGAAGGTATGAAGTGTGCAGAGTAGTTCTGAATGATGGCTCACATATCTCTTTCAAAAGAGTTGCTCTTTTTTCCAAAGAGCTGGCTCACATAGCTCTTTCAAAAGATTTGCTCGTTTTGATTGGCTCGTTCTTGAGCGATCCACGACTAGTACTTCTTGAACTCGACCATTAGGAAGAACATTTTGCATTCAGCACTCAGCCTACGATCTACATATGCATTATTTCATATTCGTATGACTGTAGGCTGGTAACGGTTATGGTTTCAGCATTATTAGCTTTACAGGCCAACATCTTATTTTCGTACTTTATTTCTACTGCTTTCTTTGATGTTCACCAAAAAGATATAAATTATGGTTGCCGGTGCGATTCTTTTTCTGTGTATCTTCCTCTCCTTTTCATCCTCTTTTTTTTCAACCTCATTCGCTTCTGCTTTACATCCCTCTTTTTTCCTCTCTCTCTTCGCTTCTCCTCCTCTTTCTCTTCTGTTTTGCATCCCTCTCTTTTCCTTTTTCTTCGCTTCTCCTCTTTATCTTCTGTTTCTCTTCTCTTCCTTTCACCTTGCTGCTCTTTCTCCTCCTTCTTCTCGCTTTCCTGCTCCTCCTGCTTCTCCTCCTCCTGCTTCTCCTTCTCCTCCTCCTCCTCCTTCTCCTCCTCCTCTTCTATTCTTCGTCTTCTTCGTATCTTCTATGTAGGAGTGGAATCTTGTCTAGGTTCAATGAAGTAGCTTATAATAGACCTATCTGTACTGTTTGGTTTGTTAGGACCATTTTCAAATGATACGATTGTTATTTTCAGACCGAAATAATCAAAAGACACAAATACATCTCCTCGCCTGCTGGAATTTAAATTACTTTAGCAGATGGTTCTCATGCTTGCTTATATTTAGGAGGACGAAAAATATCCTTACATCAAGAACAAATTATAATCTTGAACTCTAAAATCGGCGGTCCCTTCCGATTGATAAACATTACAAAGACCGCTAGCTCCATTAAAATTGCCTGGTTTTAAATGAATTCCCGTGCTTCTAAAACGGAAGTTTAAGCCAAGGCAAAAGAAACCTTTAAGTCTTAGTCCATTATACAACTCATTTGATCCATACTATATAATTATAGCTCTTTATTGGCTCTATATTAGCTCTTTTAAATTACTACTATACTATGCTATAAATTACTACTATATTAGCTCACAAAACTCATCCACATTTTAAAATATAACCGAAAAAAGCAAAATTCGTTTAAATGTTACAAAATAGCTCAAGAGATACATTTAACTAATGTTTTACATTGATTAGGCCGTGAATGTATTCATAATTCAGCCTTTATTGGGTACTGTCCAGTTCTTTTCGTTGACATCAGAGATGATTTCATACTAATAATAATTGAAAAGATTCAAAAAAATGATTTAATGCTTGCGATTGCTGCCTTTAAATAGACTTGAGTTGTTCATGAATAAATGAACTAAAAAAAAACTTTCCCTTTGGTAATACCACCATATCATGTCCAAAAGACTCATCATATATCATTAAATTTTTGACTATTTTTACCGCCTCTATTCTTGTCCGTGTTTAAAGATAGGAATAATGACAAAAGGCAATAAAATAAAAGTATATAGGTGTATACCCCGGCGATAAAACTAACACCGCGCATTAAATGAAATCGGCATTACACTTGACCTGTGCCGAATACGATAACGGGGGCTTGAAAATGCGAATTAGTGCAAAGGACACCGAAAAAAGCTCATCAATTAAGCTTTTTGCAGCAAGTAAAAAACTAGTTATGCTTGTCGATGATTCTAGAAAGTGGGAAGGCACAAACGAATGAATGAAAAAACATTTCTGACTGCATCGAAACTAAATCTTGAAATTGAATTGAAATAGATAAATGTAAGCAAAGATGGTGGACCTGTCAGCATCATTGTCTTACTCATTTAATAGTGCGGTTTCTAAAGATGAGCTTCAATTAAAGTTACTCTTTTCCAGACATATATTAAACACTAATTCTACATGCAGCAGCTTGACTGCTTCCTTGAAATACTAAACCAATTTATAAGTGACATTGACACTTAAAATAACAAAATATAATCTGTCAATGTTCATCAATATCTTATTGAAATTTCCGACCGTTCTTGGAATTTTTAATAGGTCCGTCAAATTATCGTCCGTTTTCGACAACGATACAGTCCGAAATAAGCCTTGAAGTCCTTTTGGGTCGTATAATAATATCAACGATGAAGCCTAAGGTCAAACCCGGTAATGTGATACTTGTTTCGACATAGGGCATTAAACGAGCACAGAAAACAAAAAATACCAAAAATTATAAAATTTCAGTTCGTTTCGATGCCCCCATTCCTGTTAAACTTAACGGATTGTCATCGGTGAAAACTTTCCGCATTTTCCGCTTGGACTAATTCCTGCAGTACCACCAAGGAAAATATGATTGATACTGGTTGGTTTTTGATTAGAGCCCTCATACAAATAGCGGCTATAGCCTTCCACGTATATGCACGTTCCTTTTTTGTACCCCACTTACTACCCTCGCTTGCCTGAAGACTTTTCTATTCATTCTGTCACGGGGCCGACAATCAATCAAACTTTGAAAATTGTTAGTCTGTCAGCGATTTGGTAAAGGTCAAAACTAATTATTCATCGACTTATCAAATATATACTGTTGATAAACATTCCCGTCCTGACGCCCATGCATACATATATCGAAATTCGGATCCGGACTTTCCTCACATGCTTATCAATTTCACTTCGACCGTTATCGCACCGGCGACCACCCTCATCGTTTGGAGCCTGTCTTCCAGCTACAACTCCAAGTTGCAAACGCCACAATTTCATCGACTCTTACGTAAGTTCATTTCAAGGTGGAAGATCGACGTTGGCTGTAAACAGAACAGACAAAATGCTACCTACAGCAGAGCCGACAGATATTTTCAGATAAAATTAAACCGAATCGAAAATATCGTCGTAAGTGTATTGAATTAATGTGAGTTGGCCATTGTCGTTCTTGTTTTTTTTCTTCTTCTCTATTTTTTTCCGTCAATGCTTTTCAATTCCTTCTGCTCCGCTCGCCACTCTCATAACTCACCTTACCACCCAAAACTGCCGCTTAAAGGAACAACGAGCAGCAACAACATCCTGAAAATATTGCGAATAATCGGAAAAAGTATTGTAACTGGAACAGGGGTCAGATCGAAAGTAAACTTTTTTCAGTTAGAACGTGGAGAGCGAATTTCTCCTATCTACTAGCCAACGACTGGTAATTGATTACAAGAACGTGCTGATTTCGATCTTTTTGGGAAAATTTTTTGTGTGGGAGCCATAAGATTTTTAATATGAACAACTTTTACGAAGACATATCGTTTTTTTTTCGGGGAACGAAGAAGCTAGAAGCATAAGCAAAAAAACGCAGAGAAACCGATATGGCGAAAGATGACGGGGAGGGGGCGTGTGTGCTTATTCAATTTTATGAAAACCTTGTCTTCGTTTGGCAGAAAATTGATTATTCTAAAGAAATGCTTGAATAATCATGTAAATGGCAGATGAAGTGGAAAGTTTCAAGGAATTTTATCTGTCTGCCTAGATACGAGCGATGAGTGCATTAAATTAGTATGAAAGATCGTTATTTATTGGCAGACATTTTGAATGGTATTTTAGATTGTTGTATAGGCTGAATGTCTTGTTTGTCTATTATGGATTTGCAGTGGGCTGTTCAATTATCCTTTATCTTGGTATCAAATAATTGAAAAAAGTAAAAATAATGTGTTCTTTTCAATATACCAAAAATAATATTTACCTTCAATGTCTGGAAATAAAATGATAATCATTTATTATTTAGTTAGCTCATTTCATTTCTTATTTAGTTACGGTTGAACTCTTCGTTTACATTTTTTACACAACCCAATGATAATAATAATAATTAATTTGATCTGATCAATTTTTTACTAATGTTCGAAGAACATTAGTATTAAAATCGCTTCGCCGAAAATTCGTCATATATATATATATATATATATATATATATATATATATATATATATATATATATATATATATATATATATATATATATATATATATATATATATATATATATATATATATATATATATATATATACATATATATATACATATATATATATACATATATATATATATATATATATATATATATATATATATATATATATATATATATATATACAATTATATATATATATATATATATATATATATATATATATATATATATATATATATATATATCAGCAAAATGGTTAAGGGAGATAATCTCTGGCGTGGCCGATCCGATTGAGCTGAAATTTTTGGAGGACATAGATGTATATAACAGGTAGGTCCATGACTTGCTAGAATTCAGATATCTTAAACCTTTTGGCGGTGGCGGGCATTTAAGTGAATTTTCAGGTGCTCCTATATTTCCAAGCAGTGTAAATTTTTGTTCAAAAAAGTACTAGGAATGAAAAATTATTATGTATTAAGTTTGCTTATGATAAAGAATTGGAAATTTTAACCCTTGTGTAGGCGCTGAGTGCCTAAAAGTAGGCAAGGATTTTTTCTCAAATTTCGATTTGTCATAACTGCTAAGAAAAACAATGGATCATCGTGAAATTTTCAGAGCGAATTGATGTAGACTAGAATTTAACACACACGGACTTTCAAGAATGTGCGAGCAACTCTGTAGCTACAGCAGGCTCCTGAACAAAAATCCTTCAAATCATCGTCCTTCCTGAAAAGTTTTTGATTTTTGAAAATAAATTCAAATTATTGATAAATTTTGACTTTTGTCCATCAAGTCAAATAAAATATTTCGAAATTCCGCGGTAAACAAGAACGGCCACCCGTGATCAAATTACCTCTATTTTCAACACTCAAAACTTCTTTGTACGAGATCTGACGATCGGATATTACGATCAATATTAAATTTACAGGACATGTTGAAATTTGCTAGGACCAGGTCTGATAGAATTGATTTTAAAAAACGAGAAACACTGTGGCAGTGGTGCCATTTGGAAAAATCGCGGAGAAAAAATGGTTTTTGGCCTATAGCTTCCGATTTAGCCACCAGATATTAACAAAATTCACACAGTAGGTGAACCTTACTCTAAGATAGATTTCATAGAAATTTGGTTGAAAAATTGGTATAGGGATGCCAGCTACGGCAATTTTAGTCTCGTAAATATTGTAAATTTGCTCAGGAAAATAAAGATCCGATGCAGTGACGAAATCAAAACGAAATTCATGTGATAAGCATATCTTGTTGCGTTATTAATTCTGCACAAATTTTGTTGAAAAACCGTGAAAGGAAGTTATGATGAATTTCGTAATTTACTGACATTTCTTTATCGAGCGATGTTGTCATAAAATCTCCAAATGTTAATGATCCTGCAATGACAATTAACAACAAATTTTTACGTTTCAAAAATTTAAAAAGTTTGGACAGTGGTAACCCTAAAATTAAATTCACTCCTATAACTTACAGCGCAGCCATTCAATCGAAACGAAATTCATAGGCTGGGTTTAACACAACGTGAAGCAGCTATGGTGCTAGCACATGATTACCAGCACCGGACAATTTCGTAGATATCGCACCAACAGATTCATAAGCAAAGCATTTTCTATTCATAAGCAAAGCATTTTCAATAAGATTAGCAACCGATATTTAAATGTTCCGAGTTTTGGAAATTTTCCGGATGGTAGCCCCAGACATAGTTTACTCGCTGAAACTTTCGATGACATCCTCGGATGAAAATGAAATTCAAAAGATAGGTTGTTTAAGCACGAGCATGTTATGGTAGATTTATTGCTGCTGTGTTAGACAAATGTTGCCAGCACTGAACATTTTCATCATTTCTGTTATAGAAAATGCTGTCAGAAAATGATATTTGTTCCTTTGAGTAAGAAATGGTTGATATGATACTAGAAAGAAGTGTATAACGTCTTCACACATTTTTAAATCTCTCAAAGATATTCTTCGAAAATTAGTTTTCTAGCGGTTCTGATGCGCTAGACTTTTTTATCTTTCAGCTCAATTTTTTCTGTGATAATGCTTAACCTCAGGAGATTATCCTTTGAAGCAAATTCTTGATAGCTGATCTTAGCTGGGAGTAACGAACTGAACAACGAGGCTGTAGAGCCGCGATGATTGGAGGAGCTTGGATTTATAACTCTATTATATATGCTTATATAACTCCGTCCGGGAGACGAAAGGACATCCTTAGATTCAGCTCATCTGAGTATATACAACGCCCAACTTTATTGTTTAGTTTTTAGTCACTGGTATAGACATGCATGCGTCTACTTCTGGGGGAAGCACTAACATTCCACTCATCCCTATCAGGAATATTTGTTGTAAACTTTATTATCCCATTTTATAATGATTCACATTCACACACCACTCCCGGCTCACACGAGAAAGTATATCAAGAGAGTTTCAGGCTGTACGTCGATTGCTTTTTGACAAGGCCAAATTTTTGAAGCTCTGGCAGTTGTAATACTGTAGGCTTTCCGTATTTTCAGTATTATCAGAGAATTGACTGGATATTAAATACAGGCTCAAACTGGGCTGGAAAAAAACTTAAACTGTGGCTTAAACTTGTTTGGCTGGCTGTTCTTGCGAACGATGAAATGCATTGTTGACGTCCACTACAGGCCAGTGTGTTGCGCCACTAGCTTATTGTCGATATTCATAGGTTCAGTGCCCCTATTTTGGCCTAGAATAACGATGTATTTTGTTATTTATTTATCAGCCCGCAATATAAGTTAGCCTATACCCGTGAAATCGACTCAAGCCAAAGGTAGTCTAAAACTTGTTTATGATATTTTAAGGAGGCGCATAGAATGATCGATTTCGCGCTCGAAAAACCCTGTTTGAAAGGTGCAGTTCCTGTCACTTGCATCTCTCCGATTAATGCATGATCTACCTCCTTTAATCCAATCTGCTTGACTGTTATATGCTGGCGATTTCAAGATGTTTTGAGTGATCGAGTGACAAAATGACTGTAAGCTTTTACAAAATGACCTTAATAGTTTACAGACTTGGTGCTGCGCCAATGCTCTCACTTTGAACATCGCGAAATGTCACAAAATGTCTTTTACTTGTAAAACGTCACCTTTAATGTTCTCCTATTCTGTTTCAGGTTCTCCTCTTAATGTTGTTGATAATTTTAAAGATCTTGGTGTAATATTTGATTCTAAGCTTAAATTTGATAAGAATTTTTCTTATAAAACTGCCAGGGCCTCTAAGCTATCGGGTTTCATTATTAGATCCTCTAAATCCTTCGTTAATATTTCCACCTGTGTACAGCTTTTTCTCTACTTTGTACGTAGTGTCCTTGAATATTGCTGTCAAGTGTGGTGTCCTCATTATGTCTACTTAAATACTGCGTTGGAGTCCGTTCAACGCAGATTTGCTCGCACCCTATTCTATAAACTTCAGCTTCCTTGCCGTCCTTATAGTGATCGCCTGTCGTTCCTTCATCTTCTTTCCCTTGAATCACGGAGACTTTTCCTGGATGAGTGCCTACTCTTTAAATTATTTCATAGGATGGTTGAATCCGACATCAGTAGCCACGTTTCTGTCCGTGTTGCAGTACATGGCACCTGTTCTTCTTTTGCGTTTAGTGTGCCATTTGCGCGTACTGACACCTATTTTTATTCTCCGCTATTGCATTTACTGAGGCAACACAATGACCTTCAGTTTGGTCCTCTACCGCCGGCGTTATGTGCCTTCAAAACTTTTCTGGAAAACAATGTTTTGCTTACTTCCAACTCAATGTCGTTTTTTTCTTCTCTTAATTTTCTTAATTATGCATTCGCACTTTTTCACCTTCATTTCTACTACTTTTGTTCTTTTTTATCATTATTATTTTATGCTCTGTTTATTACTTTCTTTCATTAGTAGATTCTTTGCATATTATATTTTTCTAAATTCAGTAATTGGATTTGATCTGTTGAATAATAATAAGTAAATAAATAAATATCCCATTAGCGAATTTTTTCGCTATTATTTCTTTCATTCGTTAACGCCTTCTCTAGTGCTATTAAGCTTCGATTGCAGCCATCGATCTTGATATATAATTTTGTCTCTGTATCTTTTGCATTTGCACTTTATAGTCCGTATAATGATACTTGGCACAAATATATTTGCTGATTTTACTGATTTTTCGTTATATTTATGTCCGAGCTACATAACACTTTCTTTTTTGTTATTACTTTCTTTAAACCTAGACATGACTGGAGCCAAGATAAGTAGTCAAAAATTTAATACGACATTTGATGAGAATGTGGATATGAAGGTAAAACAAGGCGATACATTTCGTTCGTATCGACAAACAGAAACATTTCTTTTCATTCATTTGTTCGTGAACAACAAAAGCCTACTTAACTCAAAGAACTGTTAACTCTTACATAGCCTCCATATTGGGGATAACCATGATAGATGTAGAGAGTAATATATCGACAATCATTAAAAGCTGTGAAAAAAAATCTTTTTGAATTACATTTTGAATTACCTTCTTTAAAAAGTTTTGCATCAGACGTTATTGGCTCCTTGTCCTAATACATAGTCCAAATTTCTGGTAAATCAAGTCACCAGTCCAAAAACAGTTGATCATTCTAATTTAAGAGACTAAAAATGATTGTTCAGAAAAAACTGAGACGTTATAATGCATATTCTATTTTAAAGGTGATGCGGATATATGCTTCTTGAAATTGAAGATTTCCCTGCCACATATTTCAATAGCTATTGGTCTCCGGTTGAATCTTGCATAAAACATTTTCGTGCAGATATATATGATGACAAAAATTTTAAATTAGATTTCATGCCACACCAATTTTAACGAGATATTTTGAAAAAAAAAACTTTTTTTCGTAACCTTTGACCTTAAATTGCTGTTTTTTCGCAGTATAAATAAAGGAGATTCTGTTGCGCAACCTGCATTTGAATTTTTTCGCCGATTAACCTTTCTTATGTACATAATGACTGCACCATATTCGGCGAGTCCTTGTAGCACTCGATACAATGTTCCTGAATCACAATATCACCCTGTCACGCCACCTTTACTCCGTTATTTATTCATAACAGCTAAACTTCATGTTTGCTTAAGAAAGTCCACGCCGAATGAGTGTGGTAATAACCCCGGTTCAAGTCAAGTATAAATAGATATGGAGACCATGCTAGAAGTTTCAGAAAAAGAAAAGATAATTTTATTGGTCATTGAGTTTCATTCATGTCAGGCGAATGCGTAACATGGTGAGTTATTGCTCTGCGGGTAAAAGAGAGGCTGTTACGCAGTTTCTGTAGGATGTCTTGAGTTAGCCCTAAATTTTCTCGACTCGAATTTTACAACTCGAGCTGAATTCTGCTCGAGTCTCGATTTGATTAGTCGGTTCCTACTCGGTACTGGCAAGTGTACTTAAGCAAATTTATATGATGAACATGAATGGTCGGGCTCAATTATCGCTGCTGCTCGAAATTGTGTTTCGACGACAGCGGCAAAAGAGACTTAATAAAAGGTCACGAGCTTGTGAGCAAATAAGAAAATATTGCTGTCGGAATTTTTATTAACAATTTGTTTTCTTTTATGCTTTCCTGGCGTGTCGCGAGAACAGACAGGGCATCTGGGTACAAACTTGAAATAACTCCTAGTTAATGGTGTGGATTCGGTGGGGAGATTGTGGTCATTGTAAAACACTAAGCTAATTTTGCTTTGATTAATTGTTGACATTAATTCACCTATAAATTCTACTAACTCTTGTTTCGATGATTGAAACGGTCGAAAAATATTTCAATAATCAAGGGTAAATGGTGTCCGTAATTTAAGTGGTTTTCTATCAATGGAGAGAGCTTATTGCTTTCAGTGAAGTATTGAGTATTGATGATAAATGGCAACATGAATCTGATCGAAAGAAGATACCTGTCACACCAAAAAACTTACAATCTAATGAAAAACAGTCAATTATATAACCAGTTAGTCATTAGCCCTATAAATGATAGACGAAGTATTTTACTGTTTTTTGCTTCCAGCAAGATGGCCTATTACCATTTCACATCCAAAGTTATTATATTCGAAATTAACTCAAAAAATTGATTATTAGCATTTTCAGAGTGCGAATTCTCCAGCAGTGATAACTCTCAGGAAATGATATCCTCATCGTTGTTTTTAGTTTACTTGGTATACGACTGCTCAGCGATTTTATCAGGATTTGTTTGCGGGCAAAATACAGCTTGGAAGCATCACTAAATAGCCACGTTTCACCTTTGATCCAAAAAATTGAGCCCAGTAATATTTTCGCTTCTGTTGCGTCCCTTGTAAGTCTTGCCCATCTGCTCCATTCATATCCAAAACTGGAGTTCCACAAAAGTATATACTGGGACCTCTCATTTTCTTATTTTATGTAAAAGACTTACCAGCTTTTCTCTCATAGTAATTTCTTATGATCTTAAACTTTTTGAATCGTCATTTTTATTAAAGGCTGTAGCCGCTTTAAATCCAATCTGCGAATAAACTTGAGCAAATCATTGAGTCTAGATAAGGTTAAACCCACAAGAGGTAGTAAAATGCACGTCTAAAATACTAAGATACCGAGATGTGCATGTGAAGCTGGGAGAAGCAAAGCTGAAGGAGGACCTTAGGAGGGAATGTCCGTAGGAAGAAGTATTATTCTCCTCGCGATGATTCCTATTGATCAATGACTTTTTCTCGAGTCACAGCAGTAAAGACTTAGTTGCTCTTAGCTACGCGGACTAATAATGAGAAGCTCCCACTCGCATATCTTGATATGCAAAATGCAAAAGCTCTTAAATGAAACAAAAGAAAAGCATCTATCCATAAACCCTAAAAAAACTAACATTTTACTACTTATTAGGAAAGGGAAAATCGAAGTAGGGGCCCTGAAAATTAAAAGACAGAGGTACATCTACAGGAAGAGTTCTAATATCTGGGAATCCAATTAACTAGGAAACTCCCCTGGGACAGTGATTTAAACTGAACTTCAGGCGGCAAATCAAATGCTTGGACGCAATCGAGGGCTATCTCCAAAGCAGATATTCTAGACATATGAAAAAATCGTGTAGAGCACCACCCTATGTAGAGCAATAGTATGGTGAAAGAAAATCATACAAAAACTGCTGTTCACACATTCAGCAAATTTCCACTTTTTGCCTGCCTGATAATCGCAGAAGCAGTGAGCTCCACTTGAGTGACATGTAAAGATGCTCTTCAAAATTTAGAGCTAATGCACCTCAATATCCAAGAGGAGATAAAAAACAGGCTACTAGCCTACAAAACACCTGCAGATTCAAATCAACAGACCTAAGATGCCAACATAGTATCCTGGCGGATATCAGGGCTGTAATTGAAATTTTACTTCAGCGATCAAATAAAGACTAAAGCAACTTTCGAGAGGACACTTCGAGTTAGGATCCTTTGGGCACAGCAGTATTGAATGGGGTTACGCAGGAAGCACTGACTACCTGGTTCGCACTCTGTGCTTTGAGCGGGGATATGGAGCGACTGTGCGAGATGGGCAAGAATGGAATCGGCAGATGTGTCCTGCAGCTCTTAGCATCTACACTGACGGCTTGAAAACAGCTGCAGGAGTGAGTGCTGCAGCATTTTCTGCAGATGCAGCTATGGAAGCAGCTTTCAGGCTCCGGAATCACAATAGCATTTTCTAGGCGGAAGTGTTTGCGATACGTAAAACCGCAGACCTGATATACGCCAAAGATACTACTAGTAAAGTATTAAATATCCTTACGGACAATCAGGCGGCGGTAAAAGCACTGATGTCTCACACATACAAATCGAAGTGTGTATTCGATTGCATTCAGGCCCTGAACTGACTGGGTAACAGCATAAGAGTCAGAATCTTCTGGGCTCCCGGTCATAAGGGCATTGATGGAAATGAGAAGGCGGATGCGTTAGCCAAGTATGGGGCTAGTCTTCCCCTTTTAAGAGCGGTTGACGTCTTTACTCCTATCCAAACGATTAGTACTAAATCGATTCCCAAATGATGCAGGGTGCGACGCGCAGATGGGGTGCAACTCAGACCTGTAGGGTAACCAAAATCATGTGGGGATCATAAAATCTCGCATCGACCAATTACCTCCTCGAGTTAACGCGGATTGACTGCAAACGACTCGTTGGTATCATTACTGGTCATTGTCTTGTAGCAGCACATGCTATGAAAATGGGACTCCTAACGAGCGACACCTGTAGAAGGTGTCAACAGCCGGGGGTCTCAGAAACTATCCAGCATCTCCTGTGTCACTGCCCGGCACTGGGGAGAATCAGACTGCGATACTTCGGTGAGCCCTGGCTGGTGGATCTCTCGCACGTGGCAGAGCAAAAGCTGAAGGGCATCCTTCAGTTCGTGAAAAAGTCCGGGGCTTTTGATGGCCACTTGGACTGAATTCCTTTCTCGAGTTTCATTCATCGGGTATCACTACGGACCAGTAGGTCTATGTGTGGCCATGTGGCAGCCAGTACAACCTAACCTAACTTTCGAGAGAAGGTTCAGATCAAAGGATCAAAGATCACTCCGAATAAAAAGGTGCAAATGTGTTACACTGGATTGTGAAATAGGATCTTCGGATGCAGATGCAAAGTGCACTTGCCTTTTCGTAAACAAGGTCATAATCTATTAGATGGAATCATCTGCCATACTTAAGGCTACACATATAGTAAAGAAAAGGAATAATGAAAGGGTCAGAGTTTAGATCCTTTCGGGTAGGTAAGCGGTTTTTGTGGCTATGAATCTTAATCCCATAAATTCAGTTCCTGGACCATGCGAGTTGCTTAGGAAACGAGAAAGCTGACATTAAAGTAAAAAAATAGGCTAAAATCACCTAATTAAGTCCCATAAACATTTGCAAAGAAAACTTTTTACATCTACTAATGTTTAATTTTGATGTCAGTGTAAAGTGTTTGTGGATTGTGGATGTGTAACTGTGTATTGTGTCATAAAGTGTTCCTCAACTACTCCCCCTCCCCAAGAGTCAGGATGATGCTGAATTCGAGGAGGCGGAGTAACATGGTTTGTAAGCTTTGGCGACTGCCTATACGGACCGTGCCGAGATGGACAGTGGCCAGCTCTCGGGGCCCGTATACAGCGTGCTGTCAAGGCTGAGATAGTCGTCAGCAGCGCCGCCGAGATTGTCAATGACCAGGTCTTAAGGCTAGTGGCTGCCGCCATCGGTAGCGGTTATTGTTAAATTGTTAAAAATGGCCATGGCAACAGCTCTCGGGGCTGGTCGATGGCCAGGTCTCGGGGCTGGAGGCTACCGATGGCGGATGTGTAATGTGTATTTTCCAAAAATATTGAGTTGGGGCTGTTATATATATGTATATATATATGTATATATATATATATATATATATATATATATATATATATATATATATATATATATATATATATATATTTATATTTATATTTCTTTAGCTCAAGTAAAGATTTAGCCTACAACACTGGATAAACATAACCTATCACAACATATAAATATTCATTACATCACTTGCTGGCGGTACACAAACTCCAGCGATTTTGTCAGCCAGTCTGCTCCCCGTAAGGCTGAAATTGCCTGAGTCTGCTCCGGAAGCCTATGGAGCCAAAAGGTTCTCAACAGGTCCCCAACTGTTTCAAATCACGAAGCAATTGGGAAGGCTGTATGTCACCAAGCGAAAGATTCTCCGAGAAGGAATTGAGTTTGGCTGAATCGTTGGCTGAAAGCCGTGATATAAACGCCCTCTTGAGAATCTCGTACGGTGTTTCAAGATCCGGGCTCGCAACCACGTCCCTGACCACCTTCAGCTCCATCGAACCCAGCGAGGAGACCAGATAGTGGTACTTAGTCTCCGATGCCTTAATTCCGACGTTTGCGAATTGGCTCTCCAGTTGAGAAAACCACAACGATGGCTCATCGAGCCAAAACGCGGGGGTTTTACTGAAGCCGCACTAATTTGCGGATTGTTGATGTGTAATTGTGCATGGTGTCATAAAGTGCCCCCACAACAGTAAGTTCACAATATCGAAGTACAGGTATGTGGAGTTCTTCGGCAGCAGTAGTACCTTCAGTAAAATATGCTTTCCTGCTAGAAAAACCAAACATGACTTTCTCTGCCAGAATATGACAACGTTCTTTACCATGGACCTTTGAAAATAAAAAATAGAAAGTTCAAAGATGTGAAGGAGTTAGTTGAAAAATATGTTCCCCAGACTGCTTCTGGTTTTACAATGAACTGATTTTCGCTGCACCAGCAGGGAGGTTGATGAGTTGGTCTCTATTGCTAACATTGAGCAGCCCTCTGGGTCCTCGCACGGAACACTGATCGATGACTGCGTTACGTTAAGCTCACCTGAATCGCCCACCGCTGCTCGTACTCGTTCACAGGTTCAGACTATAGCTAAAACATCTAGGCGTGTCCCTCAACACACGCCCGGTAATCATCAGCAGCTGTTGAGCCCGTTGATACCTGTGATTTCATCTTTATCTGCTACCCAGACTGTGCAAACTGCACCCTCTTCACTGCGGGATAGCAGCTCGACGAGTCACCAGATACCTGCGATTTCATCTTTAGCTGCTACCCGGACTGTGCAAACTGCACCCTCTTCACTGCGGGATAGCAGCTCGACGAGTCACCTCGTTTCCGCATCCGCTGCTGCTTTGCTTACGCTTCCAGACATGGAGGTTGTAACTCCGCCACTTAAAGTTTTTGTTTCTCGGTTGGCATATCGTACTTCGACCGAAACAGTAAAAAAGTACGTAGCTGCTAAGCTTGGATACGCACCACCTCTATTGCTGTGCAAAAAGCTAACTCCGGATAATCTGCAGGAGCAAACCATTGCTTCTTTCTGCATCACCGTTTCTTCCGGCATCAACGACCTACTTAAGTGCGACTTCTGGCCACCTGGAGTCTTTGTAAAAGAGTTCACTAAAATTCCACGAAAAAATGTTCGATCCAGACTAGGAAAGAAAACTCAAACTTAAAACGTTCCTTAAAACTGTACTATCAAAACGTCCGTGGCTTGAGGACCAAGTCCTATAAAATTAGTCTTTCTTCTGCCCTAGCTTCTGATGACATTATCTGTCTTACGGAAACCTGGTTGACAGATGATATTTTTGATAGTGAGATTTTACCACAGCACACTGTCTTCCGCAAGGATCGTGATCGCTCAATCTCTGGCAAGTCTGATGGTGGAGGTGTTCTTATTGGCATCCACAAATCTCTTTCTAGTTCGGTTTGCTGTGACTTTACAACTACATCTACAGTGGAGTGTATATTAGTTCGTGTCTCTCTAGCTCCTGCTTCACTATTACTTATCGCCTCAATATATATCCCCTGTAATAGTCCTTCTTCACTTTATGAACTTTTCTTTGCAGAGCTATCATCTTATCTCCTGTGCCGTTTTCCTACTGCTCACTTAATGCTATGTGGGGACTTCAATATGCCTTCCATCGAGTAGAATACCTCTTTTTCAACCATCACTTCCAGCAACAGTCTTTCGCTTTCTTTATCTTCTTTCATTTCTTTATGTTCTCTTTCCCAATTGAACTCGGTACCTAATAAAAATGGCAGGATATTGGATCTAATATTTTCAAATATCCCAGTGTCTTCTGTTGATTTGGATTCCGATGCTCTACCCTATGTCCCTCCCGACCCTTACCACCCTCCTGTTCTTTTAGAAATTTCTTTCAATCTTCCTCTTAGATCCACAGTTTCTTGCTACAGGCGCTTCAACTTCTTTAAAGCCAACTTTGTTGGAATGGCGAACGAAATCAATAATATCAACTGGTACTCATTTCTTCGCTGTTCTGACGTTAATGAGGCTCTCCATAGGCTTTACGTCTTTCTCGCTAATCTCATTCCTCGCTTCACTCCCACATGTCGTCCCAAGAGACCAAATGATGCTCCCTGGTTCACCTCTAATGTTGCTGCTGCCCTTAGGGCAAAGGATGTTGCTCGTGCCAAATTCAAACGTTCAGCTTTGCGTGATGACCTGCTTGAGTTTAAAAAGCAACGCTCTCATGCAAAGAGGGTTGCTAAAGAAGCCATGCGTGCCTACGTTGCCAGAGTTGAGGCTTCTAATAGTTCCATCAACTCTAAGCCCTTCTGGTCATTTATTCACTCACTGAAAAAATCTCCCGTTATTCCTCAAAATGTGTTTCTTGATGAAACTTCTGCCGCTACAACTGAAGAGACCTGTGAGCTCTTTGCACGTTTTTTCTCGTCATTTTCTTCCCCACAAAACCCTCTTTCTCCTCCACATGTTTCTTTCACCACTCCTTTGTCGTTTCGCGCTAACCTTAGAGCGCTCTCTTCGTTTCGTACAAACCCTTTAGAAGTTGAATATTTAATGAGTTGTCTCGATTCTAACGCTTGTTCTGGTTCTGATGGTATTCCTAATATACTAACTAAGTCACTATCTTCTTCACTTTGTGTATCCCTGTCCATTATTTTCAACCTAAGTATCGCCTCTGGTGTTTTTCCTTCCATATGGAAATCAGTCAACATTTTTCCCATACTTAAGGCAGGTGACCCCGCTTGTATCTCCAATTACCGTCCAATATCGCTTCTACCTTGCTTTAGCAAGCTACTTGAGAGAGTTGTCTACAACAGAATTCATCCTCTACTCGAGCCTTTCCTTGCAAACGAGCAACATGGATTTGTCAAAGGTAAATCCACTGTTACCAACTTGTTATCTTTCAGCAATACTGTTGCTTCTGCCATCGATCAGCAAAGACAGGTGGATGTTCTTTATACTGATTTCTCTAAGGCATTCGACTCTGTCAATCACGTGCTTCTTCTCTTGAAATTAGAGAAATATGGCTTTTATGGACCGCTGCTCTCCTGGTTTTCTTCTTACATTTATGAACGTGCTTGTGTTATTACTGTGAACTCCTGCTCCTCTGCTCCCTTCTATCCCACCTCTGGTGTTCCGCAAGGATCGATACTTGGCCCCTTGTTGTTCTTAATCTTCATTAACTATCTGCCAGGTCTCCTAAACTCCTTCTCCCTTCTTTACGCAGACGATCTTAAAATATTCAGAGTACTCGATACAATTGATGACTGCTTTCAGCTACAAAATGATCTGCACACTCTGGGCAACTGGTGTAGTGCAAATTATCTTACTCTGAATGTCTTAAAATGTCGCCAAATGTCGTTCACGCGTAAAACTAACCCTTTAGTGTTTTCTTATTGCGTTTCCGGTACCTCTCTCGATGCTGTATTCTGTTTTAAAGACCTGGGAGTAATTTTCGACACTAAACTCTTATTTGACCAACACATATTGCATATAACTGCCAAAGCGTCCAGGCTCTCGGGTTTTATACTTAGATCTTCTAAGCATTTTACTGATATCTCTACCTGTGTACACCTGTTTTGCTCTTTTGTCCGCAGTATCCTTGAATATTGTTGTCAAATATGGTGCCCACATTTTCAGTACTTAATTGATGCCGTTGAATCTGTACAACGCAGGTTCACCCGCTCTCTGCTTTTCAAATTCAATTTGACTTACTGTGAGTATAGTGCGAGACTTACCATGCTTCAAATTCCATCCCTGAAATCTCGTAGGCTGTTCTTCGATGAATGCCTTCTATTCAAACTACACCATCGACTTGTCCCATCTGACCTCTGCAACCTGGTTTCCGTCCGTGTATTGGATCGGTCATGTAGATCAACTTTAACATTTAATGTTCCATTTGCACGGGCCGATACATATTACTTTTCACCGCTGCTACGTTTACCTAGGCAGCATAACGAACTCAGACTTGGTTCCCTGCCACCGACCTTGAATCTTTTCAAAAACATGTTGAAAGATAAAGTAATCACTTATTCTGTTTAATGCATGCTCATCTTGGCTAATTGCATATTCAAATTTTGGATTCTTAATTTCTACTGAATTATGTTACTCTTGTTTGTTTTATATATATTTTTATTTTTATTTATCTTTGAATTATGATACTCTTGCTCGTTTCCTATATATTTTTATTTTTATTTTCATTTATCATTTTCTATTGCGTAATTGGACTTGATCTGTTGTTAAAGACATTAAATCAATAAATAAATAAATAAATAAATAAAAAGAAATCCTGTCAAATAAAGAATAAAGTAACTTAGTTTGCTATTATCAAAATACAACATTGTTTTTGTCATAAAGCAAACCTGTAACCTACTGTATTTGGAGCAGAAACAGGACAACTCCAATACATAAATTTTAGTATGACGAATAATTTGTTTTTTAAAAAATATCATTGATTTCGGTTTTTAAGTGAAAAAGTCTAAAATAATAAATTTTTAAAACGTTTTCCTTTGCTTCTGAAAAGCTTTGAAAAATGGAGCTGTCCTCTTCTTGCATCGAGGTCTTCGAATGTGCCCTCTGCTAGATGTTTATTAAGTAATATTGTTACGAGCGTTGAGCAGCTTAATATATTCCGAAGTAATATTGCCTAGACTAGGAGAGACTTTGGCGTTAAGGTTATCAAATGTTTGTAAAATTTCAATTGAATTATTTGACTGCAAGTATAGGTAGCAGATATAGGTTGCATACGTCCTGTTACAGTGATACCAATAGAAGTAAAAAAAGTTCTTCACAAGTTGGGCTGCTTCTTTCGGTTCTGCAACACTATTTCCACTCACTTCTAATTCATTTATGGTAGCTGCAAATTTACTGTGTTTTTGAGCAAATAGCAACTCATTAATCAACTTTCAATACCTATTTCCAGCTAAAGTTTTATTTTCTTCGTGCAAAAGTGAATTATTCATTCCTGTAGGGCGTGAATCGATTCTTCCTTTAAGTCCATGGCTTCTTACGTTAACAATAACGTTTTAGGCCAATGACACACACGGCGCACACTGGGCTGAATCCCGATTCTAGCTGGACAACATTATTTTAAGGGCTTAACAAGGACTCAAAGATTGGAATAGCTTAAAAAAAAAAAAATATACGAGATAAAAAGTATGTGTTTTAGTTCTTAAAACAGATTTTTTTTATTTTCTAGTAAAATCAAGTATTATTATTACATATATATTACAAAAATTCAAAATCAGAATCATTTTCCGATTCGCTAGGAGAATCTTTCTGCGTTTCGCTATCATTCATATCCTCTTCCACTGAATCCGTGATCAGCTCCCTTGCATCAGGACTCAGCTCTTTCAACGGGACTCTGGAAAGTTATATGTCTCTTTTCGTTGCCTCTTGTATCTCCTCTGAAAACTGCCCTGTTGGAACAAGAGCATGTTGGATGGCTAAAGAGCCATGCAAAAGGATTTTATGTATGCTGGGAGGCATCCTGTGCCAGCCATATAGCTCCACAAACACCTTGGCAGTATTTATTTATTTATTGATTCAAACAATCCATTTATAGGCAAAAAGCCCAATTACAAATAGAATAGCTTAGTACTAAAAAATTTATAAAATTTAAGATATGAAAATCAAAGCCACGAATGACAAAAAAGGTAAATAAAATTAATCATCAGCAAATATTGTGTTGCGAATACTTCTTTTAAAGGTGGCAATAGAGTGTGGAAGAGGACCAAGTTGGAGGCCATTATGGGTACATAATAGGCCCAAAACAGGAGAATGAAAGTAAGTATCAATACGGGCAAATGGTACATCAAAGACAACGGAGGACCTAATTTGCCTGCCGTTCACTGCCGTTCATTAATCAAGAATGCAATAGATGAATTCAGATGGCGACGGCAAATTTTGAAAATAATGCATTCATCAAGGTAAACTCTGCGCTTTGCTAGGAGAGGAAGATCATAAGCAAATGTATTGAACTTTTTCCCCTGATTGTATTTCCGCTTAAAATTACCTGCAACAATAAGAAAAAAACGAATAAAAAAGTGATTGCCATAGTGAACAATTTGAGGGAGTTGTTTTATTAATCCCTGAAGAATAGTTCCAAATCTTGATATTAGTCGCTTATCAACTCATGTAACTGCAGCGGCTTCATCTGCATGCTTAAGAAATCGGCGGGACAAGTTCCCGATGTTGGACTATAGAGTCCCATAAAGCGTTCTGGATATTTGTTTCCCTGGTGTCAACCTCATCCTTATCATGAGAGGTAGCCCCTCACATGGTTCGCTGTCTGAATTCCAATTTATGAGCTACATATATGCAGGATGCATTCTAGGAACTTTATCCATGCAATTGAGGCCATATTGAAAGTTTTCCATTTTAATCAGTAGATTTTTAATATTTTCTAATGCATTCATTTCAGTAGGCTTATAGCCACACAAAAGCATGATTGACTCAAGACTTCGGTAAGAGCATTTATTATTTTTGTATAACATTTGTACAACATTGTCAATAACATTTTAAAATAAATCTTGACATTTTTACCTATAAATAACCAAATATATATTTAAAAGAAACTTTGATATTCATGACTTTTTCCCCTAACTACCTCTCTTGGTGTTATAACATCAAGACCGGTAGTTACGGACATACAATAAATAATACTAATTTTAAAAAAAACATCATTAAAAATAACTAGCATTAAAAAGTAATTAGCATTAAATGTTTCTTTTAAGGTCTTAAAAAAAAAAAAAAATAGAGTATGAATAGAAGTTGAGGTTCCGTTTAGGATTTTAATTCTGACCCCAGAATTTTCGCTATATCTAAATTTATGGTTCATTATGGTCCTCCATTTTAGAATATGTTATTAATTATACCATAATAAAGAAATTCTCAGAACTTGAAGTCAATGAAATTTAATGAAAAAAAGTTGCACGTTAAAAAGTATCTAAACAAGTTAGATTAACACTCAAACGAAAATAAACATTCATGTCACCGAGCAGCTAATACAAAGGAAGGTCACATTAATGTACCGCGAGAGCGTCTCACGCTATACTTGCATTCGATCGTTTTCACAGTAACTTCTTACACACTATTGTTCGCTATAATAGCAAACTTTTTGTGGATTTAAGTTTACTGAATCCCTAAGAAAAATTTCCTATACTGGAAAACCTTATATTTTGACATTGATTTTTTGAATTTTGTCCAGCTAGAATCGGGATTAAGCCCAGTGTGCGGCGGTTCCAGCGAGGCGTTTCCCGAGACGAAAACCGAGTCGGTTTAGTCGTGTGCTCATTTAGCATTGTGTTGAAACACACCGCGTTTTGGACGCCTCTCGGTTTTGTAGTGCAAAACTAAACCAACTCGGTTTTCCACTCGGGAAACGCTTCGCTGGAACCGCCGTGTTTGTCATTGGCCTTAAGCAGACGTCAATCAGAGACTTGCACAGCGGCCCGAGCCCGCGGGTTACGGACGGAACGGAGCGGAAGAAATTATCAAATTTCATCGTTGGACGCATCGAGAGAGAGAGGAAAAGTTTTTCTAAAACGAAAAATTTTTCTAAAAGGAATAGTTTTTCTAATACCAATCATGTTTCTAAAACAAACCGTTTTTCTATAACGAATAGTTATAGAAAGGTCTCAGGTACTCAGAAAGGTGCCCGAATTAACTTTCCCTAACAAATTTTTTTTTTGTCCTAAAAATCACTATTGTATTCCCCGACTAATTTCAATCATCGAATGCGCCGTAAAGGCAGTTTTTGCCAAACTATGGCCAAAAAACCCTTGACTCTCCTACAAAACCGAAATGTTTGTAACACAGCAATTGGTCTTGGCCCGTTATGTCCGAAACCACTCTAACCCAAAATTGGCCGATTTCAGCTACTTTTGCCCTAAAAGCCTTTTGAATATTTTAATAAAATACTTGCAAGTACAAAAATACTCGCAAGTACGAAAATCTCGATACTTGATATGCTTTCATCTAAAAGCAGATTTTATTTTAATATGTTTGAAAGCATGACAAAACTCAACTTTATATAATATTTGATCATACACTTTGATCAGACTTAATGGTAAAAAAAACAGTTCGTTTTCGCTGATTGAAAACAACTGTTTGATTTCTTTATCAGCTACAATAGACATACCACATATATACAATAAAAAATTTCATTCTTGTTAGCAATACTACACACATTATCACTGCATAGCCTGCCTAGCAAACAGTATGGGTCAATAACACTCTATTAAAAGTAATTTTATTGGCATTTTTTGTGTGTATAAATAGATATGCAGGAAATAAAAATTCATTCTCAGACAACACATTACAGACACTAACGGACATAATCAACGGGATGCTCCATCTAAAGATATATCCAAAGGCGTGGAAATCACCCATCATCATAGTTTTGCCAAAACCAGGTAAATACCTAAAATTTCCCCAAAATTGGAGACCCATCAGCCTCCTAACATTGCTAGCTAAATTGGCTGAACGAGTTCTCCTTTCCCGCCTAAGCGAAAAAGTCTATGATAACAACATTATCCCAGAAGAGCAGTTCGGCTTCAGGCCACAACACTCCACGGAACTCTAGTTAGCAAGGGTAGTGCAATATATCCGAACAGGACTCAATCAAACAAAGTCAACTGGACTGGTGATGTTCGATATAGCAAAAGCCTTTGACAAAGTCTGGCATGCAGGACTAATTTTTAAAATGCATGAATTCAAAATACCTCTCCCACTCATAAAGATCATTGGATCATTCCTTAAGGGCAGGACATTCAGAGTGAGAATCGAGGGTCTTCTCTCAACAGAACGTATAATTGCAGCTGGAGTACCACAAGGCTCCCCGCTATCACCACTTTTGTATAATCTATATACAGCAGATATCCCCAAACTGCCCGTAGTAAAAATATCACTCTTCGCCGATGATACGTGCATCTTCCACACGTCCAGGCTAGCAGAAGCCATTACTTCAACTCTGCAGTCCTCCAGAAACACGCTAATGGAATATTTCCAAAGATGGAAAATCAAAATCAACTCGGACAAAACCCAGGCGATTTTCATCACGAGGAAAAGGCGACAGACACCACACAAACTGACCGTGGACGATCAACAGATACAATGGCAACGGAGCGCAAAATACCTAGGACTAACATTTGACGACATGCTAACCTTGACGGAACATATACAAAACAAAAAAAAAAAGCGTGCAACAACCTCCTCCAATCCCTGCTCCCACTTATAAAGACCAAAAGACTACACATAAAAAACAGAAAACTTTTATACAAACAAATAATTAGACCGATTATTTTATATGGGAGCCTAGCGTTTGCACAAACCACAAAAACTACTCAACGTAAACTTCGTAAATATCAAAACATCGCACTGCGGCGAATTTTCAGGATACCATGGTATGTTAGAAATACATAAGGACCTACGAATAGAGACAATCGAACTGTACTTAAGAGACAAAGCCCTTTAACTCTTTGACAAAATAGACCGACACGATAACAGTACCATGAATATCCTGAAATTTCCGAGCAGACGACACGAGAAGTATCCACACTTGAGGAGTCTCGCAAATATTTAACAAATAACTGAACGCACAAAAATGCACTTATTGAGGCTATGAAAGGAAACTGAGCGCAAGACCGCTCACTGACAGGAATGGAGTAAGAGTGAGTTATTCACTAGCTCCAAACCAACACACAGTTCTAAAAATTCATTCAGTTTCGTATGCTTGAATCAAGCGTTTCATTCTTCAAAGTAGTATAGTTACTGCTGTTCGTGAAACACGAGTATCAACTTAACTTCCAACAAGTGCAATCGCTTGGTGGAATTCATATTCAATAGAAGGTTCTCTAAGTTTCAAGTGCTTAGTGAACCACTATTGAATCAATAAAAACAACAACAGAAACGCCCATCCGGTACAATTTCCAAATGCTTGATTTCTTCAAAGTTAAAATATTCAATCTTGATGTAAATTCTACCATTTGTTTCATTCAAAAGCCATTTCGATTAAGGCAATACATCCGGTGCAATGAACACATATCATAAATTTCAGCATTCTGTCTGTACTACTACCTGCGATGTCATACCATCCTCGTTCTCGCCTAGCACGAAGATCAGCTTGCCTATGCATTCGGCTCGTATTTTTCACCCCTCGGTTTGACTCTTCAGTGCTGCCGCAATCCGCGGGCCAAAGCTGGCCCGGTGCGGTGCGGGCCGTGACGTCACCGCACATCGCGGGTCGGGCCGAATAATGCTCAGTGCTGTGCTGTGCTGCGCGGCGGGCCGCTCTGCACGACTCTGACGTCAAGAACACTCTTCGGGATGCAGGATTGTTGCCGTATTCGAACTTGTTTAACTGTAATAGTTCTCCCTTTAGCTTCCATTATTATACCAATAAGTTTTTCGAAAGTAGGTTGTGACAAGTTTTGCATATTTTCCTCCAAGTTTATATAAAAATCACAATCAAATCCGGGTGGTTCTTATTCTTCAGACTAATTAAATCTTCAGCTGTTGGGTGTTAAGTTCAATGGTTCGCATAAATTGACACAAACAATATCCCATCTGCTCCCAAGTCTCACATATGGGCGACAGTTTCTTCCACACTTGTAAACATGGCGCATCGATGCACAACATCCGGCGCCTGCATTCAACAATAAAACCCTAACCAAAGATGAGTCTGCGGCCGTAATCGTATGTCAAAACCGACCGGTTTTAGAGCAAAAGAGGCACTTTTTGATGTACGCAAACATGAGTGAATTTAAGTGCCCATACAACGCATAAGCGAACGTATGTCAAGTCGTATCTCATCACCACTTTACGTACGGACAGCTCATAGCAAAAATTGAGCAAAAGGTTGCTTAAGGAGCATGCCACTTTTCTGGCTGTTCGGTAAGTTATGTTTGGGTGCAACATATGCTTTGCGTGGTTTACCTCGGCGCATACGTCAACGTACGGGCGCAGACTCATCACTAGTTGGACCTTAATTTGTTGTGATTTTAAATGTAAACACGATACCATATCCCAGACTCATCTTCTACTGCTTTTACACCATCCGCTCAATGTTTCATGCACTTTCATCTCGTCCACGCTGCTTCGTTGTTGCATTATCTATCATCAACTCGTACCTTCAGCGGTGTGCAAGATATTCAACATCAGTGTCCTGGTAATATGTTCCTGCCCTTGTCCGATAGCTGTCAAACAACTCAAGAAAATTGCAAAATTATGATTGTTTCCATCGGCCGAAATAACCGTATGTCTCCCGCCCAATGAATTATTAATGAAAGAACACGTCACTTACGCATTGCTTACCACCCGTGAATTACACACATGGACGTGATATCCATTCTCGTTCCGGTTTTGCAGACTGCTGCAGAGTGGTTAGTTTTCGCAAAAAGATTACGTTGAAAATACGGCTGAGGTAGGGAAACGATTGCTGCTAGATTGCAGTAGCATTGCAATTGAACTTTTGCTTCGTTTACCGTATTTACAATGCGATCCGAAGAGTCTTGGAATTAAATGTCTACGTGCAGTTCGGTGTGCAATACTGCATCGTGTTTCCTTTTGCTGTCATTTAAACTGTCTAATGAGCCTGGGCGGATAGACGCGCTTGCTTGGTTGAATGAGAAGCAGGCAGTTCCGTTACGATTCAACATTTGACTGAAGTAAATTGCAATCAGAGTTTTGTTCATTGCAATTTGTCGATGTGTATTTAGTTGTATGGCAATATGATGGTGTTTCTACAATTCTGAACTCGGTTGGAATTTTAAATGCATTGTCCTAGAGTTTTTTTTTGGAAGTATTATATTTGCACTTTTGAAGACTGCGAAGTTTTTTTCTTGATATGGCTTTTAATTCGAGCTTTACAAAACATAATTAATGTGAAGCAAGCGGATAATTAACATAATTAATCGTATATCGATAGCTGTGTGTTTCTGGCTTATAGTTTGTATGAATGCTTTGTAATGACTTGCGTTTGGGTAACTAACTTTGTCTATAATTGTATAATAATTATATTATAATTGTGTTCTAGGCCCTTTGATAGCATTCTAGCTATTGCTTATGTTGCATAAAACAAAACGGTATTTTGTGAGCGTTTTGTTAGTTTTGCAAATACAATGGGTTGTATCTTGGAGTTCTTGTCAAGAGAGTGTGTCGGCTTCAAGTTTATTGCAATCAACGACATACCGAATGCCAGAAGTGAATTCGCTTATGTAACCTAGATGTCGTAGTTGACGAGATGTTGCCTTGTTATAGTAAGTGGTAAGCGATAGTAAGTGGTTTATGATCAGTATACAGTGTAAACTTCTGCGATTCAAAAAATAATCGGAAATAGCAAATTGTTTGGTAGGCCGCTTATAGCTCGCGGTATTTTGCACTATACTTCTGCTGTGCGTCGCTTAATTTGACAACCATAATTTCTCCAGGGCATTAGGGGGGAAAGATCGGTGGCGGCTTGTCAGGGTGGGCCCGGCCCGCCTGGCCCACTCTGACGAGCCGCCACTGGAAAAGACAGTCTACAGAGTCTGTCAACGATTGAGCTGTGTGCGTCGCTGGACCAGTTGATATAACTTGATTCAACAACTAACAGGTGGTAATGTGCCGTTTTGAAAGAAGACCTGGAACGTGATCAGAGCGAGTTTTGAGTTTCGAGCGATATCAAAAATTATCCCGCGAACCAAGTGGATGAGTCGTGATTTATACTATTAAAGTTGCTGAGTTCTTGACCTTCGTGAGAAACAAGACTATTTAGTAATGAAATTTATACTGTTTTTGAAAAGAAATAAATATATTTTGTAATACTGAAAGTTACAATTAATGTACGCCAGTTCAACATAGAAATGCGCAAATAAAGCAAAATTACTTGAACGAAAAAAAATCCCGCGAGTCGTGATTTGTGTTAATCAACGTGTTGAGTTTTTGAACCATCATAAGAAACAGAGTCTCATATGTACTTCTTTTAAGATCTGATCTTCTCCACTATAATTCGATAAATACAAAAACTCAAATGTTAGTAAAACGTCATAAGTCTCTGTTATACTGCGCCTACTCATCTGAAATATACATAATAAAGCAATCGACGGGGTCAAGTACAATGGTAAATGTGTGTATTTTCCTAACAAGCTTTCACACTGGAAAATTAATTCCGTTCCAATAGCTCTTACATGGAACATGCTTAATCTCAAATAGAGTAATTGTGCATGTGCATATTCATAGGCTTTAGTCGTATTTCTAATGTAAGACCTATTCCCTCGTTGGATCCTTTCTCTCCGTATTTCCATATCACAGTGCTCGAATTAATTCCACCGGTGAATGGCATGAAGCAATTCTACCAAGAGTAAGACGACCTAGGACGCCGATGGTTCCTCTGACCTCTTAGTGCACACCTTGTCCTCATAAATCGTAACACATAGCCACACTGGCTGCGCTCAAGCTACGCGACCGTTTGAATGACTTCAGTCAGAACATTAAACTTCTACATTTTCATATTTTATGCATGTACATAAATAATTCATTTTTTTCTTCTCTTCTTTTTTGTTTTTCCACTCCACAGTCGACTCGAACAATTCAATATGCAGTAATACTAATTTTATTCTTTCGTCTTTTCTTCTCTTTGCATCTCATCGTCCTGGTCGTTGCGGTGTTCGTCGTTCGGAATCGTACTATTATGCTGACTGACTGGCTGCTTTCCTGCTATTTTCCAACATGTGATTAGATTTACAAGACCGACACGATACAACAGAACGATATCGGGGGACACGAAAAAAGTCGGAAGAAAGGAAAATAACATTCATTTTGACACATCACGATTTGACAGTGAACGACAACCATAAGTAAGGAAACGGAGCTGACCGAAAAAAAGCACAGGGTGGTGAACAAGGCGCACACAATCACAATTATTGTTATAATAGCAAGATCGCGGTTTCGATTCGAAGGATATTTGCAGAGTCGACGTAAGCGATCGCAGAGCGAGGTTAGTCGACTTGCTAACCGCAAAAGCTGCAATAACGTATTATAGTCCTGAGAAGGAAATTTTTTCGAAGCGCCTTTTTGTTGAAAGACGACTGCTTGGCTGGCAGTATTGGAGCTCTAAAACGAATCGTATCGTACCGTGCCACCACCAACACACCACTTCGAACCGTAAAACGAGAATCGACCGTTGTTATTCGAATATTTGATTGAAATCGAACATGTCTCGGTTATTACAAAAATTATGTCATTTGATCCAATTTAGTGCATTTGTAATTCTCACAACATGTGTCCTCGGAAATTCAAGTGCCTGGCAAGAGAACGTACGACCGAAACTCTATGTTGAATTGGGTAAGTACACATTTATTTATGCATGCTTATTTACATATCGACTTTGTTTATGGATTGTATGACATATTGTTAGTGAAAACGGGCGAGAATATTGAAAGTTGTTGTTGTTATTGTGAATTGGAGAAATATTTTGAGAATAGAAAGATTAATATGTTTGTTTTCAGAAAGTTGGAGAGTTGGTTGGCTTGAGGTTGAAGGTATTTTTTTGTGTTTGGGAAAAATTAGCTGACGAGAGTGAGTAATCTGCTGCCGATGGTACTATCTATTTTCCCCTTGCCTATAATGCAAATCAAATAATGCTTTTAAGGGGTTAGTCCACTGTTAACCCTCCGAGAACACACCTATTTTTTCGATCATAGAGAACAATTGGGGTCAAATTGACCCCAACCACTTTTGAACGTCTATAGAATCGCCGCCACTCAAGATTTTCATTTGAAAAAAATTGTAGATGTAGATTGAGGCCTCTTTTAGTAGTTCACATGCATTATAAGTGGCCTAAATGTCCTGAGCATACCTAAAAAAATTCGCGAAAAAAACAGTTTTATAAAAAAAACAGCTTTTTTTACAAAAAAAATCGTCACTTTGTCAATTTTCAATATTTTTGGCTAAAAATTTAGGGGGATACACTCAAGGAATGACAGATACATAAAAAGCCCTATAGTGACCCTTGAAAAAAAAGTTCATTTTGCATATTTACTGTGGCGATTGTGAGGATTTTAAAATTTGCACATATCAAATAAATCATAACTTTGTCAGTTTTTAATATTTTGAGTTAAAAATGTATATGGATACTCTCAAAAAAAGGGTTGCAAAAAAGGTGTAATCATATGAATAATCAGATTCTTATTACTCCGAGACATGGTCGTCTTCGGAGGAATCACTGTCGCCAAAATAGTTATCATTGCTAACAAATTATTGCGTACACTAGAACGCAGATTATACGTCATATGGCTAAAAACAAAAAATAAAAGCACTTGCAAACATATTGTTTGGCTTTTTTAAAATAATCTATCGATTTATTAAGGAAACAAAATTGAATTTTTACCTCAAAATTGACGTCGAGTACATATGGGGTCTATTTGATCCCTTACTCAGCTTCAAATGCTTCTCAACGACGACTGACGACTTGGGACTGTATGCGAACGGTGTAAACTAATAGTCAAGACATAGAAATACACTTAGGAGCCTATAGTACCCCCCTTTTCCCGCAGGCCTAAGCGCTGCGATCGGCCAAAAAGGTCACTGGGGTCAATTTGACCCCCTGTGTTTTCGGAGGGTTAAACTGCTCAAAATGATTTTTTTAAACAGCTACAAAAAAAAACTATTCAAGATATCGATTTGAAATTTTATGTACATCTTTATTGAGGTTAAAAGTTAATATTTTCATTGGAAATCATTATTAGAAAACAAAATGGCGACTGCCTCAAAAGATCGCCACAGCACCGCCGAAAAAAAAGCAAATTGCGCCTCGTAAACTCCTGGACAAAATAAGCATCTGTGAACAAATTAAATATTTCATTAGTTTTGAGTATAAAGGACAGCACGGGCCTAAATTTAGAGCCCTAAAGCGATTAAAAAAAAACTGGTATACTTTTGAACATTGGTTATCCAGTTTTTCGCGTTTTTTCAACCATGACCATGATGTTTTGAAATATAAACTGCAAAAACTAGGCATTTCCGGAAACTTGCTAGGATGGTTGGATTGCTACCTTCGGAATCGAACACAACATGTAATTTCCAAGGTTTTCTCTCAAAAAAAATTACTGTCTCCTCGGGGGTACCTCAAGGCAGCCACTTAGGTCCACTTCTGTTCAACATTTTTATTTCGGATCTCTCGGAAGTGTTATCCGATATTCCACAACTTTTTTATGCGGACGATCTAAAATTATACCACACTATTCAATCGGAATCCGATTCAAACTTTCTTCAGTTAAAAGTCTTATCGTTGGAGAGATGGTGTGACCGCAACAAACTTTTTCTTAACGTAGACAAATGAAATGCCATAAGCTTTTCCCGCAAGTCATGCTCTTTAAATTTTGATTACCGCCTTAGTAATCAGTTGCTGAAAAAAGTGGATAGTGTTGTAGATCTCGGAGTCGTTCTAGATAAAAAGCTGCTCTTCAATCTTCAGTACGTCAAAGTTCTAGCAAGAGCCAGCTAGCAATTAGGATTCATTAAGAGACGTGCGAAAGAATTTAAGAACTTATGGGCTACAAAATCTCTTTACGTATCCTTAGTTCGCCCAATATTGGAATATGGTTGCATCGTTTGGAATCCCATTTTCAATTGTTATAGTGTCCATCCAAAAGCAGTTTGTCATTTTTGCTTTGAGATATATATATATATATATATATATATATATATATAACCCACACGATTTTGAAAGTTTGCCATCTTATAATTACAGATTAAGCCTTTTAAACCTTGAGACACTTTCTTCGAGGAGAACGGTATTATGCTCATGTTTCATTTTTGATGCAATTTGGGGCTTGATCAACGTTGAGTATCTTTCGAATAAAATCACTTTCAATAATCCTCTAAGACGTACTAGGTATACACGTCTTCTCAATGAACATCAGCATCGTACTGTTTATGGAGACAGGGAGTCCAGCAATAGATGCTGCAAAATATTTAACAATTTTTCCAAATACTATTCCTTATCTATTCCCAAGACAAGTTTCAAATATGCTTTATTCAAGGCTCTAAAATCTTTATAAATTCCTCAAATTGACAACCAAATATAAGTTTGGAATATGGACTTAAAATTATTTATGCTAATTTGTTATAGTGTAGTTTTAGAAAACTTATATTTAGTTCAAATTGTGATTTGTTATTATCTTTTGTTATATGCCTTGCTTGGCTTGAAATAAAATAAAAATAAAAAAATAAAATAAAATAAAAAAATGTTTCGCAAATCGTCAAAAAAAGTTTTGTTTGTTCTACATTTAGGCCCGTGCAGTCCTTTATACTCAAAACTAATGAAATATTTTTGGTAATTTGTTCTGCAGCGATCTATTGGGGCGGTCGCCATTTTGTTTTCTAATATTTATTTCCAATGTAAATGTTAACTTTTAACTTCAATAAAGATGTACATCAAATTTCAAATCGATATCTTGAATAGTTTTTTTTTGTAGCTGTTTTAAAGCAAAACATTTTGAGCAATTTGACAGTGGACTAACCCCTTAAATGCTGAATAAAAAAATATCATTATCTGTGGCTGCGAATTTGAAAAAAAGATTCCATGAAATCGCACAAGGATCATTCCACGGAAAATCGACCAACGGTCTTTGATCGCTATCGTCAGATTTCAATGGAATTTTCACTGTGAATATAAATAGTTGAGCGTTGTCCACCAATAATTTTTTTTTAAAAGTACATTTGTAAGAAATTCTTAAAGGTACGAAATACTATAACCGCTAAAGAACATTTACAGAAAATGGCACCGACACAGGGTGAAACTTACAATATATGATATGAAATAATTTGATGATGGCTCTACGTTTTTTCCTGCAAAATCAAGGTCTTGTATTCCTCAGTTATGGGTAATTGTTGTTTATAATTTTAACTTTTTTAAAAGGAAAAGTGCTTCGATTTTTTTCTGTAACTAACAGACCTAACACTAAAATATAAACTGTTTGCAATAATTGAAAAAATTCATTTGTTAGCAATCATGAAACAAAAATAAAGAAAGCAGATTCTTTTTCATTTACTGGCGCCATGAACAATGAGGATTATTTTCGGTTTTCTCGCACATATTATGCTGTACATACATTTTTAGCTACTTCTTTTTTTTGTATGTTTTGCATATTTTTACAAATTAAAATTAAGGTTAATTGTAATGCCTGTAGTTTACTTTGATTCCATGAAGTTGCTTTAAGCGGTCAGGTACAATTGGGACGTCCAGGATTTCAGGATTTTTTTTAGACACACATTAAAGTAATTAATGACAAATGTTTTTTTACTTGAAAGAAATATATTTGGAGAAGCTATTGTAATTTTTTTAAGGCACAAGGCTGAAAATTAGTTGAAATAGAGAAAATTTTTGGAGTGGTCAAAACAAAAAATTATTTTGCCGTGATCACTGTTGCTTGTCACTGGATCATCCGAAATAAAAACAAAAATCGGGGATTATTAGTAAATGACATGGTGCTTCGGATGGACGAAGGACTTTGGCAGATTTTGATTAGTCGAAAAATGGCGGTTGTTGAAATTCTAAATTGTATTTTCGACCAAAATTTCCATAAAAAATTAATTGTCCGATTTGTCCGAAATTTGCAGAGAATGCTCTTGAAGTATGCCACTTTTAGAAAATGTGAAGAAAATAAAATCGATATTTTCAAAATTCTAAGTGTACCTGCCCCCTTAAGGGTATAGATCGGAAGTAGTTGAAGTTAGAGAAAGTCCTGGGTTCATATATACAACAAATTTTGTAAAAGGGACATTCTAAGAAGCAAGTTAAAAAACTTTATTAACGTAACATCCAAAAACAAATTTAAAATAAAGCAGAAACTACCCACAGAAGAAACAAAAATAAATGATGAATTATCTATAGTAAATAATATCAAAGAAAAGCAAACAAAGTGTTTGCTTTTATCACTTTTCCCGACGAATTGGCCACGTGCCAAAGTAGTGTCCGAATTTCCTGACGCAACCTTATATATGATGAAAAAAAAATTAGACGAGGTTATACTTCCCCGAAAAGGCGAAAAAGTATGGATCCACATGTCGCTGGTCTCATAAAATCATTCTACTGCAGCAAGGCAAACAAAACACTGATGCCAGGTAAAAAGGACTATATTTCAGTAAAGATATATCTCAAAGAACATTTTTCCTAATCAAAGTAGTTAATTTATGTACTGTATATTTCTAGACCGACGAAGGCAAAGACCAATTCCAAAAAAGACTAATATTGTGCAACTTAAAAGAGTTATACAGCCAATTTAAATCTGTTAACGCCGGTACTAAAGTCGGATTTTCAAAGTTTGTGGCACTACGGCCTAAATACTGCATTTTAACATCGGGAACACATTCTGTCTGCGTATGTGCTATACATCAAAATGTAAAATTAATGATTACAGGATCAAAAATAAATTTTCTAACAAAGGCTTCCTGTATATGCTAATTATAAGGACTTTTTGTCTCTGATGGTATGCTCTCCTTCACAAACAGATTTTTATTTTCGTAGCTGCCAGAATTATCCTAGATCAGCTCATAGCACACTTTTTCTCCATCTATTCTGGAGTGTAGTAGATATGTTCATTAATATATTTGTTTTTATGGGTCACTGAATCATAGAAAAACAAATTCACAAATATTCCAAGTCGCAATGATAGTCGGATAATATAAATATGCCGTTAAGAGAGTGCATACTGTTTGTTGCAACTGCTTACATCAATATATCCCCAAAACGGTTACCGTTACAACAAAAAGTCAATCTTTTTTGTAGGAAATTTCCTAAGCTACAAATTCGCCAGGCATTGTTTTTCTATAAAGGTGATCATTACTGAGATATCTATGAAAAATTATTTTTGTTGTTCTTTGACCCCGTGTAAAATGCAACGCAGCGCTCGGATGGATGGGGACTTTTGACTTTTTGTTCAAAACCTCAATATCAAGGCTCACACCAAAATCTAGCTTTCTCCATGTTAAATTTGCCTGGACTATATCTGCCACTCGATGAATGCAGGTAAATGTCAGTTCTACATCTAATAGCTATCTTAAACCCAACTGTTAAGAAGGTATCTTTTCGTGAAGACATTTGGGTGCTCTCAGTCACTTTTACTCAAAAAGATTACTTCATATCCTTTCCCGAAAGTGATTAGGAGTACCCGAACCTCTAACAGAGCCCGAATCATCGTTGTCTGCCCGTAGCACAAGTTGGATCAGCCTATAGGCAGAACTTATTACCGCACTCCAAATTTAAATGTAAAGTGAAGGCAGATTGACGAACGTATCAAGGGCCACCTCAGGGGTAGTAATCATGACACCACAGATACCCAAGTACACAGTTCTTACACAGTTTACATTTGCTAATTATATTCCTGCTTGACGTCTTTGTTTGCTCACTCATTAACCAGCCCCAGAGTATACTCGATTAGCTAGCTAAGGCTATGCGGGAACCTGCTCGAGACTATGATCGCGATGTCATCGCCATGAGCCACAACCATGAGTCCCTTGTTCTCCAACCTCTTTCAAATTGCATTCGCTACCAGGTTCCACAAGAAAGAAGATAAAACTCCTCCTTGAACTGTGCCTCTGTGAAACTTCTTTGTGCTTCGCGCACTCGTCCATTTCACTGATATGAGCCTTTGCTTAAGCCTGCTGCTGATACAGCTGCATATAGCTGTACGAACGCTTTCCATATTTGCTGCTGCGTGCACATTATTGAAGACGTCCCCGATGTCCAAAAAGGCTCCCAGCGCGTGCTGCTTGAAATGGAATGCCTTTTCTATTTCGAGAACTACCTAATTGAAAGCCGTCTCCACAGATTTTCATTTCATGTAGGTGTTTTTGCTCCAGAACGGGTTTCAGATCCAAATTTCTCCTTAGTTAGGAGACCCAAAACTCTTTTAAATACCTTGAGGAGGAATGAAGTCAGGTTGATTGGCCTGTAGTCTTTCAGATAAGTATAGTTGATTTTATGGAATTGCTGACGTCATTGCGAAGCTAGGTTCGGGACTTCCACTACGGGGCCCTGAACCCACCTTGGGTGTGCCGACCGCATCTGCACGTGCCATTCTTCGAAAGTTGGTAGATGATGCAAGCACACGAAGGTCTTCCTTTCAGAACCCAACCATGTGACTGCAGGATTCTTCCTCAATAAGAGCAGAAAGGTTTGCAGGGCCATGATAGGCATTCTGACTGGACACAACTGCCTAGGAGGACATATGTACCGAATAGGTGTTGTACAGGATGACCTTTGTTCATCCTGCCTAGGGACACGATATCAAAAGAAAGTATCGATACTTTTACTCTCAAGTAGTATCACAACCAAGTATTGATATAAGTACCGTACTCATTGCGACAGTACTGATATGAGTAAGTATCTTATGATACTTAATATGCCTATTTTCATTTGCAAGAGTCAGTTTAGACTTCGAACGAAGCCAGAGATTCCAATTATAATGATAGGGCCGGGAACTGGTCTGGTGCCGTTCCGTGGCTTTGTTCAAGAAAGGCATTTCTCCAAGAATGAAGGCAAAGAAGTTGGCGATACTATTCTGTATTTTGGCTGCCAGAAGAAGAGCGAAGATTTCATTTATCAGGAGGTAGGTGTATTTTTGACTCACAGCCACTATGTTGCGTTTCCTATGAACTGGGAAAATTTGTTGGTAAGGGTATCTTGACATTGAAAACGGCATTCTCTCGGTGTACCAAAAGCATATGCAACTGAACTCGCGATGCGCCACTGTAACATTCTTTCCTTGCAATTTATCTTATCGACGAAAAAAACTCACAAGATACTACTTTCCCTCGCAAAAAACACTCCGCACTATCAATGCACTTTAGTAAATTTTCCGCGTATTTGCATCGCAATCTTATGTAATTACCGAGAAACTTACGAATGCAAGATACATATATGCACTCAGATGCCTAATACAAATAGGACAGCAAAAACGACTTCCTTTCGATGCACCCGAAACTAGTTATTCACTATTTTCCTAGGACCTGCTGATCAGTTTCCTACGGCTTTCCTACGAAAAACTGCAGGCGAACGTGCAACGGAGACATGAGCAAGGACCCGCGACCGACCTCGATATATGGGCGAAAGTTCGTTTTTCGGCTAGTCAGATGCACACGTTTTGGCGTGGCTGGTTCGAAGAAGTGGGTGGAAATACATTCCATAATACAATTTTATAGCTGTAACTGTCGCGTATTCGTAGCGGCGTAGCTCAGTTTAGAAAGATGGGTTGGTTTCCATGTGAAATTTTTTCAGTCACATGGCGATACGATACCACCATTAAAGTACTGATATGAGTAAAATATCGAACAGTTTCGATTCAAGTAAAATTTTACTTGGTATCAAACGAAAGTATCGATATCGTACTAATATCAGTACTTTCATCGTGTCCTTAATCCTGCCTAGAAGAGGCTGACTCTGCGGAGCATTTGCTCTGTGAATGCCCAGCGTTTGCACGTCTCAGATAACAATGCTTTGGCTGGGATGCTCTTTTCCCCTATCAGTGATCCTAGACTTTATCAAAAAGTCTGGGAAACTATAGTAGGCAGGGGGAAATGAGTACAATGGGTCCTTTGGCCTGAGTGCTTAGAGGTGTAAATGCGCCTCTCCCCCTCCCACACACACACACACCTGCTTTGAATTTAATACAATATTAGTGAACCTCCATGCTGCAATTAGATGACATAGCACTAGGCAACTCTAATATTTAGGCACAAGGCAGGATATGGAGAGCATTTCCAACCTATGGAGGATGGTAGGCAGAATTCCACCCGGGCTTGGGGACATCAAGGGTTTGAAGGTGTCAATGGCCTAGACTAGTTTCTACCTGGTCGCAATTTATGCAATTTAATAGCCGAGCACCTGTCCACCAGTGGATGTGATACATCTGGTTTGGGTACTTGGCCGTTTTTATAGAAGCTGCAATACTGTCGCGCAGCTTCCTAACATTTTAAAACATCCTTACAGTAATCACAGTATTCCTGACAATCAGCTGCTTTGATTAATTTTAACAGTCCCGGTATTCGTCTTCTGCGACAACCTAGATCACTGTTGCTTGCGTTTAGCAGTCAGGAGAGTTCAAAGCATTTGATGAGTTTTCCGTTTGGAGTATTTACCGCTCTCTCCAGGTCTACTACAGAGTCAATTCTTGGTGGAGAACCTAACCCTCCAAAAAATACCTGTTTGGATGTCTCTCATTTTGTGTTCCTGGGACTATAAAATCGACGTGACTTGTGGATTGAGCTGAGTCTCAGAGTGGAACATGATTAGAGAATGATGGTCTTCCAAGGACTCTCCAGCTCTTTATCAACTGTTTGTTGGACCCATTGTGCAGAGTAATGTCCAATAAGTTTTCGCTGAGATGTCCCCTTTCCCCCCGATTTAATACCACTAGATTGTGATTAATAGTAAAGCTGACAACATACCTCTTTGTATGATGTCCTTGCTGCCCCAGGCGGTATCTACCAGCTCCGAAATCTCAATTCATTTATTTTTTGGCTTCGTTTCAGTTTCACGTCAATGCTGTGCGGATGCGCATTCGATATTGAAACATAGAGGTCGCATCGAAGTCTACAAAAGGTATTTTTCTTCAGATGACCCGTTTATGAGAAATCGATGCGACCATGGAGGGAGAAATTTTTTTGGGGTTGTCGCTAACAACTTCGTAACGATTTGATATTTTTATATAATAGATTAGGATAATAATCTTCAATGTACACTTAATAAAAAAAAAAACCTTATCCTCAAATTCCTTTATTTTCCCGGTCAAAAAAATTTCCGCACATCACATATTTTTTCGGCCGTCACAGTGGCTCTCCTCCTTAATCTAATTTGTATTGAAGAGAAAATAACGCATATTATGGCCAGTAATGATCAGGCGGAAGTTTCTAAATGGACCTGTTTTGACAGAAATTTAAAAAAAATTCGCTTAGTTAAAAATTAAGGAAATTCGAAAAAAATATTTAAAAATAAGAAAATATTTAAAAATAACAATAATTAGGATTTTATAAAGTGGAGTGTAGCGAATAACTAGCACAGAATATCTTCTCCTGTTTAATTCAGCTGAAAATTAGCAATAAAAAATGTTATAGTGTTCAGTATTTTTCTTCGACGTAAATTAAATGCAAATATTCCATTATGTCGAGAAAAACTCGCACCCTTATCGAACCCTTACTAGTATTAATCCTCTTAGCAATCGTGGCGAATACAGTGGTTCCTTTGCTTTCTAATCCGTTTCGTTCCGTTTCCATTACCTTTCGTTGAAAGATGAAATCCGACAAAGTACCGACTAGCAGAAAATTGCTTAGTATATGTATCCACAATTTCTCAATGGAGGAAATACCAAGGAAGTAAAAATATACACGGAGTGTATGTCATTCATTGAGCCATTCATTAATGGAAATGGCCAGACGAACGTCGAGAACTCGGTCGAGATATTACAATAGAAACATTTTCCCCCGAATATTTGCGACCACTCAAAGTACGCTCGGCCCCTCCTCTGGAGCTATTTCACTCCGCAACGTCACATTACCGGTTACTATTACTGTACTAATTGCATTTTCTGGGGGTCGATTTTTCCTATATCGGGCCCTTGACGCTGGAGTGGGTCGAAGAAACGCCCGAGAACATTTCGTGCGGTCGATAAGAATTACATGGAATTGTTATGTTAATGATACAGAATAGCTTAATTCCAAGATGATAGAAGCAAAAACTCATTTCTATGGCTTGTCAGCTTCACTCGCTCGTTAGTCGGCTGCTCTCGGTTGGCTCGTTTGTTAGCTTCCGCCATAGTCTCTCTGTGCTGTGCGAGGGAAATTCTCTGTCATGGAAACATATAGCCGAAAAGGAGGATTGCTGATTCATTAAATTATACACGAGATTTCGTTAACATCATTAGGACATGACTGGAACTGACTGGATGAATGTACATGTATGAAAAATCACTTTGTGCTGACTCGAGTTGTAGGCGAGTGGTAAGGAAGAAAGTATAGCCATCGTCAATGTTGGGCTGGTTTTTGAAGAAATCGTACGCATAGTAGTGTGGGTGAAATAATGTTCCTAGATTGAGCTATGCGGATGTATAGGCGTTCCGTGAAATATATTCATATCTGAAAACCAAAATAACTTTTCGTTTTGAAATACGCCTGCCAAGTATGTCTAACATAGTAGCCTTATAGATCAGATATCCGATTAGTGTCGGCAAAAAGTGTAATGGGTGTATAAAGTAAATAGGTTTAGAAGCTGAATTGATATCGTAGAAACGTGGTTCGAACATGACAATCAGAATTCAGAATTCGCAAGAAGGTTTCGTAAACTAAAGAAAAATCGTTCGTACGGTACTCACTAAGCACTTTAAATTAAGAAAACACCTTATTGGGAAATCCCTAAATATCTTTGAGCAGCCTATGAGCGTTATGTAATCTTTCAGTATTCTAAATTTAAATGTTTTCCAGCACGTTTTAGCAAGATGTTACTCAAACTAATGTAAAATGGATGTTGTTCATAATAGAAAGTATGCGTATGTCATGCCCTTGGTATAGCAAGCTCTTTCATTTATACTTTTATATCACTGCTGACTAGTGAAATTGATATCATCCATGCCAATATGAAGCATTCGTAACCTCCTAATACCAGACATTTTCTAGCATAGAAGGATTCTTATGACAAAATATACTATCTTATCTATCTTCGTACACATTCCCGTCTTTTTTACCGTCGCTACCGTTACCTGTATCATGAATGACTTGGCAAGTGCATTAAAAGGTTCGATATGTACATTGTGTCTACCGTCGACGCTAGGGAGGTACATTATGTGCATGTTTGTTGCGGGAGATCGCGAAAGGGTGGTGTAAGTTAATGTATGTGGTACTCGTGTTAAAGAGATAGAATCCAAATAATGTGCAAAGATGAACAATGTTTCAAATATATGTTACTTGTGTAAATTATAGCTTGACAACTGAAGATGTGTTAAAGGTTAATATGAGCTATCAGGAAATCGACGGTCATAAATTATTTCCGCTGCCAGAGACATGTTAGGACAGGGACGTTAATGGTTTTCCTGGTTTTCACGTGGCTGTTTAAGCCATCGGGTGCTATCAGTCTGTAACCATTGGTGCGTAATCCGTTGTTAGCAACCCATGGCTCTTGGATTAAGATAAGCGTCTTCTCTGTCCTAGACAATCAAAGCAGCAGGGCAGCTGATGTTCCTTTAGAATGCTGATGGTTCACTTAAAGAACCGCCACAATCATTAATAATTGATTAGAGTTAGGTCGAGGTCCTCCTCCTTGAACATAAAAGCTGCCCTAGCCCCTTCCTCTGTATCCAAATCAAGAGGTCCAGGTAGTCACCCAGCTCGGAGGTAGTTCCGATCCTAGCTCCAACCGGCAAAAAGGGATTCTAGATACGATTCTTCGTCAGATGTTGTCCTTAGACAGGCGATGGACTCCTTTCCAAGTGGCTTCCCTGCCGTTTCAGCCACCCGTTTTATTTATTTATTGATTTGTGTATCACTTGCGCTACAGATACAAATATTACAACTTCAAGAAAGAAAAAAAAATGAAACATGAAAATGAAATAACAGAAATGATTGAGTAATTTGAAATACCAGACAAAGAATAAGAGAACACATGTGGAGTATTTATATATGAGAAAGACATCTGGTGACACTTCAAAATGTTCAGTGGCAAGAAGTTGTTTTGACACCAGAGATTAAGAGCAAACAGGTCAGCTTGCAATTGGTGATAATCGTTCCCAGACTTGATTGTTCTCTATAATTTTAAGTCATCCGCATATAAAAGACAGGAAGAGTTGATAACAGAAGGTAGGTCATTGACAAACAAGATAAAAAGTAAGGGATCTATGATATAGCCCTGAGGAACTCCGGATGTGTGAAATATAGAAAAAGTAATGGAACCATTTACAGTGACTCTGCACGGACGACTATGAAGATTGGAGGAGAACCAGGAGAGGAAGGGACCAAAACACCGAACCCATTAAGTTTAAGTAGTAGCAGACTATGGTGCACAGAATCAAAAGCCTTCGAAAAGTCTGTATAAATTACATCAACTTGACGTTGACAATCGAATGCAATCGCGACTAAATTAGTGCTGGTCAGCAGCAAGTAAAGGTTCTAGACACGGATAAATTCTATTATAGACAAGGCGTTCAAGGATTTTACTACAACAGCAGAGGAGGGAGGGATATAGGACGATAATTAGAAACAAAGGAAGAATCACCACATTTGAAGATTGGGAAAATATTGGTAGATTTCCATAAAGAAAGGAATATACCAGGTGTAAGGCTAAAGGATAGCTAAAGGAACACAGAGCGAGGATGAGAGGGGTTTGACAAGGATATTAGAAATTCCATGAGGACCGGAACTAGCACTAGAATTTAAAGTATGCATAAGAATTTCGACTTTCAAAGGGTTGGTACGAAACATGGATAGTTCAGGAGAGGTATGGGAGACAGCGGGAACTATCGAGGTATTCGGTGGTTTTTTTTGTAAAGGAGGAAGAAAAAAAGGCAGGAAATAAATCACAAATAGCCTGAAGAGTGGAAGCAGTTATCTCATCAAGATACATAGAGCGAGGAAATAGATATAGGACCAACCGGATTTTGATTGATTAGAACAGATTGAAACCTCGATGTTCAAAATGTAGTCACGCATTGCCTGCCTGGGCACTTTTTTTTATTATCAGAACGCATACTACGGAATTCCTGAATGTCAGTAGGTGAACTCGTCTTCTTCAGCTTTTCACGAGCTTTAAGAGCATCAGAAACTTTCAATGTGAACCAAAAAGATGTTTAAAGTAAAATGAAAAATAAGGTTAGAAAGAGTAAAACTTGGATAATGCACAATTAACATCCAATTCTTCGAAAAATGAATACCAATTGATATAACTGATTTCAGAAGACATTTTCTGAAAGTCAGCATTATTGACGTTGTAACGCTGAAAAGAAGGACATTGATTCCTTACCTGTAAGTTGAGGTCAACATCAACCAGGAGAGGAGGGTGTTGAGGATTAGGTTGCACATACGCAAAAGGAGCAAAAGAGAGAGAAAGTGAATCTAAGGGAACGCTAAAACGAACTAAATTAGGGATTCTGTTATTGGTGTTACAAAGGTAGTTAATTTGAGAATTAGAACACAGTGAAAGAAAGGAAGAAGTCGCAACGGAGAGGTGATAGTAGGATAGTAAAGTGAGGTTATTGGAGTCCCATTCCAAAATAGGCATGTGGAAGTCGCCAAACATTAGGAGGGGAGTTGAAGGAAATCGAGAGAGAATGACACTAGAAAGCTCAGCGAAAAAACATTCGTATGTAGTGGCAGACAAATTACAGGGGATATAAATACAACAGACCAGTCGATCGGAAGTTGGGGAAAGGATAACACGTACAACAATACACTCAACAGGAGTAGACGGAAAAAATTCGGCACAGATTGTTCCACGAAAAATGTTATAGATGGCGATTAAAACGCCTCCGCTATCGGCTTTGCAAGAAGCAACGCGATCACGACCTGCCCGGAAAACGGTGTTACATGGAAGGAATTCTCTGTTTAGAATATATTCGGTAGGTCATGTTTCTGTGAAACAGATAATATGATGAACATCTAAAGTACTCGCGTGCAAAACTTCATTAAGTTTGGTCCACAAACCGCGAACATTTTGGTAAAAAATACAAAGCTAAGTACATCTATTAGTTAGGCATGTAAAACTTGTTTGACGCTATTGTGAAAATTTTTCCGTTGGCGTAGTTGAAACTCTTTAACAAGAATTCCAGAAGGGCAAAACTCCGGCGCTAGTACGGTGTCCAAACGAGCAGATACAACGATCTTGAAAAAGGAGTAGCCCTGTCTGGCGTGAGTTTAACGCAGAATAAAATGCTAGGTGAAAAGCCAAGCCTAGACGTGATGAATTTCATGATATCCTCTGCAGATACCCATTAGCTATCAAACTTACGAAAACTTGGAGTGATGGGCTGCTACAGCTGGGCCTGAGTTGAATTTAGTTGCTTCTGACTTCGTGCTCAGATTCCAGCTGGTAGAGAAGGCGGTAGAGAAGGCAGATACTGAATCTCCCAAACCAGAGTTTTTTGGCCTATCGCTTTGGTAAATTTGCAGGGCCCATTTATCGACTCTGTACCTGATAATACTCTTTTGGGCATCCAAAACTGGCAGTGCCTCTAAATTTATGATAAAGAGGGACTCCCGCCAATTATCAGCCCGCTCACCAATTTTCACAAGCCTCCATTCCTACGTAGCAACATCTGGGTTGAAGAGCCGACCGATGTTCAGGATTTCCACTGAATCCGAATAGACAGAGAATCCATGCCTTGGATCTGACCTTACGCACCAGCTTTATCTTGGCGCCTAGTCAGAGTTCCCGAGCTCGTAGAAATCAGTCAATCGTTAGTCTTCGCATACAGCCAGCCTGATTCCTTTGTACCAGTCCACGTCGTCCCCCATAAATGGAGGACTCGAACTGGCCTTTTGCAGCGTGCAATAGTCCCCGAATAAAGCCTGCCTTATTTTAAGTCAATTTTCGAAGGAGATGATTCCACTTCACTTGCTGGTTTCAATGATGGTCCAAACAATGCACTCTTTGGCCATTTCATTAAATGGCCGAGTTATGGCCTTCTGTTATTTTTTTACAATCCTGCCTGCCCTGATTCTTTGGCTCAACTGACCTTTTTATTTCTGTGCTGAATCTGCTGGGCTAAAAAGGAGCGGGTGCTCCCCAATAAGTGTTGTTGTGCATTGAAAGGACTTTTTATCCTTGTCGGGCACTATGTTAAGGGGGACGTTTTTTTCGCTTCCTCAGAACTTTGAAGGCTGCTATTTGAGTTTCGTAAAACCCGAGAAATGTTGGCGGAAGAGCGTTGCGTGCCTGAAGAAGAGGCGGCACCAGAGGTAGCACTGGTGGACGATCGGGCTGGCTCATTCGCCGTGAACATCCTGCCATCCTGCTCACAATCGGTTTTCTTGACTTTCCTCAGGCCAGGCTTGGTGACCAAAGCCTCGGGACCACCGGAAGCAGGGGTTGAATATATGCTGAAGGTCAGTGGAGCTGACGTATTTGTCATATCTCCACTTCCTGGGTCTTTAGCTGCAGCCGACTTTTACCTAAGAATCTTACAGTAGCTTGATTGCTGCCTAAGGGTTTGGAGCTTAGAACTAGTTGACTTCTTCAGGTTTTGTCTCAAAGTCTGCCTTAGCGAAAACTGTTTCGTCGAGATTTAATCCAGTTGGGTAGCTAATATCTTTGACAGCTCATAAAATGCGACATCATACGAAAATTGACTAATAAAGTGTCGAACTTTCGTTTTGCCATAATCTTGTCGCAATTTAAACTAAATAGCTATGCAATCAAATTTACAATATGTTATATTTTTTGATATATTTCAAGTTGACAATAAACTAACAAAAATCAACATCTTATGTTAAAATCGTCTTCGTAAAAAATGTAAAATATCCACGCACAAGACGAGGCGATATCACGTTACAGGCTGATTTACTATTCAACACGTAGACGCGTCTAGCTGGCTGGCATCAGTTAGGCTTCAGTTGAATTACTCGCTAATAACATTTCAATTAAGCCAAAGCGCACCTTCGTTGAAATAATGGTTTTTGGATCGGTAGTTAAATACACTGTCTTCTTTTAAGCTTGCTGGCATCGACCCACCGCCTGACCGGTGTCGTCTTTCAACCACAGGACATTCCTTGGCTCCGTCAAATCAGAAAGGTATTTCATTTAGGTCGGACCGTAGTCGACGAGCAAAACAAATAATAAGTTTGTTATTTTTGGATTAAGGCTTCATTTGTCAGTTCACGTCAATTCATTGTACAGCTAGCTTGTCGATGGGCTAAGTTGGTCGCAGGACCATCCCTCTAATTCAATTTGGTTTGCAGCCGTCGATGACTTTGTGTCAGTCCTAGTGTCAGGCTTCAATAGTGCCTTAATTAAACAGGCATATGAATGCAAGGAGCTGTCAATGTCACTCGGACCTATTCTGAGCTCAATGAATTATTTATTCAACAATTCACACGTTATTTAGTCACTAATTTAACGAAAACGACCATTTCTTCCAAATTAGTCTCGAATGGCCACATTAATACTGTCAGGCATTTATTATTCAGCGTCGTAAAGCGAAGCTATCAGGAAATTGTGTTCGGGGAAGGTTAAAATAGAGTGGAATTTGATTCGAGTCATCAAACGTCTCGACAGACCGGCAGACAGATGAATTGAAGAGGCGAAGTATGTTACTGTAACTTTGTCTAGCCAGATTGCAATATCAGATAATCTATTTTCAGTCGGTGGAATGTGATACTAAATGACTTGGTTTTCTCACTAAATTCCTCGTGAGATATTGATAAATTCCCGATTTCGATGTGTGTTGTTATCTTTCAGTAAATATAAAATAGAAACTGAACTGCACAAATAGTGTCAAAGTATCTTGATCTAATGCAATCGTTTGGAAAGATTAAAAGTTTCTCTAAACAAAAAAGCATTCAAAATTGTTTGCTCAGCACTAAGTCGTATAGCTTCTGTTTACTTTGCCTGATCCCATTCATAGTTTGTTTGACTTTTCAAATATTTATTGTCGGTACATTTCGGACTTGCCGTCCATCTGCAATAATCAATCCGAAGACAAGTTGATATCTTGTGCAAATGTCGATGAATAAATGGACTTGTTCGGATTTCTTCTCATTTTTCACTTCAGTACGGATGCCTTCTTTCACTCGCCTCGCCCATTTCCAACAGATTACGCTACGTGACATTAGATAACAACACATTGCTTTCGTTCCGCCTGACTAGAACCGCTGATTGTGTCACTTGACGTACGCTTTTGTTGAAAAAGTCGGAACGCAACTCGTTTCCGAAGACACTTTGCAGGAGAGCGGAGGTAAACTACAGGAAACCGTTGTCGAATAGCCTCTGCCGTCAAGAGCAGTATTCGGAGCAGTTCCGGCAGCTCATGTGAATGCAAGCAACGGGGATAACAAGATGCTTTCAGCGGAAACTCTTCATTCATAAGAAACGAGCGTGAAGAATGTAGCCCAGTAGATCTCGAGGCGGCGGCTGTGTGAAATCTGGACGAACCGAACGAGCGTTCAAGAATGTGGAGTTTTCTCTAGACTGCCAATAAAAAACGTTCTACTGTGCTGCTCGATTTCGCCATGTAGCACCTTGCAGTATCCAATCTTGTAGTCAGTACGGGATCATAGCGTGGCCCGTTGAAAGCAGGCACACATCACTAGTCCAACGGGACCGTCGCACATGCTTTATGAGATATTTCCGCATCTTAGTTGTCGTCTTCATCTTCTTCGTATGGAAGTGCAGATATTGTGTATGCTGAAGAAAGTCGAAGATTAATGGCATCTCTTAGCTCCATAAGTGAGATGTTAAATTGAAAATTCTATTGGTAGCGTGTGACGTTTCCCGGAGCTGAACTGTGTCTTCGACCTACTAGATCGAGGGCAGATGCTAAACATACAGTAGTAAATTGAGTTGGAAGTAGTTCTAGGGGGATATGTATCAATCCGATTATAATTAAGCGACAGTGCATTCACTTTATAGCGATAAAGAAATGGTTGAAGGCAAACAAATGTGCCCATGGTGCATAAAAGTCATAACATGTTCTTAAATGCAGAAATTGCATTCTTGTTCTTTTATAATTGAGTTTTCTACTGAGTTCTTAATAGTTCTTTGATCATCAAGCTGATTGACCTCTTGTAGTTTTTGGTTGATTCAAGATGATAAATTGAAGTGATTAAAAAATTAAAAAATTCGAACCTGGAGCTACCTTATGAAAAAATTCCTCAACAAATACATCTATACAAACATGATCAACACGATTACTGAAAAAAAAATCCATATGGTACGTAGTCCTATGTAACATAGCGCAGCATTTATGGTCGCATACGCTATATACGAGAGTTGATCAATAAGTAATGATAATCCGTTATTTCCAGTACGCATAAAATTCCAAATAAAAATTTGTTTACTACCACATATACTCACTAAGTCAGCATAAAATAAAACATATAAATAGGCCATGATTCCGGGGAGGTACATTCATTTGAATACGAACAGTCGAAGGGAGAACATCAAAATTGAGAAAAACTAAATTAGAGCTGTCATTAAGTATCTCTGTTTGAAAAAATTGTCTACCAGAGACATACATGGTGACATGGTGGAAACATTAGGGGACTCTGCTCCTCCATATTCCACCGTTGCACGCTAGGCCAAGCAGTTTAAGCTGGGAAGAGCATCCACTGAAGATGAACACCGCGAAGGACATCCATCCACATCCCTCACTGAAGATAACGTAAAAAAAGTCGAAGACGACGTGTTGGCAGATCAAAGAGTGACCATCAGGCATGTAGCTGAGGTCACAGGGATATCATATGGTAGTGTTAGAAAATTTTTTGCCAACAAATAACATATGACCGAGAATGTTAACGGATGACCATAAGAAGAAACGAGTCGGCATTTCAAGGATGAATCTCAAAAAGATCCAGGCAGATCAGGAGAATTTTTCGTCACGTTTCGTGATCATGGAGACCGGGATCCACCATTTTGATCCAGAAGCCAAAATGCAATCGATGACCTGGAAGCGACCCTCTTCACCGACGCCGAAGAAATTCAAAGTGTCGAGTTCGGCAGGAAAGGTTATGGCATCAGTTTTTTGGGACGCTGAAGGAATTATTATGGTAGAATATTTGGAAAAGGCAGCCACTATATCAGACTCTTACTACGCAGACCAAATAAGAAGATTGCGAGACACAATGAAGGAAAAAAAACGTGGCAAACTGCGAGCCGGAGCTCTGGCTCACAAGCCTGCAGTTACGATGGATGCAATTAAAGAAACAGGATTCCAACTGCTTGACACGCGTCCTATTCACCAGATCTAGCTCCCAGTGGATTCCAACTCCCTCTTTCCTCGGCTCAAACAACACTTTCGGGGTAAGAAATTTGAAGATGATAGCGAAGTGATGGCCGCTGTTGAGGCATTTTGCGAGAGTCAAGATAAAGAATTTTTTTCTAAGGGTATCCTGGGTTTGGAAAAAAGATGGACTAAGTGTATTAACTTGTTAAGAGACTATGTTGAAAAATAAATACATCTTATAAGTTTAATCACCTTGGTTTATATTCATTATCATTACTTATTGATCAACCCCCGTATATAGAGTACCACGATCTACAAAATAAAGCTCCCAGCGCCAAATATCACAATCTGCAGGGAACACTCTCTTATGTTGTGCAAGCAGTGGGCTTGCCTCGAGAAATCGAGTTCATTCCTTCACAAGAAGATACCAATAACCCTGGATTGGAACCAATTGTATCGCGCTTTATCTATCGTTACAGTAGAGGCTGCTTAATGCGCCTTTCGTTGTTCGAATTTTCATTCACTCATATTTCACCGTAGCTTTTGTTAGCAAATCGCGAAACTTCATTTGTTCATTTTGCTTGCAGGAGTGATCTTCCCAAAAGAGGTACATACATACAAGTGATCTTCCTACAAAAGGCAAAACCATCACATTAGCCGCGGTAGATGTCATTGATAATCTATGCCCAAAAACCATTTTTGAATTATTTTGTTTTTAATTCACATTAAATGCTTTTCGTTTAGAAAACAAAAGTGTGGTTCGAGTAGTTTCAAAAGTCAGCAGTTTACTTCACTCTTACTGCATGTTTCAGCTGAGTTTTGTTTCGACCATCAGACTCCAAAATGGTTGTTGTACACTGAAAAAAATCCACATAGCGCGCAGAGCCATGTAACATAGCGCATTATTTATGGCCCCATACGCCATGTACATAGATCTCTGAGCCATGCAATATGGCTCCCAGCGCCATAATGTCAGAATCTACATAGCGCGTGGTCCCATGTTACATGGCACAGCATTTATGGTGCCACACGCTATGTACATAGTACCCTGAGCCATGCAGTATAGCTCCCATCGCCATAATTACATGGCGCAGAAATTATGGCCCCACACGCCATATTACATAGTGCCATGAGCCATGTAATACGGCTTATGACACTACAATTATAACTCGCAGCCATGCTGTGTGAGGAGATGTATAAATATCAGCAAGCTTCTTGAGTATAGAAGAGGATATGATATGGTCTTTGACGCAGTTGATGATATCTTCAGATGCTCAGAAGTTAGAAGGCTCGTGGTCTTTTGTTGGCTGGATCATCTTCATGTAGAAAATACATATTGGCCGAGGCCCAGCGAGCCGAAGTCAGACGAGACCGCCAACATGTGGACGGCATTTGACAGCTCGTCACGAAATCGCGTTGACTTGTGCTCAAAACCCACACCGATCGGAAGTCGCACGAGCGCCGGCGGGACCGTATCAGGTGCACTGAAAAAACACATAGCGCCAGACGCCATAATTTATAGACTTCTGGCGCCATGTACATGGTCGATTTGTGATAAAATATTGCGCCACACGCTATAGTACATAGGAGCAGACGCTATGCTTATAGCCCCTCCACGCCATGCACCATAGTCCTCCACGCCATGCACTATAGTTCTCCACGCCATGTGCTATAGTCCTCCACGCCATGTAATATAGTCCGCCACGCCATGTACATGGCGTGGAGGACTATAATACATGGCGTGTAGACCTATGTACTTTTCGCCATGCATTATGGCGTGTGGCGCTATATTTTATCACAATCCCTAAATCGACTATGTACATGGCGCCAGAAGTCTATAAATTATGGCGTCTGGCGCCATGTATTTTCTCAGTGTAGAATTACTTTACTTTCGTTAGAACCATTTTCTTGTAACTATTTTTTGCACGCAGCTAGTACGAGTAGTGTCACTGTATCCATACTAGAACTTTGCTAAAATCACAGACGCGATAGATTCTCTAACATTGATTTCCTGTTGACTCCATGGAATCCAAGTAACGTTCATCGTTCGTCATATCCCATTCCTGCCAATGTGTCCTGATTCGATCATGAAGTAATTCAATTGAAATAAACATCATTATTAGATTGCCGGATTTTTCACACATGCATTATGCTCCGTTCGATGCACCATCCCCAACCCTTCTGTCATTTCCAAACTAGAATCGTACTCTAGCCAAATTGTCATAAATTAATCGAATTTCTATTTTCTATTATTTTCCTGGTAGCCGCAACATTTCATCCACTCTTGCTGGTGCAATAGAATTAACACATATACATAGGTATGCATCCCTAATACATGTAACTGATCGCACAAATGCACACAAATGAAACGAGCTTTATTCGCAATGTACTCCACAAATTTGCTGAGTGGTTGACCCTCTGTCATTTCAAAACGGCCACCGAAATTCTACTTCACTCTCCCGTTCCTGCCATTCGGTTGACGACCGCCAGGACATATAAATAATCAGCAAGTTGAAAATCATGATTCCACAAAATCCGCATGTATCATTTTCGAACATAAAGAGATGCATGACCGCGTGTTTTTGGAGATGGGGATAAAATGCGGGTGGAGCGGTGTAGCAGAAATTAATAGCATGTGCGAATTAGTAGAGCTGTTTGTCAACGTAACATGTATTGTGGATTTCGGCGGCATTTTAGAACTAGCCTTCTGGGATAGTGTTGGAAATAAAACCAGAGTGAACGTTGAAGGACGTAAAAGATGGGAAATTGGGCGGTGAATGGAGTTTGAGTGGTTATCGCTAGGACGAAAAGTGAAAATTGTCTGCACATATATGACAGAACGTGAAAGAAGTGCTTAAAATATACGAGAGATTGGGAACGCATAAACGCCATAAAATTTGTGAACGTGTTTGCTGGTTTAAGTTGATAGCTGATAAATTGAAAGAGGATTGAATCCTTTCGCAATATATTATCACGTCTTTTGATTCTGCTAAAACTGATTTGAAATTATATTTGTTCCAAAAAAAAAATCGATAAGCAAAAACTAGAATTCCTTATAGAAAATATATCGTACTCAAATACACTACCGCGTAAAATACTTCGGACATCTACTGTATTTATTTTTCCTTTACTGTCACGCTCATAGCATCGTTTCCGTAGCGGCTGCTGGTAACGGCGAATTTCGCATGCTTAACGCAGCTTTTCTCGGAATGTGCTAGCAGTCCACGAAGTTTCTAATTGATTCCTTTGACTTGAAGCTTTCGTGCAGTCCTATTATTATCATTGTTTATTGTATTCTGACTGTTGAATGAGTAATTGCATATCTTTTGATTGATCTAGTTTCATATCTTGTGATTTTAAATTGATCTACCACTGCCAGAAGGTTGCTCACAGTGATGTGGATATCCTAAAAGGAAGAGGGTGAGAACACCGAAGAAGTTTATTTCTAGTGCCAAACCGGGGCAAGCAAGCAGTAAAGAATCTGTGCAACTAGTGGGTGGTAACGCCAAGCAAATGAGTGAAGAGTGGACCAAGTTCGAAAGGTAAAAAAAGAAGCAACTGCAACGGAGGCCTCGCCCGGAGGCAATGATTATCACTACTAAGGACGGCGTTACATACACGGACGTCAAGGCAGACCCTACTTTAAAGGACCTAAGTGACAACGTCAGCCGCATTCGACGGACACAGACGGACTGCCTGTTGCTCGAACGTAAACCTGGCGGTTCCGAGCATGAAAAATTCAAGGCGAAAATTGAGGCCTCTCTTAGCGAACAGGCGAACGTACAAGTGAACTGCCAGAATGCCTTAAGGACCAACTAGGGCTGACAAACGTGTTGGAATCAAATATCGCGGGTCTTAGAAGATTTGCCTTAGCAGCAGGCAGAGTCCGATTCGGGTGGGTAATTTGTAGATTACGGGAACATATTTCCATGAAAAGGTGTTTTAAATGCCTCGAACAACTGCACAAACCCGCAGGATCGATCAAAGCTGTGTCGAAAATGTGGAGAAGAAGGCCACGTTGCCAAAAATTGCAATAAGGACCCGAATTGCCTCCATTGCAAGGGAAACCGAAAGTTAGGATAACAAGCACGTAACGGGTAGCAGTAGCTGTCCAGTTTTCAAGAAGGCGTTAAACTCGAGGCGAAATTGAAGATCATCCAACTGACTCTCAATCATTGTCGAGCAGCGCAGGATTTGCTTTCACAGTCGGTCTACGAGCTCAAAGCCGACGTAGCCATAATTTGCGAGTAACATTGAAATTTCCATAGTGGCGTCTGGGCGACAGATGCGAGCGGTAAAGCATCAGTATGAGCGTGTTGGAATCGAGCGTTCCAGGACGTATTGCTACAACCGGGAAGTGGTTATGCATGTGCTAAAATCGATGGCATCTATGTATATAGTTATTGCGCAGCACTGAGTCTGACACTGGCGAAATATGAACGAATGGTGGACAGCATAGCCATGAAGGCAAAATGGAACAATCCAAAGCTCATAGCCGGCGGCTTCAACGCCTGGGCTGAGGAGTGGGGAAGCAAGAAAACCAACGTTAGGGGGCGAGTTTTATTGGAAGCTATTTCGCACTTAAATATCGTCCTCGGAAACAATGGGAACGCCAACACCTTCAGTAGGCGAGAGCTGGGTTCTATCGTATACCTCACTTTTGTGAGCGACGCTCTAGTGAAGGACTTACAGTGGTTGGTTAGCAAGCACTACAGGTACGGTGACCATCAGGCCATAATATCTACGGTGAACTGCATACGTAGCAAAAACACAATGTGTGCGAGTTCCCAGAGAAAAAGCATGTTTGGCTGGTCATCAAAAAGGCTAGACAAAGAAACGTTCCGGGAAATGCTAGCCCCTGATATGGAACTGGACGGAACTGCGTCGACGAAGGCCGCGCAAATCGTCAGTGAGATACAGCGGGCGTGTGATGCTTCCATGCCACGATCTTCTCTCCACAAGACCAGAATGGCAAATTATTGGTGGAATACAGAAATCCAGGAGCTTCGGAAAAAATGTCTTAAAGCTAGACGATGTAGCCAGCGCCGCAGGAATACTCCAGATTACGAGAACTTGCAGAACCAGTATAAATGCGCCCAGAAAAACCAACAACTTGCAATCGCTAAGAGCAAGAAGTTGTGTAACGAGGCCGATTTGGATCCATGGGGTGGAGCGTACAAAGCCGTTATGACTAGAATAAAACGAAAGATTCTCCTCAAATAAAGTGTCCGAAGATGCTCCAGGAAATAATCGCAACGCTATTTCCACAGAATCGAGGCGATAGCCTAACGAAAATAGAGGTAGACCCTCAAAACGTGCCGGCAGTAAGCAGAGACGAAGTATTGGCAGCCATACGAAAAATCGATGACGAAAAAGCGTCTGGATTACCTGAGATACCGAATAAAGCACTTAAGCTGGCGGTAAAGGAGATACCAAATGTCTTCGCTGATACATTCACAACGTGCCTACGAGAAGGTGTTTTCCTCAAGCAGTGGAAGCAACAGAAACTATAAACCTTTTAGGGAGGCATCATTTTATAGGCCCATATGCTTACAAAATACGATGGAGAAAATTTTCGAGCGGGTGATATACGAACGACTGTTGTCGGAAATCGAATGGGAAAACAGACTATCGGACCGTCAAATCGGTTTTCGGAAAATGCGATCAACTGTGGACGCTGTCAGAATGGTATCGGACATGGCAATGAACGCGAGAGATAATGGAGGCTGCTGTGCCGTGGTCACGTTAGACGTAAAGAACGGGCTATAACTCTACGAGGTGGAGCCGTATTGTAGGACACTGTTCGATAATAGAGTGTCACGCTATTTGGCATCTATAATCGTCGACTATTTCAGGGAAAGAACCTTATGTTACGACCCAGATAAAAGACCAAAGACCCCTGATTTAGAACGTAATATACGGCGAGATCGTAAGGCTACGAGTACCCAGAAATGTGGTGGTGGTAGGTTTCGCCGACGATATTGGCATCGTGATTTCAACCCGTCATCTCGAAGAAGTTGAAATCTACGCAAGCAAAGCAATCTGGGCGGTTAAATCATGGCTTTGTCGCGCTGGGCTCAAACTAGCCGACCGAAGAACGGAAACGGTACGAATCACGAAGCGGTGGAAAGTGCTAGTAGTACGGATAAAGGTTGGTGACTGCATAATTACCCCTCAGCCTGCTATAAAATACTTAGGGGTACCTTCATCTGGAGAAAGCAGACAAGAAGGCATCCGTTGTCCGTTCGGCATTTGTTAGAATGCTAGCCAATATTGGCGGCCCGAAGCAAAGCTGAAGGCTATCAAAAGTGGTTGCTTCTATTCTAATGTACGAAGCACCAGTGTGGGCACCAGCGCTGCGAATAAAATCGAATCGGTAAAAAATGCAAGCAGCCTACCGGCTGATTGCACTTCGAAGTTGCTGCACCTTTCGAACAACGTCTTACGAGGCAACGGGTGTTAGAGCCAGCATGCTACCCATCGAAATTCTTGCGGATGAAGCGTTTCGACTCTATAAAAACGAAGCACAGACAGCAAGCACGCGGAAGATTTAAAGACAAGTGTCAATGCGCTCACGGCAGCGTAGTACGTTGGACGAACACATTAATCTCCAACGTTGTGCAATGGGCTTCAGGAAGCCACGGAAAAACAAGCTATGACAGGACTGGTCGTTAGTATCTGCATCGCTTTGGACACGACACCTCACCGGACTGTCCAGTCTGCAAAAATGTACCCGTGGATGCGGAACACGTTATGTTCAGCTGTCCGCGCTTCGATGCATGTAGAAGTAGCCTAGAGACGGCACCAGGAACAAGGATATCAGCGGTAAATATCCCAAACTGCGTGGAGTACCGTCGAAACAGCACTCAAAAATATACCCCGCAAACTGCGTGACGTGGAAAGGAACAGAAAGAAGGAAGAAGAAAGGATATTGAGAAGCAGCTAAGAGCTAATCTGTAAGAAGCTAATCTGTCCTATCATTTCCCATGATTTGCCTGCTTGGTCGAATTTTTCCTTACAACAAATCGAGAAGATAAGATCAACGGAGTAGAAGACCCTTTCCCAACTTCCATCGTAGACTGCACTTCTATAAATTCTATACCAATCCCACCCTTTATACCTTTATTCTTACCTGTGAAGACAAACTCTACTGCCTCGGAGCCCAAAATTATAATCTGAATTCTATATATAATTATAGTTTATATTATATTTTATATATTTTTCAGATATAATTTACATGATATCGAGCTGCATCTTCCTTGACTGTTTTGTTTAGCGTCAAAGTTCGAAAGTGGGACAAAAACCCTTTCTATAGGGGATTCATCTAGAACCGTGTTCCAAACGTACTGTAAAAGATCAAAGAATCCATTTAAAATACTTCGGAAGCAGATAACACATTATATGACGCAGGGTGGTGTAAAGCACTCAAGCTAGGAACGTGTGAAGATCAACGTTCCGGCGACTTCTACAAACATATGATCTCCGCATTCAGCGTAACTTTGATTAGGCGCCAAATTGAAGGTGGTGCTGAAGGACGAAATCCCCAGTCGAAGGACGAAATCCCAAAAAAAACTCTAGAGATCGTCAGTGGTTTTTGCCCTGACCTTCCTACGAAGGTTTGGAGGGCTGCTGAAATTGGAGACCCAGCTCAGAATCGACCGTCATTCGAAACGAGGAGCCAGTATCGGTATTAGTGGCCCGAAAACAAATAACAAGTAAATTAACATGACGTTTATATCGGTGTGGTCGGGCTAAGGGCTCTAAACCGAAGGGTCTTGAAAACATTCCGCAAAACCTGAAATAGGAAGCTGTAGGTTTCTTTCTCAGATGTCACTCGTTAAGAGGTGACATCTGAGAAAGAATCATGTGCAGAATGCCGTTGCTTTGGTGGATTTAGTGCTGGAACTACCTTTGAGTTGGATGTATGTTTAGTCCTTTTGAATCTGGGAATGCAGGAAAGATGTGAGGACGTGGACTAATAGGTGATAATGAAGATTCTTCAAATTAATCTTCAACGTAGCTACAGCAGCCCCGAACCTCTGCATGTAGCGGAAATAGATCGGAATGCTTGTTGGTTTGTTTCTTTCCATACAGCACACGGTAATAGTACGAATTTTCCTTGTGACGCCGTCAAGAATGTAGTTCAGATAGCCAGAAGTATTTGTGTGCCACTTGTTCTAATATGCAGAAATATTACATTTGTTAAGAATTTTCCCATTTTGAACCACCAGATGCACAAAAAGCAGAAAATGTTTGTAATCAAACAGTATCGAACACATCAGTAGACACATAACTATAAATAAGTAAGCCGCAATGTCTTATTGAATAATGCATCAACCACTATCTTCACCCATAGATTTCACGTCGGTTTTGTCTTCAATCACTTTAGCGTTTGTATGACCATGGCTATTTTGGAGAGATTTCGGCGAACTTTTCTTTCCACATTGTTTCCCTAGTCATCTTTCTGCAACAAAAAATAACTGTCATGTCGACCAATCACACTAGCCAATTACTCTGCCGTTTCTCACTCATCTCTGCCCTTTTAATCCCAACTAATAAACCACCAGAACCTTTAATGAACACACATATATCTTTTTCTCATTCGGTACACTCATTGTCTCTGTAATTGCTTTCATATAATTAAAGCAGCAAGAAAGGGAAAGTAGCTATTATTGGAATGTCCTGGACTATAATATGTGTAATTAAAACTACCCTCCAGATCTGAACTGAGCAGCAAATTTCCAAAAATCCTCTTTACTCTCCCCCCAATAGTCGAAATTGTTCATATGTGAAAACATAGACACTGGAGCACTATCAAGTGGAATCAACTACTCTTCGGGCACGGACAGTAGCTACGACAACAACAGTAATAGTAACGGGTATTCATTATTTTCCTTACAAAAGGTTAAATTTATTAATGTCCGACCCTTTTAGTTACTCAATCAGTATCAGGATAAATGTGGAAAATTCAATACGAAGAGCGGGCTGGTCTGGTGTCCTTCCATTGTTGTGAGCGTCGAAGCAGCCACCGGTAACTTGAACCCGGTCCATGCTCTTTGCACGCCACTCATGACCCATCCCTTCGCTCTGCCATGGCTTGCCTAGTCTGCGCCATCCTCCTTCGATCTCATCCCCAACGCGTCCGTAATATCGATTTGGCTGCTTAATTAGCTGAAGCTTAGATTAGCTCACATTGTTACCCAGTCAACATCTATCACATCGTATAATGGATGGATAGTGTATCTCCGTGCTTCAGTGATGCAAGGCTTGATTGAGTGATGGTTCGGACGTTGGGATGGGAATATGTAGTTGTTGCGGCAGAGTATCTATCCGAACATTTTCGAACCAGAAATCGTATGAGACGTAAGCGCTAGATGAATCACTGTGGTGAAGTGTATACATCGCGCTTGCCGCGAGCAAGAACGCTATCCTCGATGTTTCCTGTTTACATAACGCATCATGAAAATTAAATGGTATGCTTAGCTAAACCAATTATTCATGGCCACCGTTTTGTTATTTCGCCACCGTTAAATTATTATTACAATTCCTTAGCAGTGCCCTGAGTGTGCAGACATGTAAGCGACGACGGCACGAGGGCGAGGAATGGCAAATGGTATTCTCTTTGCCCGAAGGAGCGAACCAGCTAGGAGCTAACCGCCAGAATCGAAGAAGTACGAGCTTTCGTAGCTGGCTCAGAGCTATCAAGACGCCTGATGTTTGACAATATAATACCGTTTTTATTCTATGTCGCCGCAATCATATCGTTCTTGGTTTATTGTAATGGGTGAAACAAGTCGAAGACATCTGATATTTGTGTAACCTTTGCAGCAACCCAAACGAACACATGTACCTCGTACACGGTTAGCTGGCCGCCGGGTTCTCCCGCTTGCCTGAACGTTTGGGTGTCGAGCCCTTCCTCTACCTTCTGACGACTTCCTTCCTCGCCGTACAGCTCTATTGCCCTTATGTTTTATGTTCCGTTCATTTATTGGATTTGTGAATTGTTCGAAAGGAAGACAGAAGGAAATGGAAACGAGAATGTGAAATTTGACGTCAAATAATAATTGCCGTTTTGTAAAGTGACAGGGCACAGAAACGGAAAAGGGTAGTTAGGATTTCATTTACAGTGCCGGGTTCACGTCTTTACCTATTGCTCCAGTTGTGCTTTGATATTCCGGGAACGCTCTCTACGCATTAGCCTGGCGGCAGTGACGCTAGGGTGAGTTCTGACAGATATTCGTGTTGTTTTTGGTCTCAACATAAATTTTCAGGTATTTCCGAGAAGATAATGGTTATTAAAACGACCTGGGAAGATCAGCATTTCTAGATTACGTAAGATACAGATACAGGGAAAGTGTAAAACATACAAATACGATGAAAGTTTTGAATTTCACGCTTAATTTGTTCGTTATAGCTTTTAGTTAGCATTTATCTTTTGAACACAAGGACTAATGCTGCTGGGAAATCTCTGACATGTACAAGTTAGTATGGCGCGACGACCACAACAATGTGATGTCATAAAGTTTTAGGGCAGGTAACATTATCTTCCATTTGACAGAAGAATGAAAGTTTAATATACGATAAGAAAATGAGAGAGATTTTGCTGTGATTTATTTGAAGAGTTTTGTGGCTGGAAGGATGTGAATATAAGTAGTTCTCTCAATTATGTTCAATGTTAACTCCCATTCGACTGTTAAAAGCTCATTCAGTGCTATTGCCGGAAGAGCTTCTCTGGCTTACATTGACATTGAAGTGACATTGGTTATGAAATTAATTTGCGACTTTTTTTTGCGACTTTTTTTTTGCGACTACTTTTACTGTTTTTCTTATGACTCTCATTAATTTCAAATAATTTCAAAGACTTCCTTGCTGTAAACCATCTTGTTTTTTTTTTTTCAATTTGAAAATTTGAAAGTGCCAAAAAGTATCCCGATAATTGGTATCAACTTATTCTGAGTTAGTGCATTCAAAACATTTGGTGGACCAATAAAAGAGCACTCTAAGAACACAGGACTAGGGCCGGAAAACGAATTTTATTCGCCGGTGAAAGCCCTGAGGTGGAAGATTTCAACCGGTTAATCGCCGATTTTTTGCGAAAAAATTCTCTAAAATTTTTGAAATCATTATACTCGTATATTAAGATTTGCAATAAGTTTTGATAATTTAAATGAGGTCGATCAAGATTCAAGAATTTCAAAAAGCATTTATTTTTATGAACAATGCTAGTAAAATTGCTAAACAATGTAAAATTCAAAAATAATTAATGAGTAGATTAATGAGTAAAAAATTCTCAACTTAAAGCTAGAAAACACTCAATGAAATATAAGTGACTTAGACTTAGACTAGTCAAAAATCAGGCGCTTCCGAAAAATTCAGTGCAAATTAAACTCAAAATAACGCTATTTACGATATATACATTATAACATGTAAGAATTTGATAATAGAACTGGACACAATACAAATTTTTCTCAAGACTCAAACCAATCTTCCTGGTAAACAGAACGCAGGAAAGCTAGCATGTTCAGGTTCTCAGGAGATAATCTATTCCTCTTCGTGCACTTCACATTACCTGCGTGGGAGAAGAGAGGCTCGACAGGAGTTGAAGTGGCCATAAGTAGAGTTGTTCATATCCAATTCTCATAGAGTCCCACATAGTTTTGTGCGTCTGTCCACAACGGCGCTGCTGAGGTTCGCCTTTAGCTTCGATGGGATAGTGTCTGTAGCCTCCTGGTCGATTGTCACCGAAAAGCTTCGACGCAAGAGAATGTTTACCGCGAACCAGATCCCCGAAGAGTAGTCCTGAGCATCATCGTCAGGCGGAACGTCCAGGGTCACAGCATGACTGCATTCAAGAATCATTCTCGATATACGGCTACCTGAAAAAAAGCTACAATCGTGTATCGATGTCTTAACACTGCACACGATGTCTTAACACTGCACATCTTGTCCACCCTTGTTTTGATCAGAAGCGCCGGGCCTGACACAATGGAAGTATATCTACCATGATGCGCACCAAATTCACCTGCCCGTCTTGTCCACATTGCCCGCCTTCAACCGGACTGCTGGACAGGACGGACGTGTGCATGTGGCAGCACCTTGGAGGGGGAAGTCCCTTGCAAATTATTTCCAATTACGAAGACTACAAATCGAACGGCTAAATAATCACCAAGGTAGCTAATTATGGAAGTAGCAGCGCGTGGATTCTCAAAAGCGAACTTTTTATAGCGAGGCTCCAGAAAGGTTTGCTGCTGCATATGGTCGAAGTAACTCGATTTCAGAAAATTTTGAGTTGATTTTCTTTAAAAATTGCTTCCTGACATTCAATGACAAGGGCTCTGTTGGCAGATAGGCCCTCCCATTCTGAAAGTTTAGATGAATTATTAAGTGTTCAAAGGTATCAAAAATATATAGAAAAGTCCACGAAATCCGGTATTGTTTTACAGATAGGCAACACTTCGTGCATCTATAGGCGACAAGCGAGAGGCGAGGAGTGGAGCTTGGTGGAGCCTTCCAAGTCTCTCGTCTGGTCGGCAGATGCACAAATTGTAGCCTGTCTGTCAAATCTCCCGGGGTCCGTAGGCCACCCTGTAAATTATGAGTGCCACGCCATTCTCACCGTTTTGATTCAGTACACAATAGGGATGACGTTACTGAGAGTGACATCCTTTTCTTTGAAGAGCATATTGGTTGGCTCCTCTAGAGGCTTCATGAGTTCCCTGATCTCGATCAGAATATTTAACTTCTCCCCAACAATAATTGGTGTCGGTCTTCGCTTTGTGGAGCCGCGCTCACGCTGTATCTTGAGAAGTACGGCAGTAACGTGTTTTTCGATCTCAAGATAGCGTTGCATTATGCAGTAGCCCAAGTTCCAGCGTGTCCGTACCTCTTGGAAGAGCTTTAAGCACTTTGCTTCCGATTTTCCTGCCTTGATTTGCTGCTACTTAAGCTCCTCTGAGGCAGCTTCACTGGCGCGGAAAAAATGCACGCTCCTTTTCACGTCCTGGATATCCTCAAGCAAGACTTCAACATCCTCTTCGTTTCCAGGTTCATTAACTTAATCCCCTGGCTCTGCTTCTGAGGGTCTTGGTGTTGAAGTCATGCCGAGAATGGATTAGCCAATGGTATAAATGAAGTGACCAGCGCAAATAATATGCTTCTCCGTGCCAAACACTAGGCGACCAACAGCTTTGAAATTGATTACGACGCACTGCACTTTGTCGGTGTTGATTTGCCACTCATTGCATATTTCACGAACACCAGCTGCAATGTTTACAGTATTTTTTCTCTCTGTCATATAGCGGAGACCCAAATCAATGTTGCGAAGTTTCTTGCTTTTCTGGTTTTCTGCCACACAAAAAAGAGAAAAAGAAATAATAAAAATTCAGTTTGTATAAGACGCCATTCGACGCACGTCAAAAGTGAACGTTTGAGGAACTCTTTAACAAATCAATGATGTCGATTTGTCAACGTATTTCCCACTGTGACCCGCTAGTAAAATACGGAATAATCGTGTAACACAAATTGATTACGTTAAAAGCCAATATTGTAAACATTCCATCTTTGGAATGCGCCGTTACGCCCAGATATGACTGCATTGACTCCCAATGTGTCCACAAGTCTAATGTGAGTCCAATAGACTTGGCATTGGAAGGCGTTCGCTCACAGTCAGCCCGCACCTCCAGGAACGTCTGCTTCATCGCCTTGGTTTACGTAGGTTCAGAGGGCACGGAGTACAAAGGCTGCATTGTCTTGCAAAATGCCTTGAAGCCCTTCTTTATTGCATGTCGTCTCGTGCAACCATAAACAGTAAGGCGCTGGTGACTTGTTTGTCCCGGTGGCCACCTCCTATGGAGAAAAATGCAAGTGCTTTCACAGAAACTACCAGACAAACGATTTCAGACGAATACCCCTCTCGCTTGGGGTATCGTTAGAAATTGACGGATGAGAGCGTTGCTATTGGATGAAAACAGACGAGAGCTTACTTGAGATAGACATGGTGTTAGCAAGACACTTGTCTTGAAACTAGCTCTCGCAGCGTTGCCACCTCCAACGTTCTCACTGCCACCAGCATCGTCCGGCTGATCACCGGCACACATGCGCTAGGAATATACCAAGGAAAGATTTCACGTTTGACGAGGATACAATAAGGCAAAGCGTAGAGATAAGCGAAATTAGTTGTCAGTATCCTCATTGTCACTTGTGCTATTACACTGAAAAAACATATAGCGCCAGACGCCATAATTTATAGACTTCTGGCGCCATGTACATAGTCGATTTCGGGATTGTGATAAAATATAGCACCGCACGCCATAGTACATGCTTATAGCCCTCCACGCCATGTACTATAGTCCTCCACGCCATCGAGGGCTATAAGCATAGCGTCTGCTCCTATGTACTTTTCGCCATGTACTATGCCGTGTGGCGCTATATTTTATCACAATCCCGAAATCGGCTATGTACATGGCACCAGAAGCCTATAAACTTTGGCGTCTGGCGCTACGTGTTTTTCAGTCTATATGGTGAAGAAAGGCATTTCTTAAAATATGATACTCTTTATGATACTGCTCATAAAATAAATATCACCAAGTTCTATGGAAAAATCAAACAATTTTCAAATAACGTATTGAATACTATGAACAAAAAATGTATTGCTAGTTTGAAATATATTTCAGCTTGATCAAGAAGAAAATTTTGAGATAACTAGAACGCAGAGGCTAGTAATTGGATATGTAATATAACAATGATATTAGCATATAACATTACTCGAAAAGGAATTGTTATATTCCCCTAACAAAGCTTATCGATTTTTTTTAAACCTAGCTTATGAAAGAAAGAAATTGTCAGCAAGATTATTTAACTTATCTCCCGGATGTCCTTGGCATAGATTGCAAATTGAAAAGAATTATTTTATTGCAGTAAAATAGAACCTCGACTTCAAAACAAAGCACTTAGCTCAATTCATTCGAATCGGTATGAGAATTGAAGCCATATTACATGGCTCATGGTACTATGTAATATAGCAAGTGGGGCTATAATTTCTGCGCCATGTAATTATGGCGCTGGGAGCCATATTGCATAGCTCAGAGTACTATGTACATAGCGTATGGGATCATAAATAATGCGCTATGTTATATAGCTCTGGGCGCCATGTGGATTTTTTTCAGTGTGCTCAGTCTCTTTTTCATATTTGAGTCATGTTTAGGAGTCGAAATCAAATGCACCTGCGCTAGATGGTAACGAACCATGCTTGTGGACGGATTTGAAAATTTCTTGCTGCATTTTTAGCACTCGGCTGTTTTGACACCACTGCTCCTCAAATCAAGCAAGAGGGCGTGAGTCAGCCAGCGAGGAGAGAATGTCGACGTGAGGGGCCGTAGCATACATCGATAGCACAGCGAACCTTTTTCTCTCTCTCGACTTTTTGGCTGAAGTAGAGAGCAAAATTCGCCATATAAAAAAACGCTTAACCGAAGTATTTAACCGATTAATCGACTTGGGTGAAAGCGGTTACACGGTAAAAATTAGTCACTTGGTGAATCGATTTAACCGGTTAACCGTCATCGATCTTTCCTTCCCTAGACAGGACATGTTGCAAAGAGCTGACATTTATCGTTCGGTACATTGTACTCTTCAGACGTAATAGAAAGGCACCCTACACTTTTCTAAATTTTAGATACCTGGCTCTGGATTAGGCTAAATCGCTCATAGGCGCAGTAGAGGCGATACAGTACCCACTATGATACCACGGATATATTCTCCCTTAAGGGTGGGTTCAGCGACTTTTTCGGAAATTATCCGAAACACCGAACTGTGGATACATGGTACAAGCAAAATTGGACAAACTTCAGTTTATTCCAAATAAGCAACAGAAAAGTTTGGCCTGCAAATGTGAGCGAGACAAACCTTTTCCTTGTTACCTGCTCCTGAGCGTTCAGATTAGCTCCCTATGATGTAGTCGCTTATTAGTACAGACTCTACACAATGAACAGCACTACGGGTTAAACCCAACTCGCGTAAATAAAAGGCCATGACTTTCTTTGAACTGTCTTTCCATTTTACAGGATTATGCCTCAGCTCAGGACTTCTTAGCACCCCGAAGGTATTTCTGCCAAATGCCAGGTTTTACAGATGACTCTGGTGTACCTATGGAGAAAATGAATGAGACTTCCAGCAGCAAGATGCCAAGCCTTGCTAGTTCGTCGATTATACACATGCCCCAAAAAAACTCTAGTTCAAAGTGCCTAAATTATTTGCATCGCCGACTGTCCTGACATCGCCCTAAGAGATAAACGACATTCAGTAAAAATTCCGAACAATGTACGGTGATCAGCAAGAGGAGTTATAAGTCACTTGACCATCTGTGAAAATATCAATATTGTCGCCGAATATTCGATTTCACAAAAATCAATCGATAGCCACCACCTTCGCCTGAAAGATACTAATATGGTCCGGGAGGCAAATAAGCAGCCTTGCATCCACTCATCTGAATTTAACTTTATTATTCTCAGTTTAAAACAAGACTTGTTTGTCGTCAGTGTACGAGAATATACGAGGAGTGCAAGCACGCATTACATATCCTTTGGCTACGATAGCATTCCTTCTATAGACTGCAAGATTTCAGACGGCAGAAAGACATCGAATCCCGGAGATCTGAAAGGCTCGAGAGAGCTTTTGGCGCACCTCCATTCGAAGCTTGATAATCTTGGAGGCAGTGAAAAGTGATTAGTCTGCTTCGAAAAATGATAGGCCATAAGGAGAGTCAGTGTATCGGTGTTCCAATCAGTGCACCTAAATTAAGAACTCTGGATGCGCCCTACAGTTTTCTTAGTTGCCTATTTAGCAGCTGACCTTTTTATTTATTTCGGTCAAGTTTCGAAAACAATTCAAAGCATTACACACCTCTTTACTGTCAAAGTTCACCTCCATTTTTCTGCTCTATTTAATCGGAAGACAATTACAGAGGCCGGGTTATCCCCATGAATGATTCGATTCTGTTATGTTATATTTTGTTTGGTCTCTCACATATCTTACCTCGATTTCAATTAAAAAAGCCGCCAGTTGCCTGAAAAAAACGAACCTTAAACCCAGCCAATTTTGAGATAGATCAACCCAAAGTTCAGTGGTCGGTCCCCCGTCCGTACCTGGATTCGAACCAAAGACTCCACACGTTAGAAGTCAGTGCTCTATCTACTACTTCATAGGCGTCTGATGGATCCACTTTCATAGTTATCCATCCCTAGCATGATTCACTTAGAGCCATTGAAGTGGACAAACGTGAGACTAACATGCGATTCAAACAAAATTTGAATTTTTAGTCCAATTAGATCAGGCAGATTAAATATAACATCAATTCAAATGCAAAAGATTGAAACTGAAATACAATTTCGGGTTGAAAATCATTCTGTACTGATTTTCTGCATTACCGAACTGCATAGAATTTTGTTTGTTTTCCAGCTCACTGATTGTGCTAAACGAAATTTAAAATGTTATAATTCAAATCACCCCAAAGTTTTTTGTCAGGAAACTTCGTGCAATTAAGTCAAACACAAATTCTTTCCGTTCCTTACCTCCTGCAACATATATTTACACATCCTGTCCGAAAAGCAATCATCTTGATTTTCCTTTCAAACATCCTGAAAATAATCACATAGCCAAAAACATTGCAGGGCACGGTGCGCTCTCCATCTCTCTCTTCCTTTCTGTGCCTTTCTGGTCCTTCGATCAGGATCAACTGACCAGAAGCGTCGAGAAGGACTTATTGTCTGGAAATTCAATCAAAAATCAATTTCGACTGAAAGTCTCCAAAAGATTTCTTTTATTGATGGGGAATATAATGTGTTCCTAGACATGGTATACAAGGCCTGCATCTGGCCATGAAGACGGTATCGCAAGCAGCAGTACCAGCAGTAGCATCAACAGCCGAAGTGGTGGTTCGTCGTTTGATGCATAGCTATCGCAGCAAGCTAAAGCAGATGACAACACTAACAAGGGTACGACTTTAATAATGCATATCCTTTTGGCATTTCCCTCAATTACGATGTGTGGAGCTTTTCAAATTGAAACATTCATCATACCGTGATCGGTTTCTTGTCCGTTCTGTCGTGTTCCTATTCTTCCGCTTAGGTCGTGTTTCTACCCAAATATCTTTTTACCCGAATTCTTTAGAATGAAATCTTTAAAATGTGTCCCGGTCGAGCTTTAGATTGGGGTTTTCCCACGATTTTCTTCACAGCACGTAGTGATGATGATGACAGCAGGAATTGGAAAAAGGATTAATTGACGACAGATACCTGCAAGATACCATATATGTTGAATGTATTGTGTAGATAGGGAATGGATTTCTATGTGTGGAGAAATTTGGGCAATAAATAATAGTCGAACAATAAGACTGAATAAAAGGCTTATTTCTACCTAAAGGAATGAGTGTTTTTGTAAAAAAAAATGCGTAGGACATGTGTTTTTCTCCGAAGTGAAAATAATCTTCGACAATCCGATTTTCACCCACAGAAATTTTAATGTATTGTTTGATCCGGTTGAATACAACGTGCTGTCTTTATTGTAGGCATCACGTACACAGAAAGGACTTACATGGGCTGGAACAGAAAAATTCGCTATCGTCAATTCAAAATTACATAATAAGCTAGATGTTAATTTACTTCGATGAACAGGTATTACGTTTCGGAAAAGCGATAGCGAAACTTAGAAGAGTTTCATGAAAATCGATATTATGATGTTGCACTTGCAAAATATGGTTTGTTTGCTTGCAATTAATTTTTAAAGTGCAATATGATACCTCGCGCAGTTGCGCATTTCAAGAGAAAAGGTACCAAAAATCAGTAATGTGTGAGTTATTTATTTATTTATTTATTTATTTGATTCCACGGACCAAGTCCTTTTACAACAATTTACATTAATAAAGTAAGATAGAAAAGAAAGAGAAAAAAAAAAAAAAATATATACATATAAAGTTTTTTAAAATAGTATATTACAAGGAAGAGAAATGAAAATTATACACTAGCGTAATAAATAGTTATAAATATCAAATAAATTCAAATAAATGCTGTACTTAAGTAATTCATTTTAGTTTAATTTGATTCCACAGCTTGGAGATAGCCAGAAACGATTCTTTTAAATTTGTTTATATCTATACCGAATAAATCAAAATGTTTCCATAGTTCGTTCCCGATTCGTTTTAATCTTTCGATAGGAGAATTACGTATATAATTCGTTTTACTTGTATTCATGGCAAATATATCTTTGAACCGTGTAGTTCTAGATGGAACTCTTATAGAAATCAATTGCAAAATTTCGGATGCCTCTAATCGATTATTAAGAATATTGACCAAGAAAATCGCATCAGTATAGGTTCTTCTTACTTTTAAGGTTGTTATATTCATTAAATTTTGCAAATATACATAACTTAAGTTTTCTGGTGGTATGTGTAACTTGTAGTTGACGTAGCGTAAGAACTTGTGTTGCACTTTTTCTATAGTATCAGAATGCGCTTTGTAGTAAGGATTCCATATTACTGAGCCGTAGTCTAATTTACTGCGAATTAATGAAAAATATAACATTTTAATTGTGTTCAAATTGTAGAACTTCTGCGTGTTTCTGATAACAAAACCCAGCATTCGAGTTGCCTGATTAGTAATCTCATGAATATGAATTGTGAAGTTTAACGTCGTGTCGAATCTAATTCCAAGATCTTTTGTGAAGTCAACCTGATCTAGTGCGATTCCGTTCATGGTATAGACATAAGAAGAACTAGCTAATGTACGATTAAACTTCATATAATGACATTTGCTTATATTCAATTCTAAACCATTTTGAACACAGTAAGAATAAAAATTATCTATATTTATCTGCAAAATATGATTGTCAGATAATGAAGCGATTCTCTTGAAAATTTTGAGGTCATCAGCAAATAATAAGAACTCAACATCTTGGAAAATATAGGATATATCATTGATGAATATTAAGAACAAAAGAGGGCCTAAATGTGAGCCCTGTGGAACTCCAGATGAAGGGTAAAACGGACTAGAATAATTATTATCAATGCAGACTAATAGTGAGCGGCCACGAATGTAATCGCAAAGCCATGCAAGTAATGATCCATGTATACCAATATTTATCATCTTCTTTGTCAAAAGATCCCAATTAATCTTATCAAATGCTTTACATAGATCCGTATATATGGAATGCACTTGAAGCGAAGATTCGAAACTCGTATTAATATAGTTATGATAAGTTAAAAGATTTGTAATAGTTGAACGTCCCTTACAAAAACCATGTTGGTTAGGAATTATTAGGGGCCTCAAAATTGGTGAAATGTAGTCAGTTACTAGGCTCTCGAATAGTTTGGGTATGACAGATAAAATACATATCGGGCGATAATTTTCCACATTAGACTTATTACCAGATTTATAAACAGGAATAACATAAGACGACTTCCAAAAATGTGGAAAATAGCCAATTGACAAAGATTCATTAAAAATGTGTAAGAGAGGTTTACTTAAACTAAGTGAACAATTCTTTATGAAAATGGGTGGAATACCATCAGGTCCAGCACTTTTACTAATGTCAACGGCGTTCAATTTATTAATAAGTGAGTCTAAACCGATAACATATTGAGATAAGCTTACACTGGTATTTAATTCAGGAGGCTCGTGGTTGTTAGTTGAGTTAGTGTAAACTTTTGAAAAATGTGTAGCAAACATATTAGCAATGATATTAGGTTCGGAGCTTTGAAAGTCCCTAAGAAACATATTTGATGGAAATGATTTATCACTCTTAAGAGATTTGATGTAATTCCAAAAGTGTTTCGGGTTTTGTGGTACAAGAGACTCTAACCTTTGCATATATGAGTGATAATTTTGTTTCTGAAGGACTTTACATTTTTCCCGTAAACTAGAAAATATTTTGTAGTGTTCAAATGTTAAAGAAGTCTTATACTTCAAATGTGCGATCTTTTTATCACGAATGGCTTCTTTCAAACCAGATGAAAACCAATTAGGAAAGCTATTGTTACATACGCGATTTTTAGGTACAAATGAATTTATAATATTTTTCAAGATGTTGTAAAAATGGTCAACTATATCGTTAAGTGATTTGTTTGCAAATTCGCCTAACCAGTCGATTTGCAACAGAGCAGAGTTAATTGCTTCGTAATTGGCTTTTTTAAAGTTAAGATAATGATTAATATATTGTTTCTGACTACGTTCAAACTTTGGAATAGCAATTTCTATAACAAGAGCAGGGTGATAGATGTCTAACGGAAGTAATGGGTTTTTACATTTAGCTACTGAAACATTATCAAATGATGTAAATATTAAATCTAATCTCCTTTTCAAAATATTAAAAATGTTGTTACATTGACTTAAATTTATGAATGTGAATGTGTCTATTACGCAAAAAGATTTGTCACAGTTTCCAACCCAAGATGTTGCATCCCAATTTACATCAGGAAGATTGTAGTCTCCTGTAATAATATAATTTGCCTTTGGATACAGTCTAGAGATGTATAGAGTTTCTTCTGTGTGTTTATTGTACTTCTCAACAGATGAATCCGGTGGTAAGTATACGGTGGAAATAATGATTTTTGAGGTATTCGTGTCTATTTTTACAAAAAGATGTTCCACTTCCGAACTTACTGTGGTGACAATCATTTCAGAGTGCAAAGCTTTAGAAACAGCAATTAAAACTCCTCCCCCTTTCGTTTTGGTTGAAGTCATGCTATCGCGATCACGTCTATAAATGGTATAATTTTTAAGCCCAAGTTCAGAGGAAGCTATGTCTGGTTTCAGCCATGTTTCAGTAAATATTATAATATCAGCATTCAACGAGGTGCTCGATTCTCGTAACTCATCAAGTTTAGTTGATACGCCTCTGACATTCTGATAATATATATGTAACTCTAATGATGGTTTTTTGGCGCTGTATTTAATATTTTTGGTGTTCCATTAATGTATTTGATTGTGGCAGATGGATTAGACTTCTTTATATCAGCAAGCTCGGCACGTAGTTTGTTCCAGTATTCACGTTGCCGTAACGTTCTATCCGGGACTATATTTATATTTTTAGATTTTAAGGCATCAATAATTTTGTGTTTCCCGCGCAATATATTTAAAGCCGTATCACAGCTTGCCGTGACTATTTTCATCGGTCTTATGGCCCCCAATTTAGGTTTGCCGAGTCGAGAAACTATAACATCAGATTTGGCAATCGTAATTGGGTCTAGTGTTTTATTGATCAGATCAACTGCATATCAAAGTATATAAAATGCTTATATCAAAGTATATTAACTAGTATTAATATTATTCACACTCTGAGCATAGGCGGGCCGTGGCCTAAAATCTGGCAGGGGCCAGGGACTGAAAGGTTCAAAACATGCGATGATTTTGTTTTTGATTGTACACGTACTGTTCATAAAACTTATATAATTTACTAATACATTATATTTTTGACTATTTATTCTTTGTTATTTGCTAATGCATAATGCATTATCAAATAAACTTCTAGTCTGTGAATACGTATGAGCTACTACTATGGTGGGTATGAACTACTCATGAATTATCAATGACCGCTAAGAAAGAAAGCTCGTATGAATTGTACGGGAATAGAATGGAAATAATTCAAAGTGTAAGAATATTTCTTCGTTTAGAAGCTAAATATATTTCAACTTATACTTGAAGAAGAAGATACTTAGTTTCAAAATATCTTTAAAGAAATTGGAATATATTATGCTTAGAAGGAAGAAATTGATCTCTTGCTTCAAACATTTGTTACCCAGAAAACCTAGAAAAAACGAACATAATTTGGCAAGATGAAAAATGCTGTATCTTACTCTTTTATCTTTGTAGCCCTAACTGCGTGTCCGAGGCTAGATGAAACAGCAAAACCTTTGAAACTGTTTTCCGTTTTCGCGATCCTCTGGCAAATGTGAGATCCAGACAATTCTTTTCTGCGAATGATTTCATTTTTTTCCAAACTACATACAAGTCTTCTCGCTCACTTAGTAGTGTTTTAACTGTTCCATTCATAAGATTTATCGCATCCCTAAGAGTTGCATTTTTAGTTTGTAAATATGTGCTTAACATGTTCGTTATAAAAAGACCATAGTGAAAGATGAAAAGATTTACTACAAATTTAGGATTACTGATTGAATGAAAGATCCCCAATGAATAAGCTGAGTCGTTGTATTTTCCCTCATTCATTTCTTTCTCTAAAGCCTCTTTCATAGTCCCATAGCTATCGATCACATATTTGCAATTGTGAAATCTCGTTGACTAACGAGTCGAGCTTAAACTTCTCATTCCATGCCTTGTGTTTAGACCAACTGCCTCTTCAAGCTGCTTCAACAATTCGTGTTGTGATGGCTTCGAAAAGTGTAGGTAAAGGGATTCGATGGCATTGAAAAACGATGTACACGTTTCGATTGTGAACGCTATGCCCATCACAACAAGGATAATTTTATGAGCTAGACAGTGTGCAAATGTGGCTGCAGGGTGTTTCATCTTAATTTAGATTTGTACACCATTTTTTTGCCCTGACATGACACTAGCACCATCATAAGACTGCCCAACAGCAGGCATTTCGCTAAGGCCATAGCTGTTTAACAGGCTCAAAATCATATCTACTAAATACGAGGCATTTCTAGCTCCTGCACAGTCTAAAAAGCTTGAGAACCTTTCTTCGACTGCTAGCACTTTAGCAAATCTGACAACCATGGAGAGTTGTTCCTTTTGTAGACCCTTGCATCGTTTGCCATAATGGATATCAGTCCACAATCTTTTATTTCAGCAGTATTGTCGTCGCGTACGATTTCAGCAATTATTTTCATCAATTCATTTTGTGTTTTGCCACTACAGTAGTTCGCAACTTTGTTTTTAAAATTATTTTCAAAAGTTGAATCATGCTTTGCGAATAATGCACAAAATTCAAAAAAAAATCACGGTTATCACTGGCACTACTTTCATCATGTCCTCTGAAAGCACGTCTTTGGCGACTGAGACACGTGGTAAGGTCGATAACCTTTTTTGGTTCATCTTGACAATATTCCAAGGCTGTTCAAGCACCATATCATTTACTGTCTTCCAAGTACTATTAGAGTTTTCACATTGTGCATGAATTTTACTATCCGGATCGTGAAGTTTGGTCGGGCTGAAATTTTGGTGTATTTTGGTGACAATGGAAATTCTATGGAAAATTTTGCATTGTGATAACTTCACACTGAGTCATCAGATCATTACAAAATTTACAAGACTCATCAATGGGCATAAAAAATAAGTTTCTGTCGTTTTTAAATAATGTGTGGGCAACCTTGCAGCTACCATAAGTACGTAAACACAAATCTTTCACACGGCTGTTAGAATAAAATGCAAATTATTGATGAATTTGATACTAGATTTATACAGTCAAATCTAAACTTGTAAAATTCCCAATCGCACAAAAATCGCACCGAATTATTTATATTTTTAGCACCTGGAACTTGCGTTTACGGTATCTCGCAACTGGATAAAAATCATAGAATATACTGGTCTTGAGTAAATACAGGTTTGACAAAATTTCAATGAATATGATAAGAACCATGTGGCGGCTGTGTCACTATGAAAAAACGCTCGGTGAAATTGAAGTGCTACTTCCGATGCAGTTATCAAATTGTAATGAAATTCACACGCATTTAACCTGAGTGTAAACCAATTAGGTCATAGATAGCATAAAAGTGGCAGGGATAGCATTTTTATTCTCCAAATGACCTCGAAAATTGTATTCTACGTAAATTACCTTATTGCCTACCATTTTAATACTTAGACTATGTTTTGTAAAAACATAATTGCTTAAGACGCCAGATTATAAAAGTGTTCTTATCTAAATACCTGTTTATTGCCTAGTAGGAATGAACAGATAATCTTAATAAAAAAAGGATGATTGGCGACTCGCTTTTCGTTTTTTTCTTAACGCATAACTTGTCCAAATTAAATATTGCCGTCCATATCTCGAAATAAGTTCCATAGCATCGTAATTAATACCGCAAGTAACACAGTCTCTATGTTATAAGTAGTGTAAGTTGGTATAGGCGTATACTACTACATTACACCACTCTTGCTGTAGCCACAAAAACCTTAGAGGCGAAAACTTAAGTGTCTGCTGTTGGAAATATTTATTTTCCTGGGAGGGGCCAACCTAGGGTCTGGGGGGGTCCCGGCCCCCCCTGGCCCCCCCTACGGCGCGCCTATGACTCTGAGGCGAATTCAGTTTTTGGATTTCTATTTAGTTTAAACAATAGTCTTTAACCATATGCAAGTAAACTGTGACGTTCAACAATATTGAAAAATACGGACGAGAATAATTTGAAAAAAATTCTAGTGATATTTCAGTATATATTATATTGGAATATCATAGCTGGCTTATCACTTTTCATGATTGCTGTTATGCATTTTTAATAAGTCCTAGTTTAAAGGATTATTCGAAAAATAACAAAATAATTATTTCATGCCTCTGTGCTTAGCAATCACCTAAAACTTCACATCCACACTTCCTTTAGCAGTATTTCCGAAATACTATTCAAGTAGATACGCTTTGAATAGATGCGCTTCAGGGGACACATTCTCTGACTCAAATCACCGCAACGCTACAGCGAGCACGTTCATTTGACGTACCCAAACTAATGTCATCTAGGTAATTATTACCTTTTCACTTTATTTTCTCACCAGTAGTCGTCCGTCGAAACCTCTGACCTTCCTCGTAGTTTTGAAATTTACGATTTGTCCGTTGTGGATTTTATAGCTCCGGCTACCTTTTAAAAACTTGGCAATAGAGCGGTTCGCTGTTCACAGGACAACTGATAAGCACTTTTCGCTTAGATCACGTTCGGCTTTCAAATTTTTCCATTCACTCAGTCATCTTCGAATTGTTTAATGAATATTGTACCTTTGAAGTTTGTATTTTGCTCATTACTGAATGCTGTTTTGCACAGCTTGGATTCAGATTTGGGACTGAATTTTAATATGGGAATCACGTTTTCAATATAACTGAGAACGTGATATTTTGTTCGATTTTTTTTCCTGTTCTATTTTCAATGCATATTTTCGAAATGAAAAGTCATTAAGTAAGTACGGTGTTGGGAAAGAAGACATTTCTACAGCATAATCAATATTTCAACGAAATACGAACGAAGATTGACGGGAAACAGTCTAAAAGAGATGAAAACGGTGCAGACAAACTTGGGCTGGTGGTTTTGCATTAAATCTTTCTCATCCTCAAATACTATTCTTTAGAAGCCTACAATAAAAAGTTTTGCAACAAAATAAACGAAATACTGTAAACTTACGCGCTATAAGCCATTTACATCCTTTTTGGCTGGATTTGATAATTATAACACATTTTCTTTATTGATTGCTTGCATGAAATGGACTCAGATGGTCCCTAGCACTGGTACGTTTTGAAGATATCGTGCTTCCTCATCGCTATATCGCTTACTACCTGTTGAACTATATTCCGAGGGCACTAGATTATTCAGGACAGTTGGCAGTTGTCGATCAACTTAACCGACTGGACTTTTCTATCCGAACGCCAGGATCTTATCTGTTGCCAGGTCTGATGAGTTGAGGAAGTAGCCAACATGGGTGTTGGGTAGAAAATCAGAGATTCCTCCGAGGCACGCAGGTTCAATCTTTCCCACAGTTGTAGGTCTCTCCTTGCAATAAGGGGACATGTAACCTACTTTGAAAGTGATATTCTATATCCGCTAATACTCTTTCCTCAAGCGCCCGTTGTACCTCCTCCATTTGGACGATCGGAAAAACTCCTTGGGGAAAATCCTTTGGCAGGATCACCATTTTAATATCCTGTATAGCTCCGATATGATTTACCTGTTGCTGAGTAGAAGGTTTTTCATGTGTTTTGGTGCCTTATCCGTTCCCTTTGTATTTGTCGCCGAGCTGCCCTTTGGAGTATAATTCTTATGTCTAGGTAGTTTCCTATTGCCTTCTAGTGCCTGATACGGTTTAAGAGTATCTGAATAATTTTCTACCATACGTAATAATTTTCTATCGTATCCTATTCTCGTTATCCAAAATGTGGAAGCAAGGAAGTCACGAGCCGTCCACAATATGCTTAACGTTAGTGGTCAAATGTGTCATGTAGCACAGGAATGTCCGGAAACGGACCGACTAATGCGAAACTGTTGGGAACGAAGGGCATTGCCACCCAGGTTTGCACGTACAGAAAGGGTGCAATGCCCTTACTTGAAAAGTGCAACGACCGGGTGCTGCAAAGAAACTTGCATGCAACGGGTCGCACTGGAAAATCCCGCTGAACGAGGGTGCTGAGGCTTCGAGCGAGGTGGCTTGGCGGCCTTAGGTTTTTTTTAAAACCTGGCTGTGTGTTCGAATCAAAGAAAGAAAACTTCATTTTCCCTGACGGAATTTGTTTTTATCTTTTTTGATACTAAACGAATTGGATGCGAGCGAGCTGATGGAGCCTCGAAGACCGGGAAATTGGGTAAACGGCTGGCAAGGGAGATCCGAACAAATATAGAATAAGGAGTTTCGAGCCACCACAGGAAATTGCTATGGACCTGCGTGTCGAGCATTGTTGAGGAGATTACGGAAAAACATTAGTTAGCGATCGTCATCTACGAGATTCAATGTCGATAAAGGGCCTCAGCGTGGAATTTAGCTAGGGTAGCGTAAAACTTCCTTGTATGTATTTAGATCGAGTAAGAGTTTTAGAAGTAATAGCTTCGGAACACTTGAGAATCTTAACGTCTTTCAAGTAGTTTAACTTTGAGATAATGCATTTCTTTTATTTTCCGTCGACGGCATTCAATAAATGAAGCGTATGTAAAAGAAATTAGCTTATAGTTGTAGCTTTTGAATTGGATTGTGAATCTGAACGAACCGTCGCGGCTTCTCGGGTCACGCAGCGCTAGTCAGCAATTTCGGGACGAAACGAGTGGAGCCTGAACCCAACCGTCTTGCGTGAGCAAGGCCACCCAGAACTGCCTCCTTTTAACTCCCTTCAGGGGTGAAATAGCATTACCTAAGTTGGCAGTAACATGCCATTGGTGGGAGTGCATGGGGAACCTCATTTGCTTTGTGATTTGCCATGTTTCGGGGGAACTCCTCTACAATTATGTATGAGAATCTGCTATTAGATGTACTGGTGGGCGCGAAATCATCCAATTTTGTTTTTGAATAATTTTTTTTACTAAATAAAAAAATATAATTTTGAGTGATGGACCTGTACACTCTTTTCTGTTAAGTGTAAAAGATTATATCCATCAAGTGGCTGACACCAGTGTTGATACATATTTGTGCCCGTTTTATCGCATTTGCCATGATTTTCCGCAATATTTCCGGTGATAACTGCTCGCATTCCTGTCGAATATTCTCCTTAAGGTCTGCGATTGTCTGAGGCATGTTGCCATAAAGCCGCGACTTCAAGTAGCCCCAAAGAAAAAAGTCTGCCAAATCGCCAAAACGGGAGATTACGCGATCAGGAAACGCTTCCTTCACAATATACATTGTGGCTCGTGCTGTGTGCGCGGTTGCACCATCTTGTTGAAACCACATGTTCACCAAGCCCCACTCATGCAATTCCGGCAGTAAGAAGTCGTTTAGCGTTTGCCAGTAATAATAACCGTATTGCCGATGGCGTCCTCAAAATAATATGGTAACATCCTCCCACGTGAACGCCGCACCACACAGTAGCTTTGAGTGGATGTAATGGCTGTTCGGGTATCACACACTGATTTTCAGTGCCCCAGAAACGAAGATTTTGCTTATTGACGTGACCGTTTAAGTATAACTGCGCCCCGTCACTCATGATGATTTTCGACACAAAATCGTCCTCTTCGTTATTGAGATTGAGGATGGCTTGACAGTAATTCACACGCAACTGATGGACTAACTGATACACTGTTTGCACTTTCTACGGTAACATGTGTAAGTCTTTCACTAAAATTCGGTGAAGGGTCCGTCTAGTGATGCCCAATTGCGAGGCCCGTCGCCTGGTGGATGTTTCATCGTTCTCAGCGACAGTGGCAGCCACAGCCGCGATATTCTCGGTCGAATGGCCAGCCCGGTGGCGGCCACGCCGTGCAAGGTCTCGTGTGGATTGTTTTACCAAATGGCGCGACGCAATTCGGAAATCGATGTCGAAATTCACGCTGCGCCAACACCACCGACTGATTATTGGTCAAAAAAATCGACACAATTTTTCCACGTTCTTGCGGAGTATATGCAGCTGTCTAGTTCACAAAAATCAAATATGATTCATTTACGATGCCATTTTGAAAAATTTGGAGGAATCTTCAGGAGCCTCTGCAACCTTACTCTTGGTCTTTGCTTTCTCACGCTCCTCATCATTGTTTTTGGTTTGGAGATATTTTTGCTTCTCTTTTTTTGCCTTCCTCTGCTACTTGGCCCCTTTTGTTCAGTTTGTCGACCGAGGGACAAAATTAGACAGGCTCTTGCCATCGGACACCCGAGTGCGCATACTAGTTAGAGACTGCTTCACCCAGCAATCATTCAGCCGTCGGCATCTGCTTTTCCACCATTGGCTTGGGGGCTTTTCAGTTAAGGGTTAACTTTCCATTGGCTAATCATATTTCTTATCATAAAACTTCTAGCAGTGCCAATAGATATGGCACGTGCATATTTTCGTATACTGCATGCTAGACCCCGTATTTGGCAAACAGCCGCATCTCCTAACACAACTTATAGGTGCTCAATCCCAAATTTATTTTTCGTAGAGAGTTATTTCTTTTTCATTCGAATCAACACGTATAATTTTTTTTTGTAAATGCCCAATAAATTCCCAAATAGCTATTAAACGTAAAGTCCTCGAAATTCGGATTTGGTGCTTACTTGTTTTGAGAGTGGCAGTGTTAATACTATAATAGAAATTTTTTGCTAAAATGACTAATGTTATCTTGAAAGTTCAATTTCCTTTCAAATTTCAAGATGAAAAAGATGTCACTTAATCTCAAAGATAACAAGCAGACTCAATCTGGAAATCCACCGGTCTTAGGCTCGTTCTGTATGGTAGAGCAGGTCCCAACTTCATGTACTACTGCAATGGAGGGCACTAATTGCAGTGGAAGATGACATCGCAGATGAATCCAATGATCAGCGAATTTTCTGCATCGCTTATAATCACAGTCTCCGGAAAGGTAAGTAAAGCGTCAGGTCTGACTACGATGGTGCCTGGTAAAATGGTTCTTTCTCCCAAATCGTCAAAAAAAATCCCACAGCATGTATATAAAGAGGATGTGCTCTTTGCTCTGGATATTGCAAACCTGTCGAGTCTCTCAGTTGTAGGTGACCTATGAAGCTGCACAAGAAGAGGTAGCTAATGATGAAAGTGGATAAGGAAAAAAATTTAGCAAAACTTGCAAGTGTTTCCCGGGAAAATGGATGCCGAACATTGGAACCTCGGAGCTTACTTGGAGCAGCGAAAGGAAAGTCGAGTTGTGATGTCGGATTGAAGCATGTTTTGGATTCAAGCCATGCAGAGTCGGTTCAATCAAGGATACAAAAATGTTTAGTGATGAAAGCTCAACAAGGTTCATATATCTTGATGTCACTACACTCATACAGTATTCAATCTGGAACCTGTCAACGGTCATCGTAGAGTACCAGGATAATAGCAGATTGAAGCGTGAGATTTCTTACCCAGCTTACCTTCTTTGTGGTTTCTTGTTATGCGCGAAAGTGCACGAGCTAAAAGGCCGAGTCAAGTACGCCGTATTGAAGTTGCTGAAATTTCTTGAAAATTGCGATGCTAACTCCAAGCACACCAGTTGACGCAGCTGCAAATGCGAAATTTAACGAGAAAGACTCCTTAACATTCGAAATTTTCTGGTGCTAATTGCGTTAACCACCAGGCCCTCTCCCACTTTTTTCGTCTTCTACAGGAGTGCCTTCATTGATCTAGTTAGATCAATAACTGGATAGCATGTCTCGGATGAGATCTCACTCTCAAAATATCGCAACTTGTTGTTTAATTTAGTTACGGATCCAACACGCCTGGTGGAGAGAAAAAGTTCAACCAACACAGATTAAACCAAGTCCAATCGTCTCCCCCAAAGATAAAGCGTGGCCTAGTGGTATGAAAAAGTTGCCAAAACTAATAGAAGTTCTGCTAGGCAGTGGATGCTATGCTACGAAGAAGCCTGCTCTATCGGGCTGATCGTTGGTGGAATCTTATGCTACATAGGCTCACAAAAGACACAAAAAAGCAGTACAGAAAATAACTGGACAGCCTGCAGGATTTCACAACAAACCTACAAAAATCTGACAAGGACTTCTAAGAGGGAATCATTCAGATCGTTCTCTGAAGGACTGGAAGGTGCAAGAGAGACCGTGATGCTGCACAAAGACCAATGAGCTAATTCGATCTCTCTAAAATGCTCTGAAGGTGATTGCATCATGTCCATAAAGGATAACTTACAGACTTAAGTTGAGAATCATTTTAACTGAGACGCAGAAGGCTTATGTGCCAAACAGCAGTAAAACAAAGCTGAAAAGCTAAATCTGTCGTCAGTAGCGAATAAGTCAGCGATGGAATCATTTTTTTGTGGATCTTAATATAATAATAAATTAATATAAATGGTGTGAATCCCGCACCGAGTCCACAACGTTAATTTTTACAATAGCAGCAACTGGGTCTTTCGACAGAACGCTATAGAATATTTGACTGCTCATGTGCCTAAAGCCCCTAGCTACCACCATTTTGCTTCAAAGCTGACAAATTGTGAACTTAAGTAGGACTTGCTCGAAAAGTAATGCAAAATAAAGCAACTTTTACGGGCGATATTTTGCAAGTCTGAAAAGACGCTATTTACCAGTGGGAAAAAGGTGACAGGTCTGCACATTTGCTAAATTAAAGAAACAGCCGCGTGAAGTTACAGGAAATAAAACAGTTCTAGTCGAGCTCTTGGAAAAGTTTCTGAAGGATGAAGGCGATGAGAATGACGATAAGGCTTCCAAAACATTATTAGATGTGGGTTTTTTATACCATTTCTTGTATTTTCTTGCCTAATTTATATATTTGACACCAAAAATTGAATTTCGAGTTAACAAAATTTGTGAATGGTTTGTAAACCAATTCCGGCCAAATTTAGATCAGATGCCACCCACCCAATCTTAATTTAATCGTTTTCCGCGCAATTTCGATTTGTTTTATTACATTTTGCTTACTAATTCTCTATTTTTAAATTTGTTATTGGTGAATTATTATTATTACAATCAAAGCGAAATTGTTACAATGGTTCGCTTTTTCATAAAGTTTTTAACGAAAGAAAATGTAAATAAATTAGCTTAAACCTAGTCTTAATAATTGTCCTTCCATGGATTCGTATTTCTTTTGCCGGCGACCATGTGTTTTGTGTGAATTAATGTTCGTGTGTCATAGCACGAAGAGTACCATTCGCCCAAAAAATACATATTAGGTTGCTCTATTTGAGTGGTGCCTTAAAATAATTACGATGCACTGACGTGGGGACGACCCACCCCAAATATTTTAAAAAATTTATTTGAATCGATACGGCATTTGATGAAGGATCTAGTCGAATCTTTTTCCGAAAAATATAGAGGCTCAAAACCAAAATGCAGTTCTTAAATAGATCTGCACGATGCAGACTTCGTTAAGGTTGGTTTGCTGAATCTTGTAAACCTAATTTTGGATTGCCGCAGACTTTTAATTTAATTCATACGCTTATGGTTAAATTTTTTGAAACCAACCTAGCTCTATAAATCAGAAATTAGGAAAGCCAAATGTAGCTCCTGGAAAGAACTGCGCGGTAGAATCGAGACCACATTAGAAACTGCGAGACTTAGAAATCTGCTGGCTAAAAGCCTTGTCACGCCTAGCCTGGTTTGTAAGCCGGACGGGGAGTGGACAAGCAGCGGCTCGGAAACGCTGATGGTCCTCGTAGATACTCACTTCCCGGGCTGTCTGGATGAACTCACCCCTTTCACTTGCCAGCAGACGTCTGATTTGCATGACTTTGAAGGCATTGGCGAGGTTATCACCAAGCCAAGGCTTGCCTGGGCAATTGACACCTTTAAGCCCGTCAAGTCCCCAGGTCTGGATGGGGTTCTACCGGCGATGCTCCAAAAGTCAGGTATGCTCACCGTTCCTTGGCTCATACAAATTTACAAAGGTTGCCTAGCACCAAGCCATGTGCCTGCAGCCTGGAGGATCGCTAAGGTTGTATTTATACCCAAGGCAGGTAAAATCAACTATGCTTACCCGAAGGACTACAGGCCAATTAGCCTGACTTCCTTCCTCCTTATAGTCTTTGAAAGATTACTGGATCTCAACATCAAACAAAGACTTGGATCTCAAGCTCTATCGGGTGCTCAAAACGCGTACATAAAAGGGAAATCCGTTGAAACGGCTCTTCATAGGGTAGTTCTCGGAATAGAAAAGGCACTCCGCTACAAAGAATACACCTTGGGAGCTTTTCTAGATATTGAAGGCGCGTTCAATAATATGCACACTACAGCCATTATGGGGAGCCTCCACGCAACCAACACCCACCCTTCTATTTGTAGCTGAATAAGCAATATGCTTCAGCAAAGGGTCATAACAGCAGAGTGGGTGGGGTCACGGATCACTAGGAAGGTCCATAGAGGCACACCGCAAGGAAGAGTTCTATCCCCTCTTTTATGGAATCTGGTTGTAAATACAATTTTGGATAGGCTGGAACGCAAAGGACTCACGGTTGTGGGCTATGCCGATGACATTGCCATTTTAGTCCCGGGCAGGTTTCCGCACACAGTCGGCCAGTTCATCGAGTATGCTCTGAGGCTGATTGGGGAATGGGCGGATACCGTGGGCCTCGGCATCAACACTAATAAAACTGATCTTGTACTATTTACAAAAAAGTACAAAAATGCTGAATTACCTCCAATCAGGTTGAGCGGCGCCAGATTAAGCCTCAAGTCACACATTAAGTACTTGGGTCTTATTTTGGACAGCAAGCTCACCTGGAAGGCGAATTTGGAGGAGAGAGTAAAGCGGGCTATCAATGCGATTTACGCCAGCAGGAGAGTGCTGGGTAAACGTGGGGTCTAAGCCCTGCCTTAATGCACTGTATGTATATGGCGATAGCCAGGCCTATCCTTGCTTACGGATGCTTGGTCTGGTGGCCAGCAGTGAATAAGACTGCCTTTGCTAGCATGGCAAACAGAGCTCAGCTACTGGTGGCTCTCTGCACCACAGGTGTCTTAGCCTCGACTCCTTCGTCTGCTCTGAATGTCCTGCTTCATCTCCCTCCGCTTGACCTCTTCGTTAGGGGCGCTGCCGCAAAAGCTGCTGTCAGGCTTAGGGAATCGTGACACTCCGAGCCACGATCCTTCGGGCACAGCAAAATTGAGCGGGGGTACGCAGGTAGAACCGACTACTTGGTCCCCACTCTGTGCTTCGAGTGGGGATATCAAGCGATTGTGGGGGATGGGCTGGAGTGGAATCAGCAAAGGGGCGCAGCAGCTCTTAGCATCTACACTGACGGCTCTAAAACGGCTGCCGGAGTGGGTGCTGCAACATTTACCGCAGAAGCAACTATGGAAGCAGCTTTCAGGCTTCCTAATCACTGTAGTATTTTTCAGGCGGAGGTTTTTGCGATACGTAAAGCCGCAGACCTAGCATACGCCAGAGATACCACAAGTGAGGAAATCAACATCTTTACAGGCAGTCAAGCGGCGGTTAAAGCTCTGATGTCTTACACATACAAATCGAAGTGTGTACTTGACTGCATTCAGGCCCTGAATAGACTGGGCAACAACAGAAGAGTCAGAATTTTCTGGGTTCCTGGTCACAAGGGCATTGAAGAAAACGAGAGGGCGGACGCGTTAGCCAAGCACAGGGCTAGCCTTTCCCTATCAGGATCGGTTGATATTCCTACTCCAATCCATACAATCAAATACTCAATTGACTCCAATAGGATGCAAGTTGCGATGTGCAGATGGCGTGCAACTCAGACCTGCAAGCTAACCAAAATCATGTGGGGGTCGTACAATATCGTAGCTACTAAGTACCTACTCAAATTGACGCAAACTGACTGCAACGGCTAGTCGGCATCATTACCGGACACTGTCTTGTAGCAGCTCATGCCATGAAAATGAGTTGCTACAACCAGAATGGGACTCCTAACCAGCGACACCTGTAGGAAGAGTCAAGAGCCGGGAGTCTCAGAAACAATCCAACACCTTCTGTGCCACTGCCCGGCACTGAAGAGAACCAAGCAGCGCTGCTTCGGTAAGCCCTGGCAGGTGAATCTCTCACATGTAGCAGATCAGAGGCTGAAGGACATACTTCAGTTCGCAAAAAAGTCCGGGGCCTTCTATGGCCGTTTGGACTGAACTTTCCTTCTCCGGGTCCATTTATCTGGTATCACTACGTACCAATGGGATTATGTGTGGCCCTGTGCCAGCCAGTTAAACTTAACCTAACCTAACCGCTACTTATTCTGATATGGTTCCGTCATTGGTAGCCTTAATGCTATAAATCTATATTTCTACTGCTTTTCGTTTGTCTTTCAACGACACATTGTTTATGTTGAGTTATCAAAGTTCCACAACCAGTTTCATGTCCCCATAAATAAACAGTTTTGAATCAATAAGCTATCTCTACCACTAGCTTTCAAAACTCTTTCCAAATTCCTACAGCATCTTCATATCTCCGTCCATCCAGATCACATTCGAAAACACAACAATCTAATTCACATTTGCTATCGCAACAATCCCATTCTGTGTCATGAAATCTGCATATTTTGCTGGAGGAAATTTTAAGTTCTCAACCAAAGCTGTATGCAAGTCAGTGACATTGCAAACACCCTCCGCCATCCACCGTCACTTTGACCGCATCAAACGTTAAGCCCAACTACGAAACCATTCTTGCGCTCCAGAAACACTTCCGAAATGTGAGAAACTCTCGACAATCGTTCGCTTAGTGCTTTTGCCATCGCTGTCTCTAATATCCTTTCTCATTTGAATAATAGATACATTTCTTTGGAAGTTTTCTTCGCGTCTTGTTTTCCTGAAGTTTTTTTTTTTTTGCTGTTTCAGCACTTTGTAAAAAGGTCCTTACGATTCCCATCGTAACCAAATGGAAATGCTTCACAGCTCAATTTTCCACGAAAGGAATTTCTTCAGCCTGGTCGGGATGAGAATGGAAAACATATCGTTAGGGATACAAAAACGAGAAAAAATGAAATGAAATGAAATGAAATAAATAGCTGAGCGATATATACGCATTGTTTTCTTGCCGAACATTAATGTCGGAATTAATAGATCAAAGCATACTTTTTCTTGGAGCTGCTACGTACTTGTTTTCAGCTCTGTCCGTGCTTTACTTCGAAATGGGAAGTTGTTCCACGATAAGGTACGGGCATATGTTCTAAGATGGTTGTAGTGCGTACTGTCATGTCGTCTTTAAAACGGAGCCCGCTCGCTGGCCGTGAGAGATACTGGAAAGTCTCGAAAAGTACACGTCAACACTAATAAATCTCCGAAATATCCTCGTTTTATGGAGAATATGGAGCGGAGAACTATTCAATGTTTTAGAAGATTTAACGCAGAGATGAGTATGACGTGGGTGGCTCGTCCTTGTAAGTAACAAGGGTAGAACAAGTTGTTGTGTTCTTTTAAAGCTCAAGGACTTTGAGTTGGCCGTAAGAGCTCATTCAGATGGCTACAGCTTACATGATCATTGTGACCAGCGGTGACGATGTGCTCGAAGGACTCGCCAGGTCGGTCATGGCTGGTGTATCGATTACGAATCTGTTTGGCTTTTTTTCCGTTCCAGTGAAAGTACACCCGAATGCTCTCAAGTACCGTAACCAATATCTCATATGTTGAAGCAGCGAGCAGATGATGTTTGTTAAGCAATAAAATATGGCAGAGATAAGAAGCAGAGCGGAAGAAGCGAGGGAACAAGATTCGCCCAAGCAAAACTCTTATGACTCCTTATTCGCTTGGTTTGATGCTTGGCTTGCTTCAGTAGATTTGTCTTCTGCCTGTCTTTACCATACGTGTCCTTCGCATCGTCATCGTCCTTCGTTTTTCTTTTTCTCACGAACACAACAAGGAATCCGTCCGCTTTTCTTTCATTTTCCGTCGAGCGCGCCTTCGTTTGAGGGTTTTTCTGCGGGATTTCGATTCTTTCTGTATCAGTTCGGCACTTATCTGCACCGATAAAAAAGGGCCACGGAGAAGAGATTAACCATCAAAGCTTGTCTTTTTTACTGTTGTTCGACTGCCTGCAGTATTTCACCATAGCATCCAATGGGATATAGAAAACATAAAGAGCGGAATAAGGACGAACCATCGTCAGACTAACCGAAGCATCTCATCGCAGCATCGTACCGGTTCGACTGGAAAAAAACGCGCGGAATGAAAGCTGAAAAGTGTGAGGACATGGATGGCGCTGCAAAGGGCAAACGAAGTCACGGGCCGTGAGCCACTAAATTCGTTTGCTACGATACGAGCAATGATGGGATCCGTTGCGATTGCGATATCATTTTGCCTGGCGTACATTTCGATATTATTGAATAGATGGGATTAGAATGTCCCGAATTCAAAATAATGATGATACACCACGTCTAGGCTTAATATCATTTGCCGTTTTTCTTAGTTCAATTCAGACGAACGGATGAATGAACGGATTTGTGTGTGGAGGGAGGAAGTGGAATGGGAAACGAAACGGCTTGTGATGGTACTTCGTGAAATGATGTGTACTGAATGGAAAATTGAAATAAAATGATGCCTTCATAGCTGGTTGATGTGTTCTGGTTTGTTGGGACTAGGATTTTGAATGTGAAATTTGATTATGCTCTTTGAGCAAAATCATTTTGTACAAATGCCAAAATTGAGCATAAATAATGAAATATTTAAATTTTTTTTTTTGTAATTTGCGTAACTAAGATAATGTTTTTCTCTCTTTCTCTTTGCAGGTAAGTTTAACACATACGAAGATTCCACGCATAGTAAGTGATAACCGCGAAATTTCAAAAAACAAATTCATAAATAGTAAAAAAAATATATGGATTCATAATATAAGGCCTAGAGGACATTATTATATTTGATGCAATATCATAAAGATAAGATTACTCACTCTTAACATCAAACTTAGACTGATGACCCACAAAATAATGAAATGGTTGATAATGATAATAATTCTCATATTTTGTCGTTATTCTTGTAAATGAAACTGTGGAATAAAAAAAGCGAATTAGTAAAGAATTCTAGATAAAAACAATAATTAATTAGTATAGCATAACTTTCTAGAAAAGAGAATGAATGAGAATTAAGGTGAGAATAGAAAAGAATAATTTTATTCAGCGTCTTTTCACTATTTACAATTCGTTTATTTCTCGATTAAATTTAACGATTAATACTTTATTTACATTAAATTGCTCGAAGATGATGCCCAGGGTTTATTCTTCCCCTTTTTCTTAAAGTCTAACGTGTTGCTTTTTACTTTAAACTAAAGACATTAATATTCTCATCACGGTCAAAACCAAAGCCAATGTCAATAAGAAATTAGCAGAACGTCTTCAGAAAATAGTACCTGGCAAAGATATGTTTCAGGGAATCAACAAAATCACCGGTCGCAAAAAAACCTAAAAGTAACTGCACTTCTAACGACAATCCGTGATGATAAAGCCAATGCAAATGCTATTGCTGCTGTCTTTTCCCTCATCTATTATGGTGAGAAGCATAGCTCTGATCAAAATTTTCGCTCAGTCGATAAATGTTCGTCTCTAAATTTCAGCAAGAAAATCAATTGTTGACTTTTTCTAGATTCAGTCCACCAAATCCCCCAAGGCCACGGTTCCTTCGTCACAAAATATCTAATTTTATCCTGAAAATCCATTTTATCGAACTCCTGTCTAAACATTGGTTACTTTCCCACTGTCTGGGAACGTGCGAAAATATTTCCCATTCCAAAAGTGTCAGGAACATGCGATGACCTCAACGCGCATCCAATTTCTCTCCTCTCAAACGCGGGAAAACTACTTGAAAGAGCTATTCAAAAACACCGAAATAACACCATACCTATCAACCATATCATACCCGGACGACAATTCGGTTTCAAAGCCAAACACTCTACAGTAGACGCGCTAATGATTCTGAAATACGCCGTTGAGGAAAGCATGCAAAACAAAAGGGTTTTGGTTGCATGTCTAATCGATGCTCAGATGTCCTTCGAATCCGTTTGAATTGAAGGACTCCCGTTTAAAATGATCAATTTTGGTTTCCCAACATGGTTAATCAAAATTGTTGATAATTGGCAGAAGGGCTTTCGTCACCTTCAATGAGGCTTTTTCTGACGAATTCCCAATCGATTTAGATGTACCTTAGGGCTCCATTCTCGGACAAGTTTTATTTAACGTTTTCACGGCAGACATTCCATGAATTTCAATTGGCTCTCTCCCAAGTGTTTCCATTCATCTTTACGCAAACGACCTCCTCTTTTAATATTCACATCATAATCCACGCGTTTTAACATCGGTGTTTCAAAATGACGCAAATCTGTTGCATATTATGCCAAATTGGGCTTGCAGATAAATCCCATCAAAAGTGAGCTGATAAATTTCCGGGGCTCTCGAAAGGATTTTAAGAAAAAATTTAAAGATCTCAAGAACTCACAAATTATTATTAATGGCAAGACAATTACTCCTTCACAGTCTGTGAAACACCTCGGCATAAAGCTATATCCGCGCTAGAGCTCTAGTCGCCATATTTAAGCAAGTCTTAGGAAAGCTGCCCTAGCATATCACCTCATAGGCTGTATCTTCAGGCCAAACCCCATTATATGCTCTAGAGCGAAAAGTATTGCCTATAAGCAATTAATTAGACCAATCCTTACCTACGGTGCTCCTATCTGGCTTCCAGCATCCTCGCTATTACAGGAATAGTGTCCTCTATCAAAAATCAAGCCTCTTTTCCCTCATCTGCTTCAATTAAGTAACAACGCAATACATCGTGTCTCAGAGCACCCAAACCCTTGCATTCAATAGCTTCATCTCAGACCAGGATCTTAACGATCATACCCTGACCTCATGAATAGCTCACAGGCAGTGAGCTACTTACTCACCATTCATGTAGTTCCTAGTGAACTTGTTTGTTTTTTATTCACTTAATCCAAAGCATTCTTGTATTTCCTACATTTCTCATTCCTTGAAAGTTTCACTACACACGAACCGACTTTCGTCTTCTCTCGTTCCTTAATAGCTACATAAACTAAGCAATTAAAGCTCAGTTGCAATCGAATATTTTATAATTTAATCCCCACAGGTTAGAACTTCCAACCATAAGCCAAAGCAGGCACAGCTCATAAATCCAGATTCGCTTTAAAAAATAGTTTTAAGTAATCTACTTCAAATTCTCTCTTTTTACTGGCACAACTTGGATCCAGAAACCAAACAGCAATCGAAAACGTTGAAGTGACCCTCTTTATCGACGCCGAACAAAGTCAAAGTGTCGTGCTCGGTGGGGAAGGTTGTGACATCAGTTTTTGGGACGCTGAAGTATGGTGGAATATTTGAAAAAGAGAGCCACTATACCAGGCTCTTACTTCGCAGACCAAGTACGAAGATTGCGGTAGGCTATTGAGGAAAAGAGACGCGGCCAACTGCGAGCCAGAGTGCTGTTTTATCAAGACAACGCACCGGCTCACAAGGCTACAATTGCGATGACTGCAACTCAAGAGACAGGATTCGAACTGCTTGAACACTCACCCTGTTGGCCAGATCTAGCTCCCAGAGACTTCTACCTCTTTCCTCGGCCCAAAGAACACCTTCGGGGCAAGAAATTTGAACATGATAGTGAAGTGATGGTCGCTGTTGGGGCGTTTTGGGAGAGTAATGACAAATAATTTTTTTCTAAAGGTATCTTGGGTTTGGAAAAAGATAGGTGAAATGTATTAACTTGTTAGGAGACTATGTTCAACTATGTTCAAAGTTCAATTACCTTGTTCTATATTCATTATCATTACTTTTGGATCAACCCTCGTATTTATGGGCTCATTATATGCATAAGTACACTGAAAAAAATCCAGATGGCGCCCAGAGCCATGTAACATAGCGCATTATTTATGGCCCCATACGCTATGTACATAGTACTCTGAGCTATACAATATGGCTCCCAGCGCCATAATGTCAGAATCTACATAGCGCGTGGTCCTATGTAACATAGCGCAGCATTTATGGTCCCACACGCTATGTACATAGTGCCCTGAGCTATGCAGTATGGCTCCCAGCGCCATAATTACATGGCGCAGAAATTATGGCCCCACACGCTATATTACATAGTGCCATGAGCCATGTAATATGGCTTCAGTTGTCATACCGCATATGTGGCTTTAGTTGTCATACGTAAGATAACTCAAATTATAACTCGCAGCCATACTGTGTGAGGGAACGTATAAATGTCAGCAAGTTACATTGGAGTTTGTGACTACATAATTGGTCTTATGTTGTATATTTTGAATGAGATTACTGAAGTTTTGCATCCAACATCACTGCTAAAAAATTTCAATATTCCTAAGAATTAATCAGTCATTGTTCATTAGTTGTTCTGATATCTCTTACATTCATCAGTCAAGCTAATCAGCTTTTTTACGATTTCTGTCGTTTGATGGAGCTCAAGTCGAAGGAAATTTCATTGGGTTTATGTACAAACTTTTCCTTGGAACAATATATCCGTTTTTTATAAGCATAATTTATAGACTTCTGGCGCCATGTACATAGTCGATTTCGGGATTGTGATAAAATATAGCGCCACACGCCATAGTACATAGGAGCAGACACTATGCTTATAGCCCTCCACGGCCCAGTGATGCCAATTTAGCTACATTGTAGCTAGATTTAGCTACAAAAAGAACCTGTTTAGCTACAAAATTTTTCGTTTAGCTATTGTCTACTAATTTATAGATTATAAATAATTTAAATTTTTGATTTGATTGCATTAATTTTCACTAGTTTAATAATATTTAAAACACTCAGTGCTTGAAAATAATTTCCTCAAATTCTAAGGTAATCGCTAAAGCTTTGGGTAGTACCTTAGTACTACTACTATGTGCTATGTCCTTGTGGACATAGAACTATAATAATCTACTACGAACAGTTTTATTTCTTTTGTTCGGTGCGAAGAAAAACCGAGAGTTTTAACTCATTTGAAATAAACTAAAATAGGTAAGACAATCGAAATATATTTAATATAGAATACACATTATCTGCCTAAATTTGAAGACAAGAACCGAAAAATTCAGGCGTAGACTTAAGGTAACAATAAAACGTAGACAAGGTGTTCGCACAAAACCCTAGAAGACATTAGGAATCGTGCTTAGTAGTAAAACCAAACGTTAGAATTGTCCTAGCTATGTTTTTTTTTCACTTTGTAGAGTTTTTCAACACAGCGAAAAATAAAGACTATATTTTCTGAGTTGGGGGCAGCACCTGAAAAACTACATCGGCAACAAATCAAAGCTACAATGTGTATTTTCTCTCTGAACCCTTGCGCATTAAAATATCGATTGAACATTTGAGTGAGGGGTGTAAGAAACTAGCAGTTGAGTCCAAAAGTTGCAGCAAGTGTAGAATTCATCGATCAAAAGCAGCGCCATAGTGAAAAACATTATGTTTCCATACTTCAAATCGGATTTAAAGGCAGATATTGATAGCTTTATTTGTAGTATTTTAACTGACGAGTCTACGGACATTTTAGTGATATTCAGCAAAAATTTATTAGAATTTACTTGGCTTTGATTGAGCTAGAAAGTGGAACTGCTGAAAGTATTACTGCTGCCACAAACACGTGCTTAAAAAACTTCAACCTGAATATTACAAATATGACAGACAACGTAAGTGTTATTTATGGTCGGAGTCAATAACGGTGTATTTAAAAAATTAAGTCGCTAAAATCCTGTTTTAATATTTATAAGATGTGCTTGTCATTCCGTTCAGGGTTCAGTTTCTGCCGCTGCAGGATCATTTCTTCGCCAAACGTTAAAGTTTTTACTTGCAGAAATTTATAATTGGTTCTCTAAATTCGTTTGAAGATGATACGGAGCTCATAAACAAGGTGGTTGTCAACAAAGGGAACAGTATCAGGGATCATTAGCCAATAGTTAGGGCTGAAAACCCACATCAGTATAGTCCAAACATCAGAAGAATGTTTTTAGTAAATATGATTAACAAGGGGTATAACAATTACAAAACCTTTTACATCTCCTATTTTTGTAACCCATTTTAAAGGATGCTTCTATCATGAATAAAAAGTAGAAAGCAATTCTGTTGAACTCACTAAGCTCTTTAACGATTTTTATACTATTTTATACTGTTAAAATAATTAACTACCGATTATCCGATGTACATCCAATATTTTTCCATAAGAATTATAAACATTAGCTTAACTGTTTTCCAGAACCTTGAGTTTTTTTTATCGTTGAAGTTAGCTACACTTTTTAGCTACAATGGAAACTTTTTAGCTATTTTTAGCTATGTTTTTCCTAAATTCTAGCTACAATGGCTGGAAAAAAGTTGGCAACACTGCTCCACGCTATGCACTATAGTCCTCAACGTCATGTACATGGCGTGGAGGACTATAATAGTGTTTTTTTCAGTGTAGTGTGGTGATTGTAGTCCTTGAGCAGAGTTGCATACCTGGTGTGTCTTGCTTAATGATTAAAAGTAATTTTGTTGGAGATATCTTCAACATTGAATGCGCCACTTATAATATTAAAAGCAGTGGCGGCTCGTCAGGGTGGGCCCGGCCCTCCTGGCCCACCCTGACGAGCCGCCACTGGGCCCACTCGACACAAAAACACTATTATAAGGTATACGCGGATACCAACAAGAAATATCTACATTACCTTAACTCAGTAGTGGCTCGTCAGGGTGAGCCAGGCGGGCCGGGCCCACCCTGACGAGCCGCCACTGATTAAAAGTTAGGCAAGCGCTTAACAGTGTTCTTCTAGAAGAGAGAGACATTAAATTTAGAAGTCGCAGTCTGTATTTGTAAGATGGAAGATGTTGAAAATCTATTGGATCGTAGAGGTTTCCCAAAGCGAAAAGCAAAAGCTGGGTTCCATATTATGCAGGCATATTCCAATAGAGGCCGCACCAGAGTGATATATAATGATTTGCTAACCCATATATTCTTGAACTCTTTAGCACATCTCTTAATGAATCCGAGCTGTTTGTTAGCCCGGGCCAGGATTTTGACGTAGTGGAGGTTGAAGCGCATCTTGTTGTCCAATACTACGCCGAGATCTTGTTGTCCAATACTACACGAAGCAGAATTTTCGTTTACAATTTCTCAAACATGTTAACACTCGTTTCTGATAATGCGTCATATAACTCATTATAATAAACTGCAAAAGTTGAGGAAAAATCAGTTGAGTGTCGTGATTCGAATGGATCCAAACTTCGAAGGATCCAAACTGCGACTAACTGAAAGGCATAAGCAAGCGCGCTTAATGTTCGCTAGAAAATACATGTCATGGAAGGAGGAGTGGCGGAATGTAGCTTTTAGCGATGAAAAAAAATTTAATTTGGACGGCCCAGATGGCTTGCAGTTTTATTGGCACGACTTGAGAAAAGATACGGAAGTTCGCTTAAGTGGGAATTTCGGTGGGGGTACATTAATGACGTGGGCAGCATTTTCCATTTCGAAGATGAACTCCAAAAATTACATTGATCTCCTGGAAGAAGTGTTAATTATCTTTTCCGAAGATCTTATGGAAGAAAAATTCATCTTCCAACAGGATAATGCGTCAATCCATCGTTCGCTTGACATCTTAGTTTCAAGTCAAGTTTACGAACAGGGTCGTCAATTCAACAACGTTTTTGAGCAAAAAGCAGCAATTCAAAAGTCTAGAAGCGCCATTTCCATCGACATCCTTCTGGACTAGATAAATTTCATTCCAGATCGCATTTTTGCAGTCATTTCCAACAAAGATGGCAGTACAACTATTAAACTAGAAAACATTAGATTCAGACTGATACACATAAATATAATTAGAATGGCTTTATAACCATTTCTCTTAAAAGTGAACTGATTTTCATTAATTGATAATTATGGTGCATGTTTTTTCTTTGTTTTTGGACGGAAATATGTGAAGTACTGAAATATGACATTAGTATATGACACAAACTCTGCACTTAAGAGAATGCAAGGTTGGATTTTCGGCACTCAAAATTCTGCAGTTGTGGCTATTTACAAAACCGTTAAGTCCGAACTGAGCCTCCTTGGACATTGTCTTGAAGTTCTTGTGAATGAAATCATTGCCTTCACTCGAAAACTATTAAAATTTAATTGCATATTCAAGCTGCCGCTGGTAGTCACCGTGGTTTAACTTCTGCATCAGTTGAATCTTGTTCAGGAACAGGCTTGAACCTTATAAAATATGCTGCAGTAACGTCTCAGTAAAACTCAATTGACTGAATCTCCAGGTCGAAATTCCAAGTTCTACTGCAACAGTTTGTTGTACGCGTTCAATATTCACGTCAGACATAGCTGGCAGTCCATGCTCGTTAATTTTCTGCACTGGAAGATCATACAGAGAACCCAGACGCCAAAAGCGATCAACTAAGCGACGAATTGGTGATTCTGAGGGACCATTTGTAATATGGCTCGTTGCATCATTATAATTTTCGAAGCTTACGATTCTGCGGGCCATGATATTCTTCTGCCAAAACTAGCTGGGTTTAATCAATCCGGTGTCCTTTTTTCTGGGTCCTCTTCCTATGTTTGTGATCGCTCTTATGTTGCTACTCTTAATTCATGTTATTCCGCACTCTTTTTTGCTACTTCAGGAGTTATGAAAGGTCCTTTATTGCTCCTTTTATTGTTCCTTTTCTTGGTGCGGTATTGTTCATTTTCTTAGCCCTTTCTTATTGCTTTTCATGGTCCTTTATTATTCTCTTTGCTTATTAACGATATTCCTTCTCTCGTTTATTTCCTTAAATTTTCAGAGTGTTTGAATCCACTAGTAACAGCTTCATATTGCGGAATGATTTGGTTTTTGTGATTTTTAACTCCAAGTTGAAGCTCGGCGAGGAAATATTATACATCACTGCCAAAGCGTCTCATTTTTCAGACGTCATCATCAGATCCTCTAAATATTTTGTTAACTATTCCACCTCTTTATATCAGTTTTTCTTCTTCGTCCGTAGTGTTCTCAAATACTGTTGCTCAATTCGGTTTCCCCATTATAGACACTTGATCGATCCGCTTGAATCCATGCAACGCCCGCTCAGTATTCGCTTATTGTGGTTACAGACAGATCAGAAATGAAGATATTAAAAAGCGGGGGACCTAAATGATTGCCTTGCGGTACTCCAGAAGATGCGAAAACTCTTTTAGATAAGTGCCCTTGGAATTTTGCAAGCTGATCTCGATCGCGAAGATAAGACTGAACCCATTTAAGAAGGGACCCTGTAATATACAATGTAATCAAGCATGAAGTTAGTCACTGTAATATGATAGTCATAGTTCGAATAGTACAATACTATGCAATTGTGTACTAGAAGTAACCAGTTTTTGAGAACCTGGTCGGCAAGGTAAAAATGTAAGCCGGTGAGTCAGCCACGAACAGTCAAGATATTATGAATTATTGAAATAAACATAATATGTAGTTAGCCTGAAGTTTTTCTTAATTTCACCCGGTAATACAAATATTACAGACCCGAATATACCAAAGTTGCGAAGCTTGTATATTAGAGTTTGGTGGTCAACCTGGTCGAAAGATCGCATCAATTCGGCTTCCTTTATCTATTTTACAGATCACATCAGAAACCAGGATCACCAGATTGGTGGAAGTCGATCTACCCTTACGAAATCCATGTTGTTGTTCATTTAGAAGAGGGTCGATAACGCGAGTAAGTTTTTAGCGGATTTGCAGACTTCGTCTTTCTTATTAATTTCATCATGATCGTGAAATTCAATTGCCATGAGCTGGCGATTTACTCGTTTGTTAGTCTGTTCACCGAGGGTGGCTCCATATTTTCTAAAATTGATCGTGCTCGGTTTCGTTGGATTTAAGCTCGATTATCAAACAAATCTTCTGCGTCCGTCTGATGCGGGCCTTGACTTTTCGCAGGACGTCCGCATATGTTACGCGTTCTTTAGCGTGGAAAATTATTGCCCTCAGGCGAGGCCTCACTTGCATTTTGCTTGACCTTGCTCGATTCTTTATGCATCTGCTCGACATTATTCTTCGCGAGAGTATCTGTGGTTTATCTGATCCTTTAGCTGGTTTGTAAGCAACTTTGGTATCCTCACTCTTTTTTTCACCCCTCCTTGACATCCATCGATGATGGTTTATTATTTCGGGTTTCCTTCTCGTAGTTTTTTTATACATGCGGCTAGGTTGCACGCCTGTTATAAGACGAAGTCAATTCGCCCTGTCGTAGAGAGGACATTTCCGCTTCACTCGCCTTTTCTAATGCTCACGGTCGAAGACTACTTGTTTGTTATTCGCAGCTAACCTATATTTCCGGAGGTTGTTTGACAGGAAGGGTGAGGCATTTAAGTCAGTTACAGGCATGCATCTGTTGACAAGGAAATTTACTTTTTTCTTAAGCAATTTTCGACTAAAAATTCATGCAGAGAAAAAGAAAAGACGAAAGTGCTCAAAACGTGCTGACCGCTGTGTTATAAGTTTGAAAAGCGTTAGTGGCACTTAGTTAATCAGTGATCACGCTTTTTCAATATTTATTTCGAAAGAACTACGATGAATTCGAGAAAAAATTGCAACACCACTGGCTGTATGTTTCGCGGAGTTATCTTTAATTACATTCCAAGGATCAAAAGCTTTTCGTTTATTCATCACACCAATGAAAAATATTCAAAGAATTTCCAAACCAATCTCTTGTAAATTAAATGATTGCTCTCGCATGTGTATGTTTCATCTCACTGGGATCAAAAACCATTATTCTCTGTCTCATTAAAAAAAAGAGCCGACTTCTACTTCGATTCTCTACAATTGCACTCACATTGTGACCTCGTTTTTCCCTCGATTGCACCATTAAGTGCAAACGTGAAATTTCCCACTAACGAACTAAGTTTGCCTTATTAAATCTTGGCTTCCAATCAAAACTGCATACCATATTAGATTGTGCAAAAAAAAACGTAAATTTTTTTTCTGACGAGTAATATTTGGTTTCCGCGAATATCGTATCCTATCTGCACCTCTAGCAGCTGCCTCTCGGCTGCACTCTGACCCACATTCTGGCACCAATCTACTCGTATTGCTGCTTCGTGCCCGTAATATATTTACACTTCTGGCGATCTCTTTGCAACACATCGAGGCATGTAGAGCAAAGAAGGATTGGCAGAAACGAAGAAGAATTTCAATTAAAATCTTCCCTGATAGAAGGTAACCACATGAAAGCGGGCGAGATGCTATCGACCCGAGTGAATGAACGAACGAGCGATCGAACGAACAGATACATATTATTGTATTTGATTATGCAAAATGAATCAAGTATCGCTTTCATGTTTGCAAATAAGAATATTCTATTGATGATGGACCCATGCCGGCTCTCGGAATCTATCTATTGGCCGGCCCGATTGAAATCGATAGTGCCTCTTCAGAGTTTGGACCAGGGCGAAGAGGAGAAAAGCGGTAGGATATGAAAGCGTAGAAATGAAAGCGAGGGAAGAAGGGTGCCCAAGGACCTTTGGTGTTAATGAATAGCTAGTGTGACGAAGGATAAGCATAATATTATATTCCAGTCATGATAGCAGGCAGGCTTTGAAGCTGCAACTCGTGCTTCTGATGATGATGATGATGACGACGACGACGATGCTCGCAACGGCAACTTTGTCGTCGTTCTCGTTGACGATGATGCTGCTGTTGATGATGATGATACTTTAGTCCTGGAACTTTTATCTCGGGCTGTCGAATGTGTGGCTACGAACTGTACTGTCGGCTTGTTGTCCTGCAGCGCTCAGTACGAAGGCTCCATGTTGATTCCATTCGCGAACCATATACGGTACAAAGTTTTCATATTTATGGGAACCTACGATGCACTCGTGGGCTGGCTGCTTCCATGCATGTCTGCAGCCTGGGTGTCGTTCAAATCTCTTCCTCAGCAGTATCCAGCGTCGTTGATCAAATTGCTTTCACCCAAGTCGGACAAACAAAAAGGCAATTTAACTGGCTCCGGACTTGTATGGCTCCTCTAATATGACTGGTTGTTAGTTGCAAGGCTCCACGTATTCTTCTACTGTCCATTCTGTGATGTCGCCTGGTCGTAGCGTTGACTGAGCTGGAATCAGGGCGGCTGGCAATGTTTAGAAAGTGGTACAAGAGTAATAGCCTTAGATATGGTACAGTTTTCCTGCCTGTGCTTATGACACCCATGAGAATATGCTTAATGCACACGTATTCTTGTGCTGATTGCCTGAATGATGGAAGGTAATTTGAGATGTGTGCTCCGATCCTATAATATCCAAGGACTATCTGTGCTGGCTAGAAACATTCAACTGCTTAGCTGCTGTCATATGCACTGGCAGCCCAAGAGCGCTGTATGAGTTGAATGAGAATGAGCTATAGCCTTAGCCACGGCAACATATATTCATTGTCGTTTCGCAACTTTGCATATCTTAACTGTGACACAAAGTATGTTTACCTAGTTTCGATAGAGCTTAGTAAACACTACAACAAGAGGCCATTTCTGTCGGCTTGATTGTTGAGTTTGTGGCTTGAATAAATTTATATGCCGATTTATTTGAGTTTGAGGATTTATCTATCAGGAATCAATTGTTTTGTGTTAATCTGAAATGAAAATTCAAATTCGTCTATCATGCTACAAAAAATTAATTGGAGCACAACACAAGAGTAACGAACCTCAATAGCAGAAATCCATTCCGTCTCGGTAATAGTTTCTTAAAAACTGATTTCCGTTAAACAAAGGACTTTGGTTGTTTGCTTAGTTAAATTTAAAAAACTGTACTAAGTAATCATGTTGGTCCGATTTATCAATCAGTGATTTTTTTCACATTGAAAGAAAAATCACTGATAGAAGCTTTATATTTAAAAACACAGTGATTGAAATCACGCCGAGCGGATTGCAAACAAACAAAATTGCTGTGACTGTGTTAGCTGTGATTTCGATTGCTGTGATTTGGTTCGCTATCATTTCACTTGTTGTCATCGGATGGCCGCGGTTTTTTCTTGACATGTGTATTTGCGAGCTGTGTTTGAGATGAATTTTGTACATGAGATTATCTCACAAGTGCGTGATCCGGTTAAACTGGAATATTCAAAAGAAAATCGATGTACGAAGAGCGTTCAATAATTTATCTACCTAGACAAGAAATTTACCCACCTAGACATTGGAGTAAAAAGAATTTATTAATAATAATCTCTGGAGTGGGCGGTCCAATCGAGCTAAATTTTTCAGAGAATATAGCTGTATATAAAGACTAGCGCAAAGATTGATTAACACATTGACGGACAGTAGGAACAAGTGAAGTTCGAAAATTAACACTAACACTAAATTTGTCACAACCAGCGTAAATAACAATTAATGATTTCCAACTGCAAGTGGTCACACCAGTCAAGTATGCACTGTGTGCTGGTGTCTGATCCTAATTCGTCATACATTGTTTTTCTGAAGACGTGAGCGTTACTGAGATATTTAGGAAAGGTCACTTTTGGTGACCTTTGACCCTGTACAAAAAGGAAAGCAGCATTCGGATCGATGGGGACTTTTGGCATTTTGTTCCAGTATCAAGGTTCACACCGAAATTCAGCTTTCCCGTAATTTTTCCGAAGTTTCGCCTTTTTTATGTCGGATTTCACTTGGCTATTAGGTATATATATTATTGAATGCTCCTCGTGTATAAGAAAAAGGTTTGTGTTAATCTAAAATACAAATATGTTCAACCCTTTTATGGCAGCAAATATTATACTGAATCTCGAAAAAAGCAAGCATGCGAAATGGAAACCTGATAATGCTCTATGTTTAGCTATGATAATGCTCTAGAAATTTGTTGTCCAAAAAATAAATTTAGGTAAACAAATTTATCAAATTTCAAGCTATGATAATTTCTGGCAAAAATACCAGCTGCATTAAAAAAATAGGTCTATGTAATTTTTGATAAATATCCGGGCAACCCTGTAGATATGGTAGGTCAGGGAAAAATATCCTTCAAATCATCGAGTCTACTGAACATTATTCGCTTATTAGAAAAAATGCAAATGATTGATAATTTTGATTGAAAATCACTGCTTAAAATCACAGTGATTTGAACATCCCAATCACCGTTTCACCGGTTATTGAAAATTCAGGACACTTTTCAATACTACTGAGTAATGGTAATTGAATTTTCCCTCTGTATTCGGTATCTCGTACAAGCACAGACTAAATGCATTACTAACCAAAACGAAAATTTTTTCAAGTATTATTTTCTACATGAGCTTCAACATTCAGCAACCTATGAAAACATACAATCGATGCAAATTTATTATCCTTCTTATCAATTTTCTTGTGTGTATTCAATTTTTCATTTGGTCCTTTTCCTTAGATCTCCCCAAAAATAGCATAGTTCCAGCCATAAACATGGCTCTTCAATTTCGACTACAAGCACCGGCAGTCTGAGTATGTTTCGATACTGTTGCTGCTTGCATTCGTCCTGCTTTAGTGGCAGAACTCCTGCCACTAAGACCAATCCCAATGCTGCCGAACAAAGCCAACGAACGAAAAACATTCAAACTGATTTCGAGTCGAGAATTACCCTCTATTTCCAAGATCTTGTACAGTGTTTTTTTTTGGTCTCTCGACAAGACATCCATCACTGTGGCCAGAGTAGAATCAGCTCCCCACCTAGTCCGCGTGGTGTAGCTTCGGTATATCTATTTTGTCGGATATTTTATTCGGAGAGGAGTGCAGTTGTCCTGGCGCAGGAACTCTGGAATCCAGCGGACAGACACGGAGCTACATAGAACTGGCAGTGGTTTAATTGGATTCTATTTCGAGGCACCATTAGAGGTTTCCCTCTGTTCGGCAAATTGATTAATTGATTGAATTTTGGGAAGTTGATGAGCGGCTGCTCCTAGAGTCATCTCGGTCGCAATGCCTCTTGACCGTGTGCACATCGACCAATAACTACATCCCTCCTCTGCGCTCAGGATAAGTTTATTAAACAATTGTCGAATGTGCTGTCTGGGGCTTACGCAAAATGTCACCCGGATGCCCGCTGGAGACCAGAGTTGTATTAGTATAGTTCGTCGAGCTTTCGTAATGTTATTTCCAGTTGACCTGCAAAGGGCTTCAATGCGTTCAAACAAAATTTAGCATTGGATGCTCGTGTGTTTACCGAGGCACAAAATATATCGAGCAGCGTCAACAGCGAACCGATAAAGTGATGTTATATAATTCATAGATATTACTCTTGTGGGGAAATGGAAATGATTCTTGTCCATTTCCATTGTTGACAAAGCTATCAGTTTATTAGATCCTTTTTTGTATGCTCTCTTGCATCGGGTCATGTCTATTCAATACCGATCACGTGAGTACAGTGGGCGACATGTTATTTCCTTTTAAATAAATAATATTGAAGATAAATAAATATTGAGTTTTGTACTTTAGGTCGATGGGTTCGGCAATGGGACTCTGAACTGTAAAGCGAGGAATACATACTGTTTTTATGGTCCTCTATGGGCGAAGACAGCAAGGGTGATAGATGATTTTTCCGATGCTGCATGCGTGCAAAAATAATTCATGTGCAGAGTAGAGCTTTTGAAATCGATTATTTTATTTAGAAGGGAACGATACTAAATCCAACATTACTTTTAAAAAGTTGACCTTGTTTCATTTCCCATTCTGAAAAGAAAGAGATATTCAGTTGAGTCGGGTAAATGTTCAAAAATATTTTAAACAAAGTAATCTGTTATTCATTTTTTTGAATGTTTTTAAATCCAGCATCCGAAGTGACTGAAAAATAATTTTGGTACCTATTCTTAATTCAAAATGATTTGTCGGAAACTAGTTTTGATTTAGACACTGTATCGTCGGTTGCGGATGTGTTCATTGTGATAAGCAAAGGAAGCACAATTGTCCCTTTCCAGACCGTTTCGGATCTGGAAGTTCATAGACTACTGGATATCAGCCGTAAGAACGAGATTTAATGGTCCAACTCAACCGAAAACTGGATATTTTAATCGGCAGCGTTAAGCTGATGGTCTGTTCCGTTTGGTGCGCCGCTTCTAAAGGAGGACAATAATTACCCGGAAAATTTGCGTCCATGAGCTCGTTTAGAGTATCGAACCAATCCAAACGGGTTCATAAAGCACCCCCTATCGTGCTTAAAATACTACGAAGGCGGTTTATCTCGCTGAAACTCTCAATGTTTGCACAGAAAAATCACAATGAGGATCTCTTTGCCGTGCGTACAGCATACTTAAAAGCTTTCAGCTTCGTTTTATACAGCGACCATTCGTTAGACCTTTTAGAGCTGTTGAACTCCTTCCTCCAGGATCTCCATATCCCAACATAGGAGCTCCGGATTCCCTCTGACCTGTGGGTGGGCTACACGCTGTCCAAGATAAAGAGTTGAAAGTGCTAGTAAGGGGTGTTAACTGCTTGATCCAACCCATGGTAGCCGTTGATGGTGTGGAGCAGTTTCCATTGAAGATCAAACCAGGGACCTCTGTTAAGAAAGGCTACCTGCTCAGCTAAGCTGCGGGCAGTCACGTTGATAGATATGTACTTATGATCAGAGAAAGAAGACTGATATAAAACATTTCTCTGACGGAGAAGATGCGTGTGTCGGTCACTGACCAGGATAACGTCAAAAACCTTCCTACGGCCTGAGGTGAAGAAATTCGGTTCACTGTGCCAGTATTGGCGCTGAATAGGTTGTAGACTCAAATGAAATCAAAAAGTGCCTCACCTCGATCAGTTGCGTTGGAGCTGCCCCACACTTCATTATGAGCGCTAAGCCGGAGCCTCACTTGTCTGAAAATATTGCAGAAATATTTCCGACATATTCACGAGCAGTCTCTGTCCGTCCCGGCTACACATGTCCGGAAAGTTTATTCATGATAAGCAGTGACCAGAGCTAAAATCAGAGCTGCCGCTTTTGAAGCTTCATATCTCGTCAAAATCAGCAAGTAAAACGGGTCAATGCGACCATCTATGCTGCCCTCATTCGCATAAACGTTCTATACACATTTTAGTACTTTGGAGATATTCAATGATTTGTGTTTTGATTTCTACTGGAAATCTATGGAGAGTTGGTTTTTCAATATTTGTTTTAACATACTTTCACAAAAGATAGGTATTTCAAATTTGTCAGAATGATGTAATTAGAGTATGCAGTTTTTGAATCCGTTGTTAACTCAAAAATAACAAAAATGTAGATAGAACGTTTATACGAATCAGGGCAGTATTCAGCTCCCTTCCATTTTCGTCACAAGTATTACAGTAATATAATACTATTCTCGGCCCCTCACAAATTACTTTTCACACAAAAAATGCATGGCTCATAAAATTTACATTCATAACGGCAGCACAGTGCCAAAATTACGTCACACCTTTTTTTGTCCGAGACTTTCCGACGATCAGTCGGAAGGTCTGTCCACAGCAGAGAAATATGCGCAGTGGACTTTCCGATGTGTGGGTGTGACGCCATAACGGCACCGTGGTGCCGCTATGAATGTAAATTTTATGAGACATGCATTTTTTGTGTGAAAAGGTAATTTATGAGGGGTCCAGAATAGTATTATAGCTTGGTATGGCTGGGCTACTTATGACGAAAATGGAATGGAGCTGCATAAATGGTCGGATTGGGCCTTTTCACACTTGTATTCTTGATACACTCCTGAAATTGGTTTTACAACAATCAACATTTCCACACTTGTATTCTTCAGCAACGGAACCGTTCATATACCGATTATGCATATGAATGTGTGCGTGTTGTTGTTTTCTCATTTCGACTTGAGTGTTTCATGAAAAATTCCTGATTCGTGAACTATGTTTATAGTTGTGTTAGTGATTTGCATCACTTTCAATCAGTTTCAAACGTTAGGAAAAATTCTCTGCCTCTTGCCCAGAAAACCGGTTATATGACTGTATCAAGAATACAAGTCTAAAAAGGCCCATTGACTTGTTTTACTTGCTGATTTTGACGAGATATGCAGCTTTAAAAGCGTCAGCTCTGATTTTAGCTCTGTTCGCTGCTAATCATGAATGAACTTTCCAAACATGTGTAGTCGAGACGGACAGAGACTGGTAGTGAATGTGTCGGAAATATTTCTGAAATATGTCCGGACATGTCTGGTGCCGAGGTTAGAGTCAGCTTCCAGAATAAGAAGCAGACAAATTTTCATGGCCTAAACCGCAACAAAAGCGAAAGAAGCTGCTAGACACGCGATATGCACCTACATTGCTGGCATTGAAGCATCAATCAGAACCAACCAACTGAAATCCTTTTGGTCATTCATCCGTTCCTTGAAAAACTCTCCTAGCATCCCCAATGGTATGCATTTAGGTGACATAGCAGCTTCCACTCCGCTTGAAGTGTGTGAACTTTTTGCTTCGTACTTTTCGTCTTTCTTCTCACAACAATGCGCTCCTCCTTTCCAAAATCTTATCTCTCCATCTTCTCTTGAATTATATTCGTTTCGGACAAACTCTTTAGAAATGGAACTTCTGTTGAACGATATCGACGCCAATACCGGTAGTGGTTCCGACGGTTTTTCAAATATCCTGGCTAAATCTCTTTTATCATCACTGTGAGTCCCTCTTTCTATCTTGTTCAATATAAGTTAATCTTTTGGCTCTTTCTCTTCGCTCTGAAAAATTGCCAATATCTTTCCTATGCATAAAGCTGGTGATCCTACACACAACTCAAACTACCGTCCGATTTCGCTTCTTCTTTGTTTTAGCAAGATACTTGAGAAAGTGGTCGACAAGCGAGTCTACTCACTTATCCAGCCCACCCTAGCTCATAAGCAGCATGGCTTTGTGAAAGGTAAATCCACATTAACCAACCTTCTTTCCTTCACACATATGGTCGCATCCGCTCTTGACCATCAAAAGCAGGTCGATGTACTATATACTGACTTCTCGAAAGCCTTTGACTCTGTCAACCATAACTTCCTTCCTCAAAAGCTAAGAAACGTTGGAATTGCTTGTCCTCTTCTTTCCCGGTTTAACTCTTACACCTATGGTGATACTTGCATTGAAACTGTTAATTACTGTTCTTCAATTCCTTTTTATCCTGTATCAGGTGTTCCGCAAGGATCTATTCCTGGTCTTCGTCTCTTTCTTTTGTTCATAAACGATCTCCCTCTTTTGATCCAATCTTCTTGTTTTTTATATGCTGACGATTTCAAAATGTTTCCGAGTGATGGAGTCACAAAATCACTTTAGGCTGTTACAAAATGATCTTAATAGCTTACAGACTTGGTGCGGTGCCAATGCTCTCACTTTGAACATCGCGAAATGTCACAAAATATCTTTTACCTGTGAAACGTCACCTTTGATGTTCTCCTATTCTCTTTCTGGCTTTCGTCTTAATGTTGTTGATAATTTCAAATATTTTGGTATAATATTTGATCCAAAGCTTAAATTTGATAAGCATATTTGATATATTACTGCCAGGGCCTCTAAATTATTAGGTTTTATTATTAGATCCTCTAAATCGTTCGTTAATGTTTCCACCTGTGTACACCTTTTTCTTTCCTTTGTGTGTAGTATCATTGAATCCTCATGTCCTCATTATGTCTACTTAAATACTGCGTTGGAGTCTGTTCAACGCAGATTTACTCGTATCCTAATTTTTTAAATTTCAGCTTCCCTACCGTCCTTACAGTGATCGTCTTTCGGAGAATCCCGGAGACTTTTCTTAATGAGTGCCTAATCTTTAAATTATTTTACAGGTACCGCCGAGATTACATCTTTTCAAAACTTTTTTGAAAAATCATGGCATGAATACTAGTAACTTTTTTTTCTTCTCTCTTTTTAATTTCAAATGTGTACTTTTTTAACTTGATTTTATTTCTTATTATGTTTCTCTTTACATTCACCTTCATTTTGTTTTTTATTATTTTGTCTCTAATAATTATTAATTGGGTTCTTATCTGTTGAATTGTAAATAATGAATAAATAATAAACACCCTTGATAATGTCCTAGGAGAAAGGGTCTGTCCCATGATCGTGTGTCATGTATTATAGTAAGAAACAAACCAGTATGATATTTAAATGATTTCCGCTACATGTTATTCTTGTCAAAGAAATTGTAAAGGAGTAGGTTAGGTAAGGTTGACGTGACTGCCGATCTACAGAGGCCTGACGACCAGCACACATAGGCATAGGAGGGGCCCGTTGTGATGCCACAATATTTTAGTGACTCTCTTCTACTAACTAAAGTCAGGAAACCATTTGCTTCCTTTGATAAACCGGACTATCCCCTTTAGCTTTACCAGGGACAGTTCCGTCAGGTTTGAGAGAAAGGGTGTACCAAGTGCCGCCAGTCTTCTCCTTGTCAAAGCCGGACACTGGCACATGAGGTGAAGGACGGATTCCTCCTCATCCTCAGAGCTCCGACAGAAGTCATTAAACTCTACGCCCAAACGTTGTGCATGCTGTCCTATAAGGCAGTGGCCCGTTAGAACGCCCACAGTGCAACGAAGGGCGCTTCGAGTTAAGCCTAAAAGGTGCCTGGTGCGATGCGCATCCATGGATACCCACGACTGCCTTGTTATCACACAGAAAGATTCATCTGCCCAGGACTTCTTAGCGTCCTCAAGATATTTTTACCTTATGGCCAGTTTGACCGATGTCATCGGTACACCTATTGAAAAGGAGCAAGAGACCACAGGTAGCAAAGCTCCAAGCCTTGCTAGCTCATCGGCCTCACAGTAGCCCTGAAAACCCGTATGTCCAGGTACCCAAATCAATTGAACAACCGAATGTCTCGATATCTCCCCAAGAGATGCACAGCATTCAGCAACAATCATAGTTACTGTACAAGAGCCAGCATGGAGCTTAATAGCCGTTTGGCTATCGGTGAAAATACAAATATTGACCCCGAATATTTGATTACACAGAAGCCAGTCGACTGCCTGATAAATAGCCGCAACCTCCGCCTGAAAGTCACTACAGTGGTCTGGTAGACGGAGGGACAGCTTGAGATTCAGCTCATCTGAGTATACACCACACCCGACTCTATTGTTTAGCTTTGAGCCGTCAGTTTACACATGGATAAACCCATTATCAAGGGTGATACCATCACACCATTCCTCCCTGCCAGGAATGCGAGCTCCAAATCCAGTATGCATTGCGGAGCGATGTAGTCAACAACCGCTGGTGCGGGTACTCCCTCGGCCAAGATCCTCGCATCACCGAAGTCTGTCCTATTCCATGCTGAGATACAATTTAGTCTCACAGCAGCACGATTAGCTTGCTGTGAGATCAGTAGGTTGGTTGGCAGCCAATCTAGCAGCACAAAGAGTGCCTTAGTAGGGGTGCAACGGAGCGCTCCAGTTACCAGTAGTGCAGCTATTCTCCGCTCTTTTTCAAGCTGCCGTATGCAGGTAGCCTTAAGAGCAGCCTGGCACCAGAACGCCACCCCAAACAACAGAATTGATTCCACCACAGCAGTGTAAAGCCAAGCAACAGTACGAAGCTGCAATCCCCAATTCGCCCCTATGGCCCTTTTGCAGCAGTAAAGTGCGTTGAAAGCCTTCCGAGCTCTTTCTGCCACATTGTACGTCCATAGTAACTTCGAGTCAAGGATCAGCCCTAAGTATTTGACCTTCTGGCTCAAGTTAATGGAGACCCCATTCAATTTGAGTAACTCAAAACCAGGAACTTTGTACCTCCTTGTAAACAGCACTAGTTCCTTTTTATTAGGATTCACATTCAAGCCGCACTCACGACTCTAACGCGAAAGTATGTCAAGAGAGTGATTTAACCTCTCCGATAGCGTAGATAAATACTTTCCCGACACTGAAACACCTATGTCGTCTGCATAAGCAATCACTTTGCAGCCGGCACGGTCCAGCTTCATTTGAAGAGTATTTACCGTGATATTCCACAGCAGAGGAGAGAGAACTCCACCCTGAGGTGTGCCCGTACTGACTCCTCGTCTTACGCTGGCATTTCCCAGCGTAGAGATTACAACTCTACTTTTGAGAAGCTGCACAATAAAAGCAATCAGCCGTTCATCCACATGCAGCACCGAGAGAGCCTCAATAATTGCGTTACAATTAACGTTGTTGAAGGCCCCCTCGATTTCCAGGAAGCCAGCAATCGTATATTTCTTTAGAGCAAGAGATTTCTCAACTTGCTCAATAAGGGCGTGAAGAGCGCCCTCAACAGACTTACCTTTGGTATAAGCATGCTGCGACTGCGAGATCAGCATAGGATCGATTGATCTTTTAATATGGTAATCAATTATCCTTTCTGAAATCTTAAGCAGGACGGAGTTAAGACTTATTAGACGATAGTCCTTCGGCTTAACGTGCGTAACTTTTCCTGCTTTAGGAATAAACACCACTCTGGATTCCCGCCAGCTGGTGGGAACATACGAGAAGCGTAGACAAGCGTTATAAATCTCTGTGAGCCAAGGTAGCGATACTTCCATGGACTTCTGGATGTCAGCCGCCAGGACGCCATCAGGGCCCGGGGACTTAAACGGCTCAAAGGAGTTAATAGCCCACCTCAGTTGAGAATTTGATATTCTGAATGGCGGCATTGAACTGTAATTTTGCTCCGTCTGACACGCCACTTCTAGAGGGCAATGGTTGCCCGGAAAGTGTGCGTCTATCAGTACGTTGAGAGTATCTGTGCTCGAACTAGTCCAAAGGATTAGTATGTTAAGGATTTTTTTTAACAAGAATATGAACATCTGGTTTCTGTAAGTTTCTATATACTATTTGTTCACTCGTAAGGTATCAAAAGAGTTGCTTCTACTTTTTCGCAGGAGTCGTTAATTGCCAAAAATGTTTGGGTTCCAGGTCACGCGAGCATTTATGGAAGTGAGAGCGCGATAGCGTTAGCCAATTCTTCCACTGTAAGGATCGGCAAACAACGCAGCTCCAATTCAAACGGATGGCGAAATACTCAAACCTGCCGAGTAACCAAAATCATTTGGGGGTCATATAATCTCACAGCTGCTAAACACCTGCTCGAAATAACGTGGACTGACTGCAAATGGCATCATTAATGGCCACTGTCTTGCCACGCCATGAAAATGGGGCTCCTAATCAGCGGCACTTGTAGGGAGTGTCAAGAGCCGGGAGTCTCAGAAACAGTCCAGCACCCCTGTGCCATTACCCAGCACTGAAGAAAATCAGACATCGCTACTTCCGCGAGCCCTGGTTGGTGAAGCTCTTGCACGTGGCGAAGCAGTCTTAAAGACATCCTTCAGTTTGCAAAAGATCTGGGGTCTTCGATGGCCACTTGGACCGAACCTTTTTATCTACAGGTCCTCTTATCTGGTATCACTACGGACCAAGAGGTCTATGTGTGACCTTGGACACTAGCCTCGTCTGTTGACTAAGCAAGCAAATAGTCCGCCTTAGGATACCTTGGCATGTTCCCTTGAAGGACCCCAAATCAAAACCACTGCCTTTTCTGCGCATCCCTGAAAGAGTTACATGCTCCTAATTACAAAGGAACTACATTTTCAATTTATCCTTGCACAACAAATGAAACTAGCCGGTAGTGCACCCTTTAGTAAGCCCGCGGTTTCAGTCTGCCCGCAGTTTCAGCAGTTGATGCCGCTGTTCGGTCCTATGCAGGTTTTCTTTGTGTCGTCGAAATACTTCAACTCACCCACTCGCCGCAGCCCGCACCCCGATTTCTTTTATTGTGATTAAATATCAGTTTGAGGAAAATTGATTTCGAGGCTTTTAAGCAGGGAGTCTTACCGAAGCAATGTTTCTTTGTAGAGTTCTTTGTCGTTAGTTTTAGGGACAGAAAATTTGGGCTGGATTCAGACGCTTGTGGCAGCTTCTGAATTTAATGAAACCCGGAAAAAAATGACCTTTTTTTCTACAAGAAACTAACGTTCAGACGTGGTATTTCTTAAGATGTATGGATCCACTGGTTTCATTCCTACTTTATGATTTCAAACTACACTCAGTGAAATATGAGAATAGTTCTCTCATAGATAATGAAAGCGTACATTTTTCGCTCTCCTATTTTTTATCAGGTCTTCCCGCAATTTTAAATTGCTCGTCTGTAGTTTACGGTTTATTAGTGCTATCGCGTTATATTACTTGTTCTTAAGACTGAATTGTATCAATAATGAAAAGCAATTAAGAGCTACATTGAAAAGTCAAACTTCGTTTTACATCCTTTCATTCAACTACTTATCTTTCCTTTTCAACTTTGATGGGGTGAAATCAAAACTCCATTGAACTCTGGCAAAATGATAGGATACCAAAGTGAAACTCATAACTCAACACAACATAACTTTTTTACAGTATTCATTGCACGAATCGAGCATGAGCGTCTTTCCCGCTATTGCTTCAACTATCTGCTTTCGTTTCCGAGATAAAAAAAAACAAGTCGATACGTACTTCTTGCACTTCACGACAACCAGCTTCATTTCGCCTGCCCTGACCCGCACCTCAGCCCCTTACGTCTGCCAAGTTTGCTTGACGTTACGTCAAAAATAAAAACAAAACAGAAACTCTTACGAAATACACGAAAACCAAAGTCAATCGGAATCAGTTCCTAACTTCTTACTCTTTACAGATACATCGGTCTGGCCGTGTCATGCCATTACGCTATTTTCCAGCACCAGCACTTGGTTTCGCATGGCACACCCCTACAGCTGCCACCCTGCACCACCATCTCACCGACAGCTCGTCGCGAATATTCATTGGGAAAATATTGATGACATGAGACATGGGAATAAAGCGCGACTGAAGTAGAAAAGTTTTATTGCTTTGCGTCTAGATTTCAATTTTGAAGGTTCTCGTTTTCGGTACCAGGGGAAATACCGAAAAGCGAAATGCGAAGCAGTGCGATTTAAACAAATAAGCAGTTTTCTTTCTTACTCAGACGAAGACATTTCGTCTTCCACGAGCCGATTCTTCAACAGCTTCTTCAACCTTCTTACGACATTTAGCGATATCGCTGTCGTGGTAGCAGATTGTGGGGCCTCTTTGCAACGATGTCTCGAGTCGTCCTTGCCGGTTGACTTCGTTCACACACCATCGTCTCGCTCCTGTTCTTCTGTTCTATTTACGATCGATTTTCCTGGATAGCACACCTCCGCTGAGCAATGTGTTCCAGCGAGGACGAGAAATGTTGGCGTGAAAAAGCGATTTTCGTTCACGGTGTCGCAAAGCTAATTGATTCGAAGCGAAAATTTCTTCATTTATTGTGAATCGATTCGGTTTGTGGAAGGACTTTGGGAATCACATTGGGTAGGAAAATACCTTCGGAATAATGACATTATTGGTCAAACAATTAGGAAGGGAAATTTCGAAGTGCGTCGTTTATGGTAAGTCATAATCGCTAAGACGGATGGAAATGAGAGTAATTAGAGTGAGAAAGAGTTGGAAGTTTTGAAAGTTTTCAACTATTTATCTAGGCCAGAAGTTCGGAATTTGTTTCGAGAAATAAAAGCGTTGTATTTTATTTTATTTAAGGCAACATAGCACCTCCAAATTTTTAAAAATCGATTTTTTGTTTTTGATTGAATATGTTAGAATGAAGGTTTAAAAACATTTTAATAATATAAAATTGAAATTCTAAAAAAAAAAAAAAAAAATTATGAGTATATATAGCGAAGTGCCCCAAGGTCATTTTTTCTATGATTTTCGTTCACTTCGCTATATCGCTACATCGACTTAAGCCAAAATGTAGACAAAGATAAGTGATAAAAGAAGCAAAAAATAAGTTAGCCTTGGCAAAAAACAAAAAAAATAACTGTAAAAGATGCTTCTAAAAAAAGTGTAAAAGGTCCGAAAAAAGTTCAACTGGCACTAAAATTAATGAAAAATTTACCCACATATTATGGTCTAACTATACGACGAAATCCTGATTCAGTTGAAAATATGCGCAAGGAAATTTAGGCAGCATATTACGACAAAATTTCAACTGATGAGAACCCTCAACACTGTTATTGCCCTGTTGGAGAAACGACTTGGTGTAACTGGCGCAAGGCGGAGACAGCTGGTGATAATGCATTAAACAATTTCAAGCATCTTCCACCTTTAGATGATGAGGTGCAAGAAATTTTAAAGCCTATTTATGATGACTTATCATCAGGAGATTTATTAAACCGCTGCTTGGGAAATTTTACGCAGAATAATAACGAAAGCTATAATTCTTGTGTTTGGAATTTGGCCACCAAACATACTTTTTGCGGGAAAAACGTACTAAATATGGCTGCAAATATTTCTGTATGTACATTTAATGAAGGATTTATGGCTATCTTGAAAATAATGCAAGTAATGGGAGTTACGATTGCCGAACGTGCGCTGGAACATGCAGAGCATAGAGATTCTGCAAGAATTAACCAGGCGGAAAAACACTCGACTGAGGAATCTAAAGAGGCCAGAACTACTCGAAGGGATTAAAAATCTTTGGAAGAGGGAAAGTATGAGCAAGAAGAAGGTATATTGTATGGTCCAGGCATCGCAGATTAATTTTCGGTATAATTTATTGCAAAAAATATTGAATTTTAACTTTAAACGCGATTTTCTCGAAACAACGTTTTTCAAGTTGGCGTGCATGATTAAGAAAAACAATATTATCCAACCGTTCTGTAATTTTAACACGTTAATCTGCACATGTTAATGCTCAGAATGAACTAAGGATGAGAAAATCGGCATTAAATTTTTTTAGTTAAAGCAGATTTTTGGGGGAAAAAACCTCGATTTTCGAAAAAACGCCGCCAATTTGTTATTTTTTAACCAATTTTTTTGTTAAGTTAATTCTAAGGTCGCTTTGATCCTGGTCAAATCTCCGTTTTTGTTTTTTTTCAGCCTTTCCTGAGGGCAGTTATCATGCTCGCCAGGTTTTTTTGGTGTATTTTCCAAAAAAATTTCCGACAGGGGGCCACAAAACATTTTTAACAATTTTGTTTATGTAGTCTAAGACAAATAAAGTATGTGTAAAAAATTTCATTAAGATATGTTTTCTTATTCAATTAAAAATAAGCCTTTGAAAAAAAAACATTTTTTTCAATTTGAAGGTGCTATGTCCCCTTAATGACTAAACAACCATACCTGTCGAATTAATTAATGCGAAATGAGTTTTTACGAAACACTTTTTCTTCAAGTGACAAATAAATTCAACCGAATTCGCAAGATATTCACAGCATCAGATAATAGTAATTACATTTTGTACCAACATGTGGTCTTCAGATTTTCGTTTCATCCCTTAACATTCCCCCCAAAACAGATCGATCTCGCCACTGAACCATTAACTAAACAAAAATAGAACCCCCCAGCCCAACTGATAAAATCTCTCATCATTTGATGCAACGTAATGAAAGATCGGCAATTTAGATTGTTATTGCCTCGAACTTTAACCGGAAACTCGAAGAGTTTATATTTTTTCTCACTTCTGTTGAGTTTTGTTTCTCCTCAAAATATCGCTTAACACCACATGATTGAGGCAATATGTCTCTTTAGATTAATTTTTTATCAAAGCTGATGTATGGCAGATAAATTTACGATCGTTTGGGTTTTTAATTGTTGAACACATGGCGTTACAGAGACATGCTGGGATCCCATTGTGAGTAGCAATGATGTGAGAAAGGATGCGGATTTTTTTCGTGTACGATGTAGCGTGTGCCAGATGTTTGTGTTGCACGTGACAAATCGTGGGTGTAGCTATGATACATTGATCAAATATTTGTTTCATTTTATTTTGATTGCTTTTTCATTCAAGTAAAAATTTAAATGAATTATTTGTTTCATTCTATTTTGACTATTTTTTATCTGATAGTTTGGATAAAACAAAGTCTTTAGCAAGTAGCAAGCTGGGCACTATATTGGGTTGGGTCCTTCATGAGCCAGTAAACCAACAAAATCTTACCGTTGGATGATACGAACGATATTTATCACCATTCCAAGTCCGAACGGGTCAGATTTTCATAGCTTAATATTTCTAATCGTATCTCGTATTAAATTTTTGACTACTTTTGCTGCTTCCGTTCGTGTCCGTTTCTACAGATACAATACCGTTTCCACAGATTTTCTCCGGAGAGTCGTAAGACCAAAAAAAATTCATGTGAAACAATTAAATAATCTCTGTTTTTACTCATTTTTAGCGTGTATGGCACGGAGGTCTTCTATACAAGTTGATCAAGTTGGTAATTCCAGAAATAGTAATACGACTCGCCGCAAGCTTCCTTAGCAACAGACAATTTTATGTTAGCGTTAATGGAGCAAATTCACCCTGGGGACCTGTGACATCAGGAGTGCTACAAATTTCTGTCACGGGACCTGTTTTATACACCATTTTCACTGCTGACCTCCCTCTTCCAGCGGGCAATCCTGAAGTTAAAGTCCTACAATATGCAGATGACACGCTCTTATTCGCGTCGAATCCAGACCCGCTCAAAGCTGCGAAGAGCCTTGAAGATTACTTGGTCAACCTTAAATTTTATTTTGATGAATGGGGCATCAAGCTAAATAGTTGCAACACACAGCTGACTGTATTCAGGAACCCTTCCAAGTATCGGGGGTCCCAAACCATCCGCAATAAGGCCAAAAAAGTCGCTGTCTTGTTCGGAACTTCTAGAATTACTCCTAGTCCTCCTCCTATGTTCGATATAGAATAAAAGTAGGCCAAAATAGGACAGCCGCTAAGTATAAGTTCTTTTATGTTAAACATCCCTTTAGTTAAGTTATCTATGTACAATGTAATGAATAACATTTCTATCATTATTATTATTATTATTATTATTATTATTATTATTATCATTATTAAAAACTCATTTTTAGCTCGAGGTGCTTTGAAAATTTGGCTCAAGGACTATGTGAATAAGCATGGGTGAACTTGACAGCAGCGTCGTTCTGATAAAATAATCCCTCTCTCTCTGGCTAATATCTAAATTAAAGATTTGCAAAATTTTAGGGACATGAGCTTAACACTGCATCAAAAGTATTTTTCATCAGTGTGGCAGCAACTTTATTATGAGCCCGAGGCCTTCTTATGTAGGCCGTAAACACATGTAAAGCATCGATGACCATATTTGAAAATAAATTGCATATCTCGGCCGCTACTTTTCGGAGGAAAGACAAATTATTCTTTGCTGTAGCTTTCTTAAGCTAGAGAACAGAAGCCGGTCGCTTCTAGAGAGGTTTATATTGCGCAAATCATTGAAAGCATAATAATTTTCGCTTGGTTTTGAAGAAAAAAAACTCTAGCGCACCTGAACCGCTAGAAACACTAATGTTCGAAGAAGAGTAGAAGAATCATGCAGGTTTTGAGTGCGTATTCCATCACATGAGCTGCTTATTACGGCCAAACTGTTTCAAACGCCACGTTTTACTTTGGTCTCAAGAATGCATTATAAGGTTTAAGGTTTCAGAGATTACCACTGGCATGAATTTCAACGTTTATGAGAGCAAAACACGGGTTAATTATATTCGTTATCAGTTGCTTATTTCACAAAATTTTGAAAGCAGCATATCATATGATATCAATGAAGAAAATGCTTAGTCCCTGCATCACTGTAACTGAAGTTGGTGTTTGGGGCTGCGATTCGAAAAATTTGCACAACTTTGGGAATTGAAACATCGGTTATTTATTTTCATTGTTAATGTTTCCGGTATGAATACTAACTGTAAGCATTTATTGACACAAAAGTAGCACAACCGACTCGTGCTGGCAACCTTTTGCCAGTATCAAAGCCAAGAATATATCACATCTGAATCACGTTGTTATATTACATTCAAAGTTATAGGAGTATAAAAAAATTTAGGGTTACCTGCAGCGAGTTTTTTCAAATAATCGAAAACTTAATATTTGCTGTTTATTGTCACTACAATATCATTACCATTTGCAAATTCTACGATAAAACCGCTTAATAAAGATATTGCAATTAAACACAAAACCAACAATAGCTGGCAACCCTATCGTGGCTTTTCAACCAAATGTGTCCTGAATAATGTTTATAATAGGTTCTATGAATTTTTTTGAAATTCGTATTGATTTCATGACTGCACTGGAAGTTATAGGGCAAAAAGTTTTATTTTTCTGCGTGAATTTTCAAAACCAAAGACACAAAAATTACCATAGCTGGCAGCATCAATCGAATTTTTCAACCAAATTTCTACCAAACACGGCTTAGAATAAGGTTCAGCTACTGTGTCAATTTCATGAAAATCTGGTAACTTATTCACATTTCATAGGGCAAAAAGCAGTTTTTTTTCTTTGTAATTTTTCCAGATGGCACCACTGGCACAGAGTTGCCGACAAGTCAAAATCGCTTTTATCAGACCTGGTCCTACTTAAGTCCAATGCACTCTGTAAATTTCAGCTGTATCTGATTATTGGTTCGTGAGTTCCCGTGAACATAAGTTTTTTATGTTAAAAATATAAGTTAACTGGGAAAGGGTTACGGTTCTTGTCCGACATGAAACTTCCAAAGTTTTACTTTGAACGTGTAGATAAAGCATATGATTTGTATTCAGATTGGTTTCATTGTAAAAAACGGACATTTTTTAGGATATTTGATGGTTTGAATGTTTTCACTTCCAAATTTTTATTTTTTCAAATTTAAGACACCAAAATTATCATAGCTGGCCGCTCCAACCGAATTTTTCGACCAAATAACAATTGAAACAAATTTCCCTGTAAAGTGTAAAATAGTTCAGAAGTATACACATAGTTGTGTAAACAAATTGTTTTCTCCTGCTGACTTCTAACATCTTGACAAAGCTCCCATTGCTTCTTGAACAATTAAGCGTTGTTTTTTTATGAACCTATTATTTTCTTTATGATAATTTACTTGATTTTATTGAGTGTCGCACGTGGGGAAATTGTATTTAAGCAACTTACTTTGCTTATTTATGGTCTCCGGATCGTAGTCAAAATTCTTATGACAAAGCCATGTTCTCTATCCTTAGACACAAGAAACTCAATGAATCGACTGCGGTTTATACCCAGTGAACCGCAAAGCGGGAATAGAAACTTGATAGAAACATTTCCGAGTTTCAGCCTATTAAAAGGTGAATTTAGATGAAAAAGTTAAGCGGGCAAGCAACCCGATTTACGCCAGCAAGAGATTGCTGGGTAAAATGTGGGGCCTAAGCCCTGCTCTAACGCACTGGATCTACTTGGCGATAGCTAGGCCAATCCTTGTTTATGGATGCTTGAACTGGTGGCCAGCAGTGAATAAAACCACCTTTGCTGCGATTGGTGGCTCTATGAACTACAAGTGCTTTAGCCTCGACCCCTTCGTCTGCTGTGAACGTTCTGCTTCTTCTACCTCCGCTTGATCTCTTTGTTAAAGGCACTGCCGCAAAAGCTGCTGTCAGGCTTAGAGAATCAGGGCACTTCGAGTCAATATCCTTCGGCCACAGCAGTATTGAGCGGGGGTACGCAGAAAGCACTGACTAATTGGTTCCCACTCTGTGCTTCGAGCGGGGATATCGGGTGACTGTGGGAGAAGGGCAGGAATGGAATCAGCAAATATGCGCAGCAACTCTTAGCATCTACACTTACGGCTCTGGAACAGCTGCAGCATATTCTGCAGTTGTAGCTATGGAAGCAGCTTTCAGACTTCTGAATCACTGTAGTATTTTCCGTGCGGAGGTTTTTGCGATACGTAAAGCTGCGGATCAGGTATATGCCAAAAATACTACAAGTGATGAAATAAATATCCTCACGGACAGTCAAGCGGCGGTAAAAGCACTGATGTCTCACGTATACAGATCGATGTGTGTACTCGACAGCATTCAGGCCCTGAACAGATTGGGTAACAGCAGAAGAGTCAGAATCTTCTGGGTTCCCGGTGATAAGGGCATTAATGGAAATGAGAGGGCGGGTGCGTTCGCCAAGCCTGGGGCTAGTCTTACCTTGTCAGGATTGGTAGACATCCTAACTCCTATTCAAACGATTAAGTACTCAATCGACTGCGAAATGATGCAAGGTGCAACATGCAGATTGGGTTTATCTCAGGCCTGCAGGGTAACGAAAATTATGAGGGGGTCATAAAATCTAACATCAACTAAATACCTCCTCGAATTAACACGAACTGACTGCAAACGGCTGGTTGGCATCATTACTGGCAATTGTCTTGTAGCAGCACATGCTATGAAAATGAGACTCCTAACCAGCGATATCTGTAGGCGGGAGTCTCAGTAACAAACCAGACTGCGCTGCTTCTGTGATCACTGGCTGGTGGGTCTCGCGCACACTTCGGAGCAAAAGCTGAAGGAAATCCTTCTGTTCGTGAAAAAGTCCGCTGTCTTCGATGGCCGCTTGGACTGAACTTTCTTTCTCGTGGGTCATTTATCTGGTATCACTATGGACCAATATGCCTATGTGTGGCCTTGTGCCACCCAGTACAACCTAGCCTTATCTAAGAATCACAGAACAGATTTGTCAGATTTAGCATTAAAATTTAGCTGAAAGCAAGCAATAGGCATGTATGTGACCCTTATAATTTTATGGAAAATAACGGAATTTATAATTGAAAATAAGGCCACTGTGAGAGTAATTTTTAACGCTGTATAGAATCAGGACTGAGAAGAAAAATTGAGTGTTGTTTCCCTAACGCTTAATTCAGTTTCTATCGACCCAACCTGTAGATCTCTGAATAAGACAGTGCGAATTTCCACAATTTCTAAGTTGTACGATATTTTTGCCTAGAAAAACGTAAATAAAGTTAGGTCTGATAGATCGGAAGAAACTTATTACAAAAAAATATTGTTGCACAAAGACCCAGTAGAATTCGTCCGCTTCTACAAATTATACCGCTTCCAATCGACTCCTGCCTATCTATTTATGGTTGCAGTGCCTGTAGTTTTTTCATGGAAAATATAATAGCAAAATAGACAGCACGAAGGTAAAATAATCGAAACAGCCAGAAAAATGCATGGTCATAAGGTTCTTTCTCGTTTCAACGCTAGAGTTTGGCTAATCATAATATTTTCGCCGAAACCTAGCATTTTATCTACGGTCGTCTCTAGATTGTTTCGATGGTAAGATTGACAAGTTTTTCTCGTGATGCGATATTGGCTCTATTTTCGATTTTATTGTACTCAAAAAAATATTTGTAGCAGGCTAACATTCTGAGATCCTAACTCAGTAATCCTATTTTACGGAAAGATTATAGTTTTTGGAACCAAGGTCACATTTTTGCAGCGCTAACATTAGTTCCCTAAAAGTTGATATCTAGTCTCATCTAATACCTCTAACTGATCCTCGTGCCAGAGGCTACGAAACTCTGAGCTATTGCGGCGGGAGGACGTCATACCCGATATTTTTGATACCCTTTGATCGGAAACAAGAAAGAGTTCGATTAAACAGGCAATAAATCTACAGAATTAAGCACGCCTAAATTAAATTAACTGGAATATAGTTGGAACAGTGTTTCTGTCCAGTATAATTGCGCTCTTTTGCCGTAGAGTGATAACATTTAGTAGTGAGATGACTAAGCGAATCGCTGCTGGACAACTGTTAATGCTCGTATATTTGCTTGATTCAAGCCTGCAGCACTTGTCAAGTTCAACGCCACTCGTTTGTTTAGAAAACCATGAAATCCCCTATAATTAGAAAATTCGTACAAACTCAATTTCAATCTAGACTTCGGTAATTAATCTGGACGTTAACTTATTATTGGAGATATACTAGTGAGACGCAGAAACTCTTCTTTGTATTGGACCGGTGGTCCAAGCCAGTATTTCCTTCGACCTTTTGGTGGGTATTCCTTATTGAATCTCATCTTACTATCAGATTTTGATTACCTGTTCGGGTTCTTTTGGCACTTTTTGTCAAAAAATCTCATGTACTGTAGGGTTGTCACTACGGGGGATGATTCTTTTTCCATTTTATTTATTCAACTTGATATCTTGCTCTATTAGATCCTTTTTAAGGATGGAGAGAAAATATATTCCAGCATGCTTTAAAGAAGTAGAAGCTTGGCTTAAAACTTTCATCTGAAAATGATCTTTATCCACAGGGTTTTTGTTTTTCATGCAGTTGAACTATTTTAAAGCTAAAATCTAGTTTTCCTGTGGAGACTGATTCCTGGCTCAACATCTCTGCCTTTTTTTTAAGCTATCGATTCTCCATCATGCTGGTATAGAATTTAATGTGTTATAATATTACCATCGCTAGTTTTTTACTGCTGAATTCGTTCCGAATCTCAAAATGAAATCACTTCGCTGCGCTTTTGAGTAACATCACTCTCAAACACGTGTCTCATCACCATTTACTTCCGACTTCGGAAAATTCAAAGTGCCGGTGACTCCCTGGCACTTCATTTTGAACTTCATTTGAATATTTTAATGCTACTAGAATGTAATTGTAATTCAGTTGCCATTCAGTTCGTAGAAAACAAGAATCATCAAATTTGTAGAGTGTTCTCAAAGCTCCCTCTTCAACTTCCGACAGTTACATGTATTTCCAACTTTGACAGTCGCTATCTATGTACAACAGCAGTATTTTTGCATTGATATTCCAATCACTTCCGATAACAAGCTTCGTCTTTTTCGTCCTTGTCGTTGTTCGCCCGTAAACACCCACAAACACCCCTAGACTCTCTGCTCAAGTCGTTGCTTTTAAGTCGATCAAAAAATCGCCCCTCGCTATTTTGTGTGTTTCTATTCCGGAGGGAAAACCTCGAGGTCTGTCGTGACGTCTTCTGCCAAATCCGCCTCGACTACATATTGCCATTTCTTATTATTGACATTATGAATTAGCGCAGTGTCGATGTAAGGCAGAGAAAGCAGAGAATCAATGAATATTATTGCCTTCTGTCAGTGACTTTTTTCGTCCCCCGCCTTTTCGAACACCCTGGCTCTTTTGCTTCGTGTTATGGTGGCGTGCCGTATGTCATCCTATCGCGTCGTTCGACTGTTTTTTTTTTTCGATTTAACCATAGTTTAGTTATCGTGTCTTCGACTTTGTCCTGAAATTGTTTACTTCAAGGAAGTTTGATCAATGCAGCTACTATAGAGCTCAAGAAGACACCGCGCGTCACAAAAGAAAGGGAGTGGCACGAATCGCAAAATTATTATCAGCAGACGACAAGCGGTCTACACGGTTGGAAAAATTGAAATGTAGAAAATTATCCTGCTAAACATAAAGTTGATATTTTTCTATCGACTGGCGGATAAACGAAGGAAATCAGTGCGGTGCTCGGTCGCCGAGCAAGCCGGAAAATTCCTGAAAAAGTCATCATTTTCCAGGTCATTTCCAAGCTCTTGTCGATTTGTGGTTTTTACTTTACTGGAACTGTGCCACCCGTTCTTGCCTGATGTCAGCGAGTTTTTGCACAGCCGGACGTATTTCGGGCTGTGGCTCATCAAACTTTCAAGGATAACTTGATGTTGTTTATGCACATGAAATATTTATGTCTCGAGATTTTTTCTTTCGATTTTCTTTATTTGTTCGCCTGCGAAGCATAACGGTCTCATACGGTTGGCTACGGGTTTCCACTTGTACCGCTGTCCATCCTTCCCAAGCGTTTATGTTTGGGCTCCGGCACGGTTTGGCCATAAGTCACAAAGGATGCATTCGCTGAGAGAATAACGGCAAAGTTTTACCTGGGTCATGTTGGCAGATTGCTTCTGACTGCACTTTAGGAAAGTGGCCCAGTTTTAAAAATTCATAAATTAATCTGTGTTATTGGCAACGGCAGCGCGACGATTAGATGATAGAGCTGGAAGTAGATGTCAGGGACTTGATAAGGAAGATGCATTTCCAACTAGAACAATGGAAGATTGTTTTTAATGTTTTGTCGTGAAGGGACAAGATTTCCAATATTTTTTCTAGACCGCTTAGATTTTTCTCAAGTTCCTAGGGTTTTTGTCGACCCTGTGACTCTTTTCAAGATTCGTAAAATTTTTTTAGACCGTGCTGATATTTCTCTAACTCCTGTGATTTTTTCTTCGGTTCTGTGATTTTTGCTAAGACTTGCAGTAAATTTTCTAGATTGTCCTGGTTTTTTATAGCTCCTAAAATGTTTTTCTACGATCCTAAGATTTTTTTCACGACTTCTAGTATTTTTCCTAGACTATCCTGATTTTTCTCTAGTTCCTTTGATTTTTTTTCGATGCAGTGATTTTTTTACAGTATTTTTTCTAGATTTTTTATTGAGTGTTTTTTTTTTAAATTAAAAAAATTCTAGCGCATCGGAAAACTGATTTTCGAAGAAATTATCTTTGATTGACTTAAAAATGTATGAAGACAACATACACTTCTTTGTAGTATCATATCAGCAGGAATAAGTCTACCAGAACTGCTCGTGCTTAATCAACCTATCTTTTGAATAAGGATATCATCGAAAGTTTCAGCGATTAAACTATGTCTGGGCTTGCCATCCGAAAAATTTCCAAAACTCAGAAAATTTAAAGATCGGTTGCTTATTTTATTGTAAATGCTTTGCTTATGCATACAAAATGGAAGTTTCTGTTGGTGCAATATTTACGAAATTGTCTGGTGCTGGCAATCATGTGTTAGCACCATAGCTGCTTCACGTTGTGTTAAACCACCCTGCGAATTTTGTTTCGATTGATTGACTGCGCTGGAAGTAATAGGAGTGAATAGAATTTTAGGGTTACCACCGTCAAAACTTATTAAATTTTCGAAACCTAATTATTTGTTGTTAATTGTCATTGCAGAATCAGTCCCATTTGGAGATTTAATGACAACACCGCTTGATAAATAAATGTCAATAAATTACGAAATTCATCATAGCTGGCAGCCCTTTCATGATTTTTCAATGAAATTCGTACAGAATTAGAAATACAGCAAGGTCCATTTGTCACATGAGTTTCGATTTGATTTCGTTACTGCATCGGAAGTTATAGGGGAACAAAACTTTATTTTCCTGAGCAAATTTTCAATATTTAGGTGACAAAAATTGTCATAGCTGGCAACTTTACTTCACTTTTTAAATATAGTCTGCCGTATTTACCTTATAGTGAGCGACTAGCTCTTCTCAACATTCCTCTCCTTGAGCAGCGCAGAGTTTACTTGGATGAGTGTTTCCTGTTCAAAATCTGTCGCGGCTACCTTTCTTCCTCATTAGCATTTTTGTTCATTGAGCGGGACTCCGTAAGGCCATTCAGGTCCTCTATTTTATTTGAAGTGCCGTATGCTCGTACTGACACTTTCTTCTACTCTCCCGTTTTGCGACTCTTACGCACTCACAATAGTCTTCAACTTGGTCCTCTTCCACAATCTATTGCCATTTTCAAAAATATGGTTCGTAGTAAAATTTTTGATCCTATTTAATTAATTTAATTTTATTGTTTATAATGGATTCTTTCTTTTCTGTTTTGCTCTACTTAACTTTACTTTCTTATTTATTACTTGAATTTTTTGTATATTTGTATTTTTATATATAGTTATATATTTTTCTAATTAGTTTTATTTTCTATTTTCTTAATTTTCTTCTTTTTTTTCTACTTAATTTTACTTTATTTAATTTACCACTTTGATTATTTGTGTTTTTTTTTTATATACTTATATCTATATTTACTCATTTACTTACTATTTTTTATTAGGTCGATTATTGTAGAATTGGACATTCGTGTTTGTAATGGATTTTTTTTTCTCTTTCTTTTTTACTTTCCTTAATTTTTTAGTTTTATTTTGTATTACTTTATTTTATTTTAACTTTAATTATTTTATATACTTATATTTATATATTATCATTTAGTTCTTGTTATTTTATTTTGTTCGTGTATCCAATCTGTAATTGGGCAGTCTTGCCTGTTGTATTGAATACGTACCAAATAAATAAATAAAATAAATAAAATAACCCAATACCAATTTTTCAACCAAATTTCTACGTGATCTGTCTTAAAGTAAGGTTCACCTACTGCGTGAATTTTGTTTAAATCTGGTGGCTAAATCGGAAGCTATAGGCCAAAAACCACCACTGCCATAGTGTTGCCCGTATTTCAAAATCACTTCTATCAGACCTGGTCCTAGCTAATACCAACATGCTCTGTAAATTTTCTGTTGATCGCATTATCCGGTCGTCAGTTCTCGTGAACAGAATCTTCGGGTGCTTCGAGACGCTAAATTTGATCATGGGTTGCCGTTCTTGTTTACCGCGGAATTTTGAAAATTTGAATTTGACATGATGACAAAAGTCAAAATTTATCAATAACTTAAATTTATTTTCAAAAATCAAAAAAATTTCAGGAGGGTCGATGATTTGAAAGATTTTTTTTCAGGAGTCTACTGTTGCTTCAGGGTTGCCCGCACAATCTTGAAAGTCCATGTGTGTTAAGTCTTGGTCTATATCAATACGCTCTGCAAATTTCACGATGATCCATTGTTTTCGTTAGAAGCTATGACAAATCGAAATTTGAAAAACAAATCCTTGCCAACTGTTAGGCACTCAGCCCGCACAAGGCTCAAAATTTCCATTTTTAGTATCATAAACAAACATAAAACTCCCTTAATCAATTTGCTGATATATATATATATATGTATATATATATATATATATATATATATATATATATATATATATATATATATATATATATATATATATATATATATATATATATATATATATATATATATATATATATATATATACAGTGGCTCACAGCTTATTTGATACAGTGCTTCTTTAAAAAATTAAGTTGCAATAACTCAAAAAATAATAACAATATCAAAAAAATTTGAACACCATTTTGAAGGCAATTGTTTGTTGTTTATTAAACAAGTTTATATTTGTTACAAAGTTGCTGTTTTACATCTTAAAAAACAAAAAAAATAAAAGTAATAACAAATTTCATGTCACAGCTTATTTGATACAGTTTGATTAAACATTAAAATTGTTGTGAATTATGAGGTTTCCAGTTGATTTCAATACTTTGTATGATAGTCCTTAGACTTAAGCAGAGCCTGGAGCCTATTCGGCATTGAATCAACGAGTTTTTTGTGATGTCAGGAGTAATTTTTTGCCATACCTCTAGCAGTGCTTTCTTCAGGTCTTGTTTATTAGAAATCTTGTGTTTTCTAATGTTGTTATCTAACAAAGTCCACAGATTCTCAATGACGTTCATATCTGGTGACTGTGCCGGCGGAGACATCAAATGAGGGCAATCCCAAATTGGCCAGGATTGCACAATTCCCGACTTGTGCCTTGGATCATTGTCTTGGTACAACCGAAATTGGTTGCTAACACCCAGTTTTTCAGTGCTTTTCAGCAAATTGTTTTTGAGTACATCAAGGTACTTTGTTTGGTCCATTGTTTCCTCAATAAACTTTAAATTTCTGACTCCGGCTGCAGACATGCAGGCCCAAACTATCACATTACCACCACCATGCTTCACAGTAACTTTGAGGTTCTCCTTGTTTTGCTCAGTGGTTGCCTTGCGCCAGACATATGACATTCCGTCGGAGCTAAAAATGTTAAACTTGGACTTGTCCGCAAAAATAACCGTATTCCAGAACGCGGATGGCTTTCCCACATGCTCTTTGGCAAAGGCAAATCGGCTTATTATATTTTTTTTTGTAAATGAAAGGCTTCCTACGAGCTACTCGGACCCTGAAATCATGGTCGCGAAGCACTCGTCGGACGGATTCAGCACTACATGACTTCCTTAATTCACGATGAACCTCAGTAAGCAATTTTGGAGCGGAAATCTTTGTGTTTGCTTTCACTTTCCTTACAATGTATCGTTCGTCGGATACGGTGAAAATATTGTTTGGCGCATTTCTCCTCTTATTTTCTACCCGATTTTCGTGTAGGAAGCGCTCAATTATGTGCTGCACTGTAGAGACACTCAAATTCACACTTTCAGCAATTTTTCGAACACTTTGTCCTTTTTTAAAGTGGTTTAATACCAATTCGAGCTGTTCAATTGTGGTGCGATGACCCATTTTACAAATTTGGCTCATTTTGGCACTTCAGCTTACAAGATCTTGCTAAAACTTACTTAAGCAAATGTCTAAACACAATCAAAAATTCAAGAAACAAAAACAACACAGATTAACTCCGCGAGAAATAGAAGTTTATTCGCATTGAAGTGTCTGTATCAAATAAGCTGTGAGCTGCAATTTTTCTGCGCCAGTGGTATTTCTCTTTTAAGGGACTCCGCGGAATATTGCTGGAACATTTTTGGTTTGCATTGTATTCGTTGAACATGCATCTAGTCAAATACGTTTAAATTTTTTGAATAGGGTTCTTTATTTCAAAGTTACAGTGATTTGCATTTTTAAAAAGTCACTGTATCAAATAAGCTGTGAGCCACTGTATATATATATATATATATATATATATATATATATATATATATATATATATATATATATATATATATATCTAATGAATTTTCGTCGAAACGAGTTTAAAACAGTAAAAAACTGTTGATCGATTCAGGATCTGGCTTCAACGATGAGTTTATTTTTGCAGGTTGAAAACGGATGAATTATCGCACTCCTAAACTTAAACCTGGAGCACTCTACTAACTTATATCGTAATTTAAACTAAACGAACTTTACTCGTAATTTAACGTAATTTACAAGTAATTCTCGACGGATTCAAGTACCATGTAGCATCATATATGTCACCTTTTTAAACTGTAATTATTATCCTTGAATGTATCGAATTAACCAAAGAAAAAACCATCAAATTTCCTTTTGTTCAAACTTTCACTGGCGTCATTTTTTCCTTCTTTGATCGTTTCCATTTCGAATAAATTACTTTGAATGCATCCGACAATGTCATGACAGTCATGTGAATAAAGGTAGTTTCTAAAAATGTAGACAGTATATGAAACGGATTCTAGGGCATCGTATTGTCAAGGCGCTACCCACGAGCACTACCATCTATTCACTTTGAAAATTACTTTACTGTATTCACTCAAAGCAATCAAGCTTCGAGTTATTCTTAGGATTCTGCTAGATATTGTGTTGTTATTGTCTTTTTTGGTCCTTTTATCTCGTCTGCGGGCATCACAATAGTATAAACAAATGAGATAGCTCGGTGCTACAGAAAACCTATAAAATGAAGCATGAAAATTGAGAAGAAGAAAAAAAGCGCCAACAACCTGCAAGCGCCCTGGCAATAATGTGCTGATGGCCGTTTCTCGAGGTAGAAAACGACCAAGAACAAAGTTATGCAATTTCGCATCAACTTCATACTTGCAACGAGGACATGATTTTCATTCATGTAGCTTGTATTCCATGTTTTCCTGTATTCTTTACATCCAAGAATTTTTTTATTTTTATTTTTCATTTTTCTCTACGCTTTGTAGTATCGCTTTTGCCACTTCTCGTGCACATTTCAAAACATAAAAAAAAAGTCCACCAATTCTCACTTGTACCGATTCTCCTGCAACCGTGTCTGCTCTGGGCAGTTGCTCCAATTTCACTATACACCACCACGTGTCATACCAGCCGAGCCCATCCCATATGGATGCGACGATGTCAGATGGGTGTAGGTATGTGCATGGATTCTTCATATATTGTTCGCATCCAGACACATGACGATGATGAAGGCAAATGCATGGAACAGCATTTCAGAGTGACAGGAAAAAACTAAACGTTCAAAGACTTAATCTCGAATGCCAGAGCGATTGCAAAGAGCTTTGGAAAAGATGACATAACTGCCACTTTCCTTACCATCAGAACACAACGGTCTATTTAATGACTGGAACTAAGGACGTTCAATGAGAGGAAGGAAAAGAGAAAATACTGAACCCTGATACGAAAGAAAAGCCTTTTTAATATATTTAGAGCTGTATTGGTGGAAAGGTTTTGATGAGACTAGTGTTCCGTGTCGATATACAGTTGATCGTAATAAAATTTGAGGTATTTTTGTAGGGTATTTGGATACCAAAGGATATAAGTCAATTCATCTCTTATTTGTGGTAGTTGCATAGTAGTGCATAGCAGTCTTTTATCAGTCTCATTTATTTAGAGGCATCTCATGGGTTTTTTTTTTTAAAGAAATACTCTGAGGTAGGCAATAAATAAGTTCACAACAATAATGCTTGGTGCAAGTATGCTACAAACTTTAAACCGCCGCTGCTTACCAAAAAGCACATGTATTTAGGACATTGATGATAATTTCTGGTTTCGACTTAATCGGCACCTTAAACAAATTATTCGTGATACCATATAGTCCAGGCGTTTTATTATCCTCAGGTCCTCAACGCACATCTAAAAGTTCAATACCGGTGACAGAAGAAATGCCATATTCTGTGAGTTGCACAATATGCTCCGGAAGACTTACCGAATTGTTACAAAACAGATTTCCATGATCTTTTCTAAGGCAACAAGGCAGCCATTTTATGATATTTTTGGGCTTTTGACGCGCGAATGGCAACGCGTTAGCCCGCCGCAACGATGAGACGCGTGTGGCACGTGCAACGTGATCTGACACGACGCGAGTTTTTCTTACATGAATGATCAAATAGGACACCGAAAATTAAAACGCGAGATGCGCGGATCTGTAGTCGAGCAAAAGTTTCTCGCGCTACACGTACCATACACGTTTCGAGACAACAAAGCCCTGAACCCGCCTTAGGTATGTCGACAGCATCTGGCTAGCTAATGCTCACAAAAAGAGATATGTCTTCTGATGAGGCCAGGCACAACTAAGGTGTTTTTTCGCTGTGGGATCCCTCCTCACAAGATCAGAAAAGTTTGCAGAGCCATGTCAGGACAGTCATACTGACTGGAAAATATTGCCTAGGAGGACATATGTACCGAATATGTAGATTTGCACGTGATGACCTCTGTTGATTTTGTCTAAAAGAGGTTGACTCTGAGGATCTTTTCCACTGTTAATGCTCACCGTTTTCGCGTCTCAGAAATCAATACTTTGGATGGGATGTGACACATATGCAGAAGATAGCCTCCTTTCCTCTTGATTTTAGATTTCGTTAAGAAATCTGGGAAACTATGCGTGGGGATATCAGCACATATTTAAAGTTAAGAGTTGATTTCTTCTTTCGAACATTTTTACTATACATTTCGTATATCTGTGCATTTCCATATGAATACATTAAATAAATATTTACCCCAAAAGTCATGCAAAATACGCGAAATGTTAAGTCCTTCCCACTCACATCAAATTACAGTTACGTCAAAAATCAGCCTTTACCGTTTTATTATTAACAGTATTGCACAAAAACAAATTTTATTTCAATGGAATATTTATTAATAACAATTAACTCTGCCGAAATAGAAAAAGTCTCGTTAGAAACAACTCTCCACTACCTATCCCAGTATTGTCGAAATAACTTTGCTTGGCACCGCATCTGAATGAAGATAGTCAATTTAATACTAAAAATGTTCCTCTTACCGAGCCCACACTCACAAACTTGATACACTTTGAAACCCTCCTCTTCATTGCCACTGAAATATATGGAAACAGTTTCATGCCTGTATCTTCCGGAAATCGACAATGTTTTAGTTCCATTCACGTCTCTCACAGATCCGCGTATAAGAATGTAAGCATTTGGATCTTGCATTAAACTGAAAGTATGGGTTTTTAATAGAACCTTTATTTTTTCAGCGATTACCTGAACTCGAAACTTCCATCCATATTGATCACGCTGGACGATTTGACTATAGGTGATGGCACACTAGTGGAACTGTTATATTTTTCCTCTTGCAGATGTATCCATAAAGGCTCAGTTGTTTCCTCACAGAAGACTAAGCGCAATAGGCAGATTGCAATCGGGCCGAAACAGAAGAACAGATTCTGCATAGTGGCAATGTGGAAGATTGAACCGAATGATAATGATGTTTTAGCAAACAATCTTTTTATATACTATTCAGACACCAGAAATTCTCCGGAAGACTGCGACGATAAAAAAAATCTTTTGAATACGCGTTAATTATTTGGAATCGAAAAGCACTATGGAATCACATCAGCATAATAGATTTTAATATTTATAATTGACCTTTAATATTTAAAATGATCGGACATTGTTTGTTAATTTATGGAACTGTCTTTCATTGATTGCGTGATTTATTTTCGGGTGCTAGCTCAGTTTTGAAATCGACGATCGCGATTGTGTTTGAACCAATTTGATCGATGTGTTTCACAGATATTCGTTAAACAATCTATCATTCTATAAATCTGAAAATGTTGCAAGTCATGTCCAGTCTATGTAATTGTTAATTTAATAATTGATTATGCAAACTGATGCGAAATTTGTATGTAACCAATGTTTTGATCTTTCTTTCAAGCAGATAACAGTGCTCGTGATTCACAGTAGCACATCCATTTAGTTACGATAATAATAATTTTTGAATCAAAAATGTTCAAATATGATTTGGCTCCATGTACGTTTTCTTTTTAATTCAATGATGAAAAATTTTGATTTGAAAAGAAAATTTTTATAGTAAAGTGGAATTCATATAAGATTCGCTTTTTATTTCAAAGTGATTTCAACTTTTGATTTAAAGTGATTCTAAAAAAGTGTTAAGTGGTGAAATTTTTCTGAGTGTAAGAAGTGCAGTTTTTGGATAATTGTTTTATTGGCTATTAATTATTGAAAAATATGTTTTAAAAATATTTTAATACTGAGTAGGACCACCCTTAACACTAATAACTGCACTTATTCATTCTGGCATGCTCACATAGCATCGCTCTATCATTTTTCTAATTTCGGGGCTATTTTCCCTCACATCTGCAATATTTTGCTTCAAGGCCGTTATTGGCGGATTAGGAAGGGAATACACTATTGTTTTAAATACACTCGGATTTAAATCAGGCGAATTACCTGGCCAAGGAAGAACGGGTATGTTATGGGCGCTGAAAATGTTTTTTATTGGCCGGGCAGTGTGGCAAGGTGCACCATCCTGCTTAAAGGTGTCAGAAAGTTCACAAGACTTTAAATAATTAAAATGCGGTATTTGAATGTCCTCGATGACCTCTCTGTAGACATCCTGGTTCACTGTTCCATCGACAAAAAACAATGGTCCAGGTGCGTCGGCGGAGATACAAGACCATATCATTATGGATGGAGGATGTTTCACGGTCCTTACAATGCATTCTTCGTTACACCGCTCTCCTGCCCTTCTACGAACGAACTGGTGGCGCTCCGTAAAAGCTTCGAACCTGCATTCGTCGCTAAGTACTATCTGAAAAAAGTCGAGAAAAATTCGTTTTATTAATATTTCGTTTTTGAGTGATAATTAAGCAGGTAAATGAGGTTTAAAGATGTCAAATACACTTTTAAAATTTGCTACAGTATAGTGCCCACTGCAACCGAGCTTGACGCATTTTTGCGGTGAGTTTTGGTTTTTTTACTGGTCGTCTTGTTTTAAGGTTGGCTTCGTGCAAGCATCTCCTTAGCGTAATTGGAGATATTTCGATCCCTTCGCCTTGTATCTCTTGATGTAACGTATTACGAGATCCGAAACGATTTTCGGTAGCCTTAAGGACAATTGTTCGGTCAGTTCGAGGCGTTGTCTTCCTTTGACCACAGCAATTTTGACGCTTATTGCTCGATTGTCCTTCATTTTCTCCCAACGATTTCGATATTCTCATCACAGTTTGATGAGATATTTTCTCTCTTCTCGCGATTTCGCGGAAAGAAAGTGTTCCGATCTTCAACAGAGCAATTATACCTGACTTTTTTTCATTAGTAATATCTTTGCACTTTCCCATTTATGTTTTTTTTTTCAAACAAATTTATCAAAATTCACTGCATTTCACAATAATTTATTGCTTTTCAAAATAGGTAAACAAAAGAACAAGATAAGATAATTTTATTTGGAAAAACACGCATTTTTATTACGCTACGGGTAAAAATTCAAATTCCACCTAACTCCTAAACTACTCGCCATCCCATTCTAAAACTTTTATGATAAAATAAGTATACTTTAAGCTTTGGTTTGCTATAAAAATAAACAAAATTTATCTGGTCAAAATTATTCAAATAACGAGTTGAAATGTCTACTTCCGGTTTTGCACAGGAAGATAATTTTTTTTTTTCAAATCTGACTTCAAAATTAAAAAAAACAATCAATTTTCTGTATTAATCAGTATGTTTGATGTTTTTTTTTGAATCTCAGAATCGGCTTCTAAAAAAACCTTTCATCAATTTCGTCAATTATTCAGAAGCCCATAACTCGGCAACTGAGCCTCATTGAAAAAAATTATTGTGTATCCACGTTCATATCCTCTAAAAGTACCATTAAGCACAATATGAACGAAATTAAGAGTCTTGATTTTTTTTCGTTGTCCGCTTCACGTGAAATGCCCCACATATTACTGTTTTTTCCGTAGTGATGATGGGCTGCTGAATAACAGACTGCTATTTTTCAACTGGTAGTTGCAATTTGCAATAGCAACCTGCTATTCATGAATATCACAACCTTTATATTTATGATATGCTATTTGAGCATAATAATAGAAGACTAAATATAAATTGCTTGCGATGGGCTCATCCCTGACGACAACAGCCAAATGTCAGTATCAATAGCAGCGAACTGCAGTAGCAACAACAGCGAACTGCAGTAGCAATAACAGTAAACATGACAAAAGATCTGATGGTATGTGCGATTGATATGGGTTTGCATTTCTTATGCAACTAAATCATGTTTATTGCTAATCTACTGCCAGTTTACCCTTATAGGGGAGGTTACACGTGCGCCCATGCGTTTAAAACGGTTTTTTAGAAGGCGAATGTTAAATGGAAGAACAATTCAATGTATCCGATTCAAATGCATGAACTAAACTTGCGTTTGAATTATGTGAAAATCTTAATTTTACGTATCACTAGTCAATTTAGTATCGTAGCAATGACAAACACCTTTGCCTCGATACGATTAATTAAATGACCATGTCTTGAGTACCGACTTTCATATTTGACGTCATTGATGCTTGTTCACACGCTGAACGCGAACAATGGACGCGCTCTCCATCCAAAACGTTCGCATCAAGTACGCAAACAGAAAAGCAGCTTGCGTGCTAGCAGTTTTAGTGTAGACATTTACTTCCGTGCGCGCGTCCTGTACGCGCACTGCGTTGATTCGAATTCCAATCAGAAACTCTTATATCAGTGTGATTGTGAGTTAAAACGTAACTCGCAATACTGGCAATGTGCCAATTCTTTTACCAAAGTGCTGGGGCAGGCTCACCGGCAGCTTTAACCAATTAAATAGTCTTGTGGGCTTTGGTTTGACAAAAGAGCCTTTATTCATGCTAAAACGCTTCTTTTATACATAAATTTGGCTTACGTACTAGTTTAACAAAAATGCTAAGTCGGATGTATTTATATTGAACTACAATAAACTGCACACATGCATTTATAATTGAACTTTAATTGTAAGCGAATTATTGAGTGTCATCATATTTACGGAAAGTGCGAAAAACGAGAAAAGCTTATGTTACAATGACTGAAAGGTTGTAAAGAGGTTTCTTGATTATGAAATTTGACACCCAACATGTGAATTGTCGGTACATTGAATGACTAAGTGTACAATTGTTTTGTTTATAAGAAAATGAATGAGTAAGAATATGATAACGTCTGCTTGAGTTTGTGAAGGTATGTATGTTATGACATTGAACTTGACTGAAATTAAGTATTCTACGATTACAATGAACTTGAACGAAAATAAGTATTTTATGATGACAATAAATGAATAATGAATTCTTAACACAGTGCATCTAAAGAAACTTTCGTGAATGTGCAAAATGGATTTTAATGAAGACGAAATTCTTATTCGTGCAGCATCCTACTTAATATTGCCTAAACTTTCAAAAACAAAAAACAAAAATATCCACGATGTAAGCCTCGCTTCCACGTCCTCTCCATTTCTATCCAATCACTTCGCATAATTTTTCCGATTTTACCAAAAATATTTTCTGTTTTCTTTCGGAATTTATCATGGTTATTAATGTGATTTCAGAAAATAAAATATTCCTCTTTTTATTGATTAACTTAATGGTTAATTCATTATTCCATTTCATACTGAATGGCACTTTACACGTCTGCTTTCCAACGAGAGTGGAAAGCAAGAAAGCAGCTCGACGAGTTATCGAAATGCAATGTTTACTCGTCCACACCAAGTGTGGCTACTCGCGAACAGAGCGTTGCATCCGAATCCGCGAACATTTCCGGTGGAGACGTATCTCAAATGCAGACCGCGAGCAGCTTACGCGCAGCTCTTCTGTTTGTTCGCGCTCAGTGCGCGAGCTACTTTTGGTGTAGTCGATAGCTTGCTGGCTGAGCGCGAACAGCGCGCACGCAGCGCGTTTGGTAGATACTAGCCTTGATAGAGAGATGTCCTACATTTTAGCTGTCTACCCCTAGGCCAAGTTTAATAATTCCAAAGGCGTTACGTAAATTCACATAGCTATATAAGGCTTCAGACCACATGTTGGGGGCGGAAGCTTTCTTGTACTGCCGGAAAGCATTTAAAGCTCTAGTAAGCTTCTTTCCCTATGCTTCTAGCGAAGTTTTTCGTCCGAGATAACACCAATATATTTCCAATCATCTGGAAGTTGATGAGCTACAATCCTCCCCATTTTTCAAACGCACTAGTTATTTCAGGTTTCTTTTCCTGATAAACAATACAAGATTCATTTCACTAGAATTTACTGAAAGGCGTTGCCTTGAGTACCAACTGTCAAACAAATCCATGTCGCATGTTTCAGACCCTTACTGACGGATATTGTGATTACGTCGTCAACATAAGCGTGGTCGGATGCCGTTCTTGTTGCAGTTTGCTTAGCAAGAAGTCGATTAGTATACTCCACAGAAGCGGTTCTAGTTTGACCCCTTGAAGATATTTATTTGTTCCCCCCGTTCTCAAATAGCAGTCGGCTCTAGTTTCCGAAAGCAACAATGTCTGCATTAGTATGATTTGTATCGCTTTGATGCGGGCGACGTCGACGTTAGAAGTATCGTAGCTTCACATAGCTCCTTAAATGACGCGCAGCCAAATGGCAATTCAATGTCCACAAAGGAAATCAGAAAATGAAAGGCTGAATTGCAGGATTTTCCTCGCTGGTACGCATTTCGCTCATCATATAAGTTCTAAGGTCTTCGACTTAAGCTTCTTTGTGCGTGCGTATCCTTCAATAAGCCTTTCCATACATTTCAGCAGAAATGATGTCTAGCTGATCGGCTTAAAGTTCTTTGGATCTTAATAGCCATCCCTCCTAAGTTTTGGGATAAAGACTACCTTCACCCGCCGCCATGGTGATGGAACATAGCCTAGGGCTAAGCACGATCCAAAGAATTCCTTTAGGTCTACCTCTAGGTGTTCCATTACCTCTCTTAGAATAACTGCAAACATTTCATCTCAGCTTGGCAATTTGAAGGATATAATTGTAAATCTAGCTGTGTACTAGCATTGCCTACTGCTGCGAAGAGCAGGAAATTCGCCCAGGGGCACATAAGTCTTCTGCGTTTCAATCACCGGAGCACCCGGAAAGTGGCTTTCAAGTAAAGTTTGTAAAGAATCCTCTTTGAACTTGATGAAATCACCATTCATGTGGCTCAGAGACTACCCGTAATTTTCTGAAAAGAATCAGTTTGCTTTTGTCGGGACCGCTCTGAAACCGATATTTCTGGCCCAGGCTTGAAACTTGTCCAACATAGATTGCATAGAGTCCGACAACGTTTGGGAGAACTTGCCTGTGATAAGTACCATAATACCGTCGACATATTCACTTCAAATTCGCTTCGATTCTCGCGTTCACATTTTTATCCGCTTGGCCCCCAGAAATGTGGTCTAGTTATGTGTCAGCATCCGGATGTCGATAAAACAACAAACGCACATGAACATTCTAATGCCAACACTTCAAACCCTAATGTCAACACGGTACTTGCACATCGCCATAACATGCATGACGACGACGGCCGGGTTGCCAATAAAAATGAAGAAAGAATCAAGTTCTTAACATCAACAAATTGAAAACCCAGTGACTTCGATATAATGAATATGTTTATTGTTTTTTTTTAAATGCCTCGTCAGAAAAACGAAGACCAAAGTGGATTCAATAGTAGCAAGTAAGGAAAATATTTCAGTCTAAGTCTAGTGTCCAAAGTGTGTGGAATAAAAAAATTTAAAGTATTCTTTCTTTTAATCAAAGTTAAAAGTATTTTTTAGAAGTATTATTTTATTCAAAGTAAAAGTTATTACTGTCTTGATTTTCCTCTTTTCGGGTAAATTTGGTGTCCTGATTGTCGGAGTCCTATTCACTCCGTCTCCGACCAATTCATCAAAGATACTCGCAACAGTGACGTTGATGGAAGTTTCTTCGATGTCTCGGAAGGCTGCTATTGTGAATTCTCTTTGTTGGAGGGACTTAAATTTTAAGCTATCTCTATCTATCTTCTATCAATACAAAAAATAGTTTTCACAATTTTATCCGCCCAGATGATCACAAAAGTTAGATAAAAATTGAAGATATTGTATGAGGATTGATTGTGATGTGAATATAGGCCTATTTTCCAAGAATGCAGTAAATTTGTTTGGATTGCTTGCTCCTCTTTCAATATGTCATTGAAATTTGATATGATTCCAAATTTTTCACGGAATCATATGCAGGCTTATTTTGCTTGCGAGCTTGAAAATATGCCTTGACTATTTCTGTGCTAACTTCACTGTTAAGCAATCTCATTTATTTCCCACCGTTTATACTGTAGTCGTAAATGTAATTGTTGAATTAAAACGTTGGTTAGCTCGTCCTTCATTTCAACTAATAATTTCCGTTGAATGGAGGAAAAAATCATATTTCTAATTATTACTCATTTCCCATATATTCATCTATCATTCACCGAAGCAATCATAGATAAATTAAATTTTAATTCATTGCGCTCATATTACTATAACAATCAGCAAAAGTATCTGCATCATTGGTCACGTAAAGCATTTATCACTGATATGGATAGCTCCCATACATATTCAATCATCCCTGCATTAATATTAATTAATTACCATGCCAGAGTAGATAACGGGGCACGGACGCTCGGCTCTGTCGAAGCCATAATGTCCTGCAGTCAACATTAAAGTTATTACAAACATATAACAAATGGCATTTCTATTCAAATATGAATTTAATCTTTTCTCTCTCTCTCTATCTCTCTCTCTCTCTCTCTCTCTCTCTCTCTCTGGCGCAGTCTATCGCAGAACAGCAATCACTTGAAGTAGTAACTGTTTTTGTATATTTGATTGTAACCATTCAAACTCACACATGTATGCATAAATCTGTAAGAGTAATTACGAGAAACAATAACGAAAAACATTATCACGAAACGTGCAAAAGCGGAACAAGAATCCAATCCAATGAGCCGAACAAAAGGGCAACCACACAAGACTGTTTAATGAGTCGAAGACTCTACCGCACGGGCAAACAACGAAAATATAGTTCATTATCGATAATTGCTAATTAGCAACATCACACATGAACAATAAATAATTGGAACGAAGTAAACCTGATTCTGGCAGGAAGGCCGCCCTGCGACGACGATGACCGATTTTCGGAGCTCCAATTTCCAGGCACCTATTCTTTCGGTCTGACACGAAAGGGCTGATGCCAAGCAATGGCGATAAGTATGTGTGTCTCGGTGCTGCATGCCAGAAAACTATCATGTGAAAATTATGAAGGGGGAGAACAAGCACTCCAATTAGCCCTGGTTCGTGAGGCCGAAAATGGAGACGGTAATTGAGGCCAGTACGAACCCTTCACTTGTCCGCATTGTCGGAGTCATTAAAAGTTTTTGAGTGCAAAACAAGATTACAATCTTGCATCCGAACAGCTTTTGTCAAAATCCAAAAGAAAGTAACCAGCTGACAGCGAAAATATGATACTGCATCCTTCGATTCGGAAAAGTCTAAAAATGAAGGAGGGAATGACTCAATCCACGGAGAACTCAATATGCAAACATTTTATCTGGTAAAGTTGGTATTATACTCGGATTGTTTGGGAATAGGATCGAAACGGAAAAGGGTGCAAGTATGGACGGATGACAGGGAATAAGGTCATATTTATTGATAGGACAAGTACCACTAACAAAAAGGAGATACTGTTGTGTCTATCTTTATGTTCGACCTCTAACGAGCTCCGAAGTGAGGTGAATTTCTTGGGCCTGATCCTTTCACAAATTGAATCTGTCTACGCATCGTAGATTATGTGCTGAGAGGATTCATCCTCGTTTGTATCCTTCAGTCAAATTTCGTTTGTGTCCTAATATCGTCCAGAACGAGTATCCAAAAGAGTCGAATGACTCATATCGTTTATCCTTATTGCTGGCAGATAATTCCCCTTAGCTTGATTTTCCACCACCGCTCTTTAGTCCTTCAAGGCAGCACATGTATCTAATGCTATTCTTGTATGCAAGACACTCTTTTAGCACCGCAATTGTCTTCGTGCTGGCCTCGCTATTGCCGTTTCGTGATGTTCGGCTGACTCTCTACCACAATTTCTCCGCATTATCTTTATTCAGATAATATCAAGAAAACGGTTCAACGGCGAAGTAGAAGAAGAAGAAGACAGCAGGACGACGAAGAACGATAAACAGATGAATGGAATTGATTCTGATACTGCGGAGTGGTGGAGAAGCGCCGAAAAAACAACTTATCGAGAAAAAAGGACTAACTAGACGAATGAAGGACAGTAAAAGCTGGCAAGGCATCGACCAGAAAGCGAAGTCAAAGCAAAAGCAAAAATACACACAAAAGCGACCGAGAAAAATGAATGTGAGTCTAGAAATCAATAAACCTCGATGCGAGATATTCGAGGGAAGCAACACGAAGGAGTAGAACACCGAGAAAATATCTCGCCGGCTAGCACTTACTATTCTGTGAAATTTTCAGTGTAGTTTGTATGTATGTACCCATATCTGGTTTGGAGAGCTGTGCACCATTTTTGTGGTTTTTCAGAAATATTGGCGTGTTTGGTTTCAGTTATTTTCTTTGGGGAGTGGCCGGCCAATGGTGGGATGATAGTGTAGCAAGAATCGGAAACACATAGTGCTAACACAGTAGCAGCGTTGTTTGTAGTGGTTTTTTGAAAGCTATAGCACTTGACTCCGAGTATCTAGTTTTGGCATCAGCTAGTTTAAATAGAACCACAATTCGATTATTGAAGATTTTAGTAACTTGAAGGGGATTAGTAGGATAGGAGTTAATTAATAATGTTGCTTTCGCTCAGTCGTTGCAAACTCTTCGATACCATAATACAAAATCGAGGGCGATTTATTTAATGAAACATTACATGTACATTTAAACGTATGGGCTAGATATTGTTTCTAAAGCTATTGGCTTATTCTATGGATCAACTTACAGCAGTGCTGTAAACTCTGCTGTTAATTATACTGAATGGCAGATGTTTACCACAGGCCATCAATTCGGCGTTTAGTTAGCCACAACACGCGTAAGCTATTCTATTTTATATTTGTCTATATTTAAAAATCAATCAGTGTTTAAAAAAAACATTAAATCTTAATAAAACTGTGCTTAGAAAAAAAAATTGGAACGCTTCCGCAGTGCCTTGTGCTCTTTTCTTCGCCGTTAAAAGTATCTTAATTGTTTAATATAATATTTGGGCTTTGAATTTTTCAATTGCATTCCACCCAGTTAAATATTTGGGAAATATTATTAGTCGTATTGATTTAGTGATTTACTGACAGTAGAGGCCCGTTGTGGTACCACTTTGGTACTTTAGGATTCTGTTAGTCTATAAAGCGTGGATCAGTTAGACATGAGAAGATAGGTGCTCTGAGTAAAGCACTTTTTTTTATTCTTGCCGAAGACGGACACTGGCACTTGGGATAGAGAACGCACTCCAATTCATCCTCTGAGCGACAGTTTCAATAAAAATAGTTGAACTCTTCGCCCAACTGCTTCGTGAGAACGGCTATTACACAGCGAAGAGCACTACGGGATAAACTTAAACAACGCGCATCCATGCAGGCGTAAGATTGTCTTGCTATCGCACAGAATCATTTTTAAGTCCCGGACGTCTATCTGCAATAATACGAATATTGACTCCGAAACTCAATCAGATAAAATTCTAGCATGGCCAAATTTTATTGTAGTCCATGCTGAAATGCAATGCCGTTTCAGACAGAATTAGCAGATTAGCAAATGAAGCAGCAGAAAAAGTGCCTTTTGAGCTGCCTGCTACCAAAACTCTACTGATATAATAGTATCTGTCAAATCATAGCGGTATAAAGCCATTCAAAAGTGTGGTGCTGTAAACCTCAAGTCACGCATATGGCTCTTTTGCAACAGTTAAATGTCATCTGCGCTTCTTCTGCTATGTTATCGTTCAGTTCAAGGATCTGTTCCAAATATCTAACTCTTTGGCTTAGGTCACTCCTGTATGACCTTTCATTCATTCAGGTGATATATTGGGCACCCGCTGGAGGTAACGCCAAAACCATTCCTCCGGTCTGGACAAGGAAAACAAGAACAAGGAAATTGATGATGCTTTTGGCAAGAATGCGGACTCGTGGTTTCTCCAAACTCTCGTGCGTAATCGGTCTGGTCGCATTGGTGCTTAATCCGCAAATACTGCATGGCTCAGGGTACTATGTACATAGCGTGTGGGTCCATAAATGCTGCACCATGTTACATGGGACCACGCGCTATATAGATTCTGACATTATGGCGCTGGGAGCCATATTGCATGGCTCAGAGTACTATGTACATGGCGTATGGGACCATACATAATGCGCTATGTTACATGGCTCTGGGCGACATGTGGATTTTTTTCAGTATTGCAGCTTTTAAATCATCATCGTGGCACAACAGCCCGGCGTCGGGCCATGGCCGCCTGGATCGATCTCCTCCAATTATCTCGGTCACATGACCGCGTCCTCCAAGTGTTCGAAAGTGTCGTTCATATTTTTGGAGGCTTGGGTCAGGGTCCACGTTTCGCAACCATAGCACAGCACAGGCCTAACGATAGTTTTATAAACGCAGAGCTTAGTCTTCCTGTGCACATACTTCGATTTCATATTGGGTAGGACCGAGAAAAACGTCTTCTTTGCTAGTTGTATCCGTCGCTTGATTTCTTCAGTTTCGTTAGCGTTATTTGATAGGTTGCTACCCAGGTAAACGAAGTTGTCCACGAATTTGATGCTCAGTTCCCCTACGCTGATGGTCGTGTGCGCTGCCGTCCTTATCCTAGATTGCATCATAACTTTCGTTTTGTCCTTGTTGATTCGTAGTCCAGCTTCCTTTGCTGCGGTGTCAAGTCTAAGCAGAAGTGCTTCTGCATCGATCAGTTTTCGAGCCATGATGTTAATGTCATCCGCGCACGCTGCCAATTGTGTCGACTTAAAAGGTAGCGTGCCGCTGGTGCTCAGGTTCATTGTCCAAATGGCGAACTCAAGTGCCAGGTTGAACAACCAGAGTTTCAAAAGGCTCTGTCAGTCTGTTTTGGATCCGGACCTGCGAGACGGAGTTGGTCATCGTCATCTTTAACTTTACAACACTAATTTGGCCATTATACCAAATTGCAGCATGATGCTATATAGTGCGCCTCGGTCAATGCTGTCATATGCTTGTTGACATTAATATTCAGCAACTGCTCGTCAAAGTATTTCCGTTTCTTACGCCTAATTATTCTATTGGATATTCGCCGTAGCTCGTCATATTTTTCCTTTTTGGCTCTAGTCGCACGTTGAATCCATTGTCTGCAGGCCTCATTTTTTCCCCTCAAGTGAGTTTCTGCATTCTTCGTCAAACCATTCATTTCGCGCTCGTCGGGCTTTGTATCACACAACGTTTCCCGCCGCATTCTTGATTGTATTTTTGAGTTCTTTCCAGAACTCGTGGACACGTACTTTGTTGGAGTCGCGCAACATTAGTTAAATTCTTTCCTCCAGCGCGGTCGTATATGCCTGAGCTGTATAATCGTTCAGCAAATTCTCAACCGCGAAGATTTTGGGAGGGCTGAATCTCAATTGGTGCTCTGAGGAAATTCAGCACCGGTACGTTGTTTTCACCAGGTGATGATCGGAGTCTTAGCTAACTCCGCGGTACGACCGAACGTCCATCACATTAGACGCCCATCTCTTGCTGATAAATTTTGCTGGCTAATTTGAAATATCCTCACCATTACCAATCATAGTCAAGTCGAGGTTCCCCTCAAATGCTGGACTGCCTAACTCCCCTTCTCTGTTTCCACAGTCTTGAAGTCTAGACAGCCGCCCAAATCAGAGGTGGTCTCAAACCTGACTCCATCGGCTGAGAGAGACTTCGTATCTGGTTATCGCTCACATTAACCACCAGATAAATGGACCCCATGCCAGATAACTCCTCTACTGTTTATCACTTCTATATACTCCTCCTCCGTACTTAGTTATGCCTTTACCGCTTTCTTAAAGCTCTTCATTTATGGTGCAAGGTGCGAATTTTCTGTTGAGATAGTTCCATTTCCTTTGCTATTACTTATTTTGCTTTGAAGGGGCCGATCTGATGTGTATAAGGGGTAGGTCCATGATTTGTTGGATTTAAGATTTAACCCTTTGGCGGCGGCGGGCATTTTAGTGAATTTTCAGGTATCCCTATATTTCTGTGCAGAGTACAATTTTGTTTGAAAAAAAAGAATTGGAAGTGAAAAATTGTTATGTTTTATGTTTGTACATGATACAAAATTGGAAATTTTCAGCCCTATGGGCGCTGAGTGTCGAAAAGAAGGCAATTTTTTTTCAAATTTTGATTTTTCATAACTTCTGACCGTTCAGCATCGTGACATTTGCAGAGCGTATTGATGTTGACCAAAATTATACCCACATGGTTTTTCAAGAATGTGCAGACAACCCTGTAGGTACGGCAGGCTCCTGAAAAAAAATCCTTCAAATCATCGACCCACCTGAAAAATTGTTGCTGTTTTATAAAAAAAATCAAATTATTGATAAATTTTTACCTTTGTAAAAATTTTCCAAATTCCTAGTTTCACAAGAACGGCAACCGGTCACCGAATTACCTCTATTTTCGGCACTTGAAACTGATAGAAGTGATTTTGAAATGCGGGCAACCCTGTAACAGTGGTGCCATCTTTAAAAATCACTGAGAAAAAAACTGTTTTTTTGGCTCATAACATCCGATTCAGCCATCAGATTTTAGCAAAATTCACATAATATTTGACCATTACTCCAAACCACATTTGGTAGAAATTTGGTTGAAAAATTAGGATAGAACTGCCAGCTATGGTAGTTTTTGTGACCTAAATTTTAGAAATTTGCTCTGGAAAATAAAGCTTTTTTCCCTGTAACTTCCGATTTAGTCATGAAATCAAAAAGCAATTCATGAAGTAAATAGAATTTGTTGTAAGCCAGTTGTCAAAGAAATTCCATAGAAAAAAACATGAAACAGCTGCCAGCTATGGCAATTTTTGTAATTTTGTGCTATTTCTTTACTAAGCGATGTTGTCATTAAATTTTCAAATGGCAATGATCCTGCAATGACAATTAAAAACAATTATTAAGGTTTCGAAAATTTGAAAAGTTCTGAGGGTAGTTAACCCTAAAATTCTATTCATTCCTATAACTTCCAGCTCCGTCTTTCAATCGAAATGAAATTCACAGGGTGGTTTTAACTCATCGTGAAGCAGATTTGGTAAATTTTTGGTAACACATGATTGCCAACACCAGACAATTTCGTAAATATTGCACCAACAGATGCTTCCATTTTGTATTCATAAGTTAAGTATTTACAATAAAATAAGCAGCCAATGTTTAAATTTCCTGAGTTTTCGAAATTTTTCGGAAGGCAACTCCAGACATAGTTTAATCGCTGAAACTTTCGATGATATTATTGGATGAAAACAAATTTCAGAGGCTAGGTTGACTAAGCCTCAGCATGTTATGGTAGACTTATTGCTGCTGCGTTAGACAAATGTTGCCAGCACTGAACATTTTCATTTAAACATTTGTGTTATAGGACATGCTATAAGAAAATGATATTTGTTACTTTGAGTAAGAAATGGTTGAAATGATACTACAAAGAAGTGTATAAGGTCTTTACGCATTTTTATGTCACTGAAAGATAATTAAAAAGATAATTTCTTCGAAAATCAGTTTTCTAGCCGTTTTGATGCACTAGACTTTTTTTATTCGGGGCTCTAATTTTACAATGATGTTTCAGCTAGCCTTAATGTCTGGAAGAAATTCATGTAGTCTAGAGGCTAGAATTTAAGTGCAAACGAAAGAATCCGCACCGAATTTCGAGTCAATCCTTTTCTAAATAAGCACAACGCAGAGGTAGAGCAAGACGGGAAACTAATCATTTCACTCTCATGAATATTTCGACTATGAAAATGTAGTCTCTACCAAGCTCCATGACTTGAAATAAGTTGTAGCAAAACACTTTTAGACCCAACTTCGCTTTGGTATTCCGCCTTCGACCTGCAGAGAATTCCAATGAGCTCAATAGGTTTTTGCGGCAGCGCCATGCTCTGATGTATGCTTTCATTTAAGGCGTCAAATGTGAATCCCTTTCCTCTTCCAAGGATGAAGCAAGCTGGCAGATCCCCTATGACCTCTCCTTTTCCGATGCTTGTGGCAGTGTCTAAGGTGTTGAAGACCCTGATTGGTACATATCCATCCTTTCAAGGTCTCATTGAACGCGCTAAATTAGCACGAGCATATTTGTTGACTTGATCAGATGAGATCTCTAGTCCACCGTCAATTCTTTCCCATATTACGACATTTTTGCCGCCCCTGCGTAGTGAATGATTTTTCACTAGCTCTGGCTATATCATTAATTTGGTTGCACTAGAGGTAATAGGTACGATGCAGTATTCTCCGTCGACTTGTCCTCTCAGACATAAGTCTGCTTCTTCACGCTGAAGCCTAAAAACTGTGACCATGGCAGACATATAAGAGCTAACTTTTGATCACACGTTGCTCGTTTTTTTGACTCGATGAGGAGAATCACCTGCCGGCGCTAAATTTTGTCTTGGTCTTTTCTGACTGGAGGCATATCATTGGGGTTACTCTTTTTCAGGACTATTTGGTTAGAAGCAATGTGCTACTGTGTTTAGCAGAAGATTAAAGTTTTTAAATTCTAAATGTAGGTTATAAATTGATAAAATGCTTTATTTTCAGATTTGACAAATTACGTCATTGGTTAAAACGTGGAAAAAATTTTAACACGCTTCATTTTGATACTTTTGAGTCAGTTTTGCCGAAAAACTCAACTTCTCTTCACCAAGTTAAAGGTGAAAAGTGTCAGCTCATGAATAAATCAGAAAATAAAATTATCAGAATAAATTAATCAAACAATATCAAACAAATTAAATCTAGGATAAATTTTGCTTTTCGATCACGTCCACCTACTCTAAACATACTCGGTCAAACTCCATATCCGTTATCGATATCTCCTATCAGCGCAGCTCCGTAAGCAGCGTCTATTATCAACAATTCGCTATCGTCTTACCCGAAAAATACACATACATGCCATTTACAATGCCCCTTTCTATTATCCTTAACCGATATTTATCCGGATTCCAACAAGCCGACGAAGTGAAAGTACTGAACCATCGGAACAACTACTTATCGCCAAAACAAATCACATTCAGGGTTGAACGCTTACAATTAATCATAGTTGTGAAGTAAGTCTTTGTCCCGAACTACAGCATTTTTATAGGTCTGAGTAGTCACTCTCCTGCATCCAATACCTCATCACTACCCGACTGTTTCGCTTTTTCTGTGCTAACATGAAAACCGCTCGTCATCATCAAAGGCCGAGCGCTTAACAGCAAATTAATATCCTTGAAACAATTCACCGTACAAGACAAAACAACATTATGGATCGACGAAAAAGTGAATGCTTGTAAAACTTTACTGGGACTTTCCATAGTAGTAACTAGCAAAGTTGGAAATGAACGACAACAGCCGCAGAGGACGATGAACGTTTAGGTGAGGGATTGAATGGTTGATGGAATTTCTTGGCTCGTTAAATGGTAGGTTGCGTCCCGACTGGACTAGCTGCAAGACACATTCAGGAGAACGAGGTACTTCCCAAGCTGGAGAACTCTCAGAACCAAAGCTATGTAATCTATCATTATTTTTTCGGATGTTTTGTTTTCTTACCTCGTTCTTTATGTTATGCCTAGTAACGTCCTTCCATGGTTCCATCATTCACAGCCCCAGCGAAAAAAAAATCGTATTTCTGTGCCAAAAACACAAGGACAATGACGATAGCGATGGCGACCCAGGAAAAAGCCGTATAAATCCAGAGATATCTTTTACACGTGGCTGTGCTAAGCTAGTGCTGTGATATCCTCGTACGTGTTGGTGTTGAGGTTTCATTCGAACTATGATGAAAAGTAGGGAACAGTAATATATCTAGAGAATGCGATTGGAGACGAAAATGATGTCTGATGATGAAATTTAATGAAAATTGGTTAAAGAAACAACATCTTATTTAACGAAACTAAGCAAAATATTCGTCATGATTTAATTCAGCAGCTCACAGCCAGCTTTTTTTTGAAGACACTTAGCCTAACTTGAATAAATTTAGTCAAATCAGCTTAAAGTCTGCTTTGATAAACACGTGACCAATCATCATGTCTGTAAAATACAAAAAATCATTTCATCCTATCTCACCAATACATACATATTGCATCCGCGTAAGTCCATGCGGCTAAGTCAATTTCTAATAACCATATTGCGTTGGAAGGAATCATAAATAAATAACAGAAAATCCTCTTAACGTGCCTGAACAACAACGAAAGAAATCGACTCCGGCTCGATACGGTAACGGTCGAAGCGTAAAAAAGCTCGAAAGCAACCAACCAAGCATAGAATAGAGTGTTGTAGTATGAAAAGACGTCAACATCGATCCTGGTAATGTGAACGGATATGATATGTAGAAAGTCGTCGTTCGGCATGCCTAGGTCTATACTCCCTTCTCTATGTCAAGCATGTCACGCTGCATACAGAAAAGGACGTTGATTCCATTTTGACCAGTCATTTCATATTTACGCATACAAGACTCATTGGGTCTTTCCTGAACATTCCATGCCCAACGCAGGACGTTTGGAGCTCGGTTTTTAGTTCGGCAGAAAGAGTGTAAAGTCAAATGGAAGGAAAACATTTTTTCCGGCTACATGAGTGGTGAGGAATCAGAGAAAGGAGAGTTGTTCAATGCGTCTGTTTGATTCACAAATCTATACAGGACTTAAAGATGCATAGATATTGCAGTATCAAGTTTTAGCGAAAAATATGGAACTGAATGCGAGACAATTTGAAAGGAGTAGTTTTTCCAAAAAGAGATAATTTTCCCTCATCGATAAAAAATCAAGTTGTGGATCATCGTAACTTTTTAAAATTGTAATTTTGTAAAAGTTCAATTTTTTATCAAACTTCATCTTTGGGAAATTAGCTTTTGACTCTCATTTAAAACTTCCAGCAGAACCATGGAAGCAGACAAAAGCTTTGAAACATATTCGTTATTAATAAAAAAGTGTTTTTTTTTTGTTTCAGGACTTTTTAACCTTTTGGTTGCATCTTATGTATTTTTTTTTTCGTTACTCTATCAGTCATTAAAACAAAAGTAGATGGTTAACTCATCTTAAGTTTAATTAAATTTCAGTTTCTGCAGTTTTTAACACTTAGAGTCCGTTGAAACCTCAAAAATTTCACTTTTAAAATACAAAAGGTTTCCATGCCGATAGCTATCAAACAAATCAATTGATTAAGACCGTGAATAGCTACCAACTATCAGACACCATACTTAAAGCTATAAATTTTAGTCAATTAATTTAACTCTTTAAGTGCCACCCAGTTTTTAACAAAATTGAGTTCAGTTTCTTAAGAGCAAACTCCATTGAACGAAATCGAACATTTGGTGTTTTCGGGCTTTCAAAATTAAGCAGAGTATCAATCCAAATATCCTATGTCAAACAAAACAACCATTAATTACCGAAACTAAATCTTATGCAAAGAATGCTATTATGCTTTAAATATACAATAAAATAGCTTTAATCCTTTGGCGCTAATATTTGCTTTAGTGAATTTATAAGTAGCCTGATATGCAATAAGAAATAACTAAATAAAATAAAAGTCAGAGATGTTTCAGAGAAATTTTTAGCTCCATATGGGTGCTAAGTGCCTAAAATTAGGCAAAAAATTTCAAATTTCAAATTTCCAATTGAATAATTTCTCACAGAGAGATTAGATCGTTAAAAAATTTTGTGGTCACATTGACGACCGTAAGAAATACCCTTGTGTGGTTTGTGATGAATGTTAGGGCAACGTTGTAAACCTAAAACAGAAATCCTTCAAAGCATCGAGTCTCCTAAAAAAATTTGCTTTTTGATGTTTTGTTTACATAGACGGTTTGAATTTTTCAAAATCGCTTGTCGCACAAGAACCGTAGCGCTTCATCAAATTACCGATTTTTTAAATTTGTCCCCGCGAGAATTCACGAACGGATAATGAACTTCAATTGAAACTCACAGGATCTAAATGTCTTGAATAAAACCAAGTCGGAATAAATTTTGAAGAATATGCGGGTAATCCTGTATCTGATGAAAATAAAAACTCTTGGCCATGTAACATCCAATGCAGTCCTCAGATTTAAGCTGAATTCATGCAGTTAATGGTCTCCAGTATAATGTAAAAATACTGTGTCATGTAATATTTAATTCGACCTAAGTTTAATTATAGACCTTTTGATTGTATTGAATTTTATACTGTTTTTCAACAAACCAGTCAGTTGCTTCTTATCAGTCGACCCAACTGTTTAAATTACACGCCTAATGCTTCTTCAAAAAATTAGTGTTAACTCTCCCGAAAATTAGCATTCTTACCTCAACAGTAGCTTTTCCATCGCCTTTATTTGAATATATGGTGATATAAACCTCCTTACTATGATTTTTTTCCCTAGTATAGATGGCAAAAAAAATCTGCTTATCAGATCCCCGGGTGAACTATCACCACGGGGTATGTGAGGTTTGACTCACTAAAAAAAAGGACCATCTACAAGCCCACAAAGTTCCGAGTCGGGACCCGCCTAAGCACTGCTTCGACCCGGTCGTGCTGACTCACCCATTGGTAACCACGGACTTCAAGAACTACCACAGCTTATGGGTCGGTAAGACAACCCTCCTCCCGCTTTAAACGCAGCACTTTCTCAACGTACGTTGAGACTGCGCGCCAGTTCTCCTCGTTTCGCAGCATTGCATCCACGATCGTCGCAGGCGCCCACCAGGCCGATCGTGGACTCAATGGTGCGCCTCAAACTTGCGAAGCGACTGTACATAAAGAATGTGTGCTGAGCATCATCGAGCTCAGTTACACAGTACCGGCAGTACGGTGTGACCACCTTACCCATTCTGTTCAGGTATTTCCTGAAGTAACCGTGCCCTGTCAAAAATTGACATAGGTAAAAGTTTACCTCTCCGTGGCTCCGGTTAAGCCAAGGCTCAATAAGACCAATTAGCTTAGCCGTCCAGCGTCCTTTGTCACTTTCACTCCAACGTTGTTGCCAAAGTTGGAGGGTCAGTGTACACGCGTGCGTCAAAGCCTCCGTTCCTTCGTTCTCCTTACTATGATTGGGGACACTACTTACTCAGCTATTATATCGGTTTGTAGTATTTTGCTAATTATGTCATCCTTTCTCTCATTTTGCTCGCTGTTGCAAATCAACAATGTTCGCATTGCCAGAAATAAAATCGTGGACCTTGCTTTATCTAATCTTCCAAGGTCATGCGTTTTCTTGAGAGCTGCTCTTTCTTTCTTTCTCTCTCTCTCTCTCTCTTACTTCTGATCCTTATTTTATCTCTCTCTGTGACTCTTGACCCTTATCTTATCTCTCTCTTTCTCTCTGTGACTCCTAATCCTTATCTTCTCTCTCTCTTTCTCTGTCTCTGTCTCTGTCTCTCTCTCTTCTTCTCTCTCTTTTTCTCTCTCTCCCTCTTTCTTTCTCTCTCTCTCTCTCTCTTTTTTCTCTCTCTTTCTCTCTCTGTGACTCCTGATCCTTATCTTATTATAGAAATGTTTCACCAATGTTCTTATTCAAAACAAAATTTCTCATTTGGTTCATTTTAACTACGTGAAGCGGACATATGTCCTCGATCCAGATACAAAATTTTTTTGCAATATAAAGTCTGGTTAACGAGCTAGAGGTCCTTAAAAATGTCACTTTTTGGCAGGTATGCGCTATTTAGAATCCTTTTATCCAGTATTAAAAAGTGCTCGTTTTGTTCTGGATTACTGTAATTTCATACAAATCCTCTAGAGATTTAACTTCTAACGATTAACATCCACACCAATATTACATTATCACCAAAGCCTCTAAATTATCTGGTTTCGTCGGCAGATTTTGCAGTGCTTTCCTAAATCATTTCAAATCAAATCATCATCATCTGTTAACATCTCTTGATCTCCTTTGTTCGTGGGTGTACTTTACTTTTTACTAAATGATTTTAAACGATGGTCAAATCTGATCTCAGTGGGACGAATTTCATTTCGTCTTTTGCGTTAAGCCTGCCTTTTGCGTGCGTTGCTACTTTTTTTCATTCACTTTGATTGTATTTACTAAGCCAACTAAGGTGATTGGATTTAAGAAAAATATTTATTTTTCAACATGGATACCCTTAGACATTTTTTTTGTCTTTACTCTCCCAAAACGTACCAACAGCGACCATCACTTCGCTATCATCTTCAAATTTCTTGCCCCGAAAGTGTTCCTTGAGCCGAGGAAAGAGGTAGAAGTCATTGGGAGCTAGATCTGGCAAATAGGGTGGATGTCCAAGCAGCTCGAATCCTTTTTCTTGAATTGCAGCCATCGCAACTGCAGTTTTGTGGACCGTTGCGTTGTCTTGATGGAACAACACTCCAACTCGCAGTTTGCCGCGTCTTCTTTCCTCAATAGCCTCCCGCAATCATCTTATTTGGTCTGCGTAGTAAAAGCTTGATATACTGGCTTCCTTTTCCAAATATTCCACCATAATAATTTCTTCAGCGTCCCAAAAAGCTGACACTTCCCTGCCGAACTCGACACCTTGAATTTCTTGGGTATCGGTGAAGAGGGTCGCTTCCAAGTCATCGATTGTTGTTAGGTTTCTAGATGAAAATTGTGGATCTAGGTTTCGTCCATGGTTACGAAACGTGACAAAAAATTCTTCAGATCTGACTGGAACTTTTCGAGATTCACCCTCGAAATGTCGACTCGTTTCTCCTTTTGCTCGTCGGTTAACATTCTCCTTTTTGCTCGTCGGTTAACATTCTCGGCACTCAACGCGAAGAGACCTTCATATGAAATTTGTTGGTAACGATTCATTTAAACTTGCTATACGAGGTCCTTTCGACTTCAGCTCTGTGCCTGATGGTCAATCTTTGATCTGCCAACTCAGCATCTTCGACTTTTTTCACATTGTCTTCAGTGAGGGACGTGGATAGACGTCCATCGCGATATCCATCTTTATTGGATGTTCTTCCCAGCTTAAACTCCTTGGCCCAGCATGCAACGGTAGAATATGAAGCATCAGAATCCCTTTGTGTTTCCACCAAGTCGCGGTCTATGTCTTTGGTATATATTTTTTTCAATGACCACTCTAATTTCGTTTTTCTCCATTTTGATGTTCTGTCTTCGACTATTTGTATTCAAATGAATGTACCTCCCTGGAATCGTGGCCTATTCATATGATTTTTTTATGCTGACTTATATCCTCATATACCCATGAGGTAATAAAATAGTCTTCTTTTAAAATTTTATGCCGACTGGAAATAGCCGATTACCATTACTTTTGGATCAACCCTCGTATACAGCTATCAACACTTACTCGCAAATTAACCAAAAACCACACAAGTGTTTGCCCAAAATTGCTTAGCGTAAATTTCGTGATGATTTGATGACTCTGTTGGAAGTTATCGTAGATCAAAATTTAACAAATTTCTTTTGCCAATATGATGACAACTTCCAAAAAATATTTGATCTTCAGATTGTTAGCATGCGCTAACTTAATTTCCTGGACTTGTTTATTCGAATAATTGACATTCCAATAAATTACATTCGAAAAAAAAACTTCATAGAATTTTTAAAGTACCAGAATATAAGAATAATTGCTGCTGCCGCCGAAAGGTTAAAAGGAACTTAATTTTGCTTAATAAGAAGATGCAATCATCATACATAGTCACTTAAATTTACTAATTTTCATCAAAAACACATCGAAAAATCAAAATCACATATTAGTAAACTTAACAATAAATATCGGACCACAAATTCAGCTCTGCAAGCAGAAAGTCCTTTAATACTTCAAAAATTCACTGCTGGGCTCATATAATTACTTTTTCCAGTGTATCTCTGCCCTAAATCGACAAAAACTTTCAGTTTTGGCTATAGAAACTCTTCCTTTGAGGACAAGATTGAAACAAAACCATCACATCTTCGACCAGAAATGTAATAGCTCTCCAGATTCCCGTCCACCCCTGAAAACGAGCCCCAAATGAATAAGGCAAAATTACAAACGAGAAAAAGGCACAAGAAAAGGGCATTCGACTTGAAATCTTGTCCTATTGTTCGTTTGCAGTGTCGGGAATGGAATCCATTACAAGAGTTCGGAAAACGGACCTGGGGCCAGAATGAACAAATGAATGAATAGAGTGGAAGCAATCGAGTTAGTTCTTTCGATGAGGGTAGCCGAGGGGATCGACTCGGAATCATATCACGTAGGTTGGCAACGTCCGTGCTAGAGAACAGTGACTTTCAACCTTATTTTGAAAGATTATGCGATTAAATCTAATCCGAACGAAGATGCCGGTTAGTGATTGCAACGTCCTGTGTGATATGTACTGTCTTCAAAATCATTTGGCCATACCTTTTCAGCTGGTGTTAGCCAAAGGTAGAGTTAGTGTGAAGCTCCATGTTCGATGCACGCTGTATACTAGACTTTCCGAGTGCTCGCAAAGATTGAATTGGATTAGAAATCGGTTTTAGCTACAAGTCAAGATTTACGGTAAAGTTAATTCGCACCCCTACCTAAGCAGTTTTTCACGTTACGCCGTTATTTCATATAAATCCCAGTAAGCCCTGTTTTGAATACCTAAACCTCCACAGCAGTGTTTTTTGTTCGATCGCTTTAGCCAGAATAAATTACTTTTGAAAGGTTAAAAACCACCGTCACAGAATACAAATGACATCCTTTTATTCACAGTCGGGTTCGGTTCAACTATCAATAGGACTAAATCCGTTGCACTGAATCCGGGAATAGTCTCCAAATCGAACAACACCACTTCAGCCTTCCCCATTTCGTTGTTCCGACATTCTATCCAAGAGCCCACAATATTTTAACACTGGGTGAATTCTATCTGAATTTGGCGTTAGATATATGTCTACACGTTCTAGTCCTTGTTATACAGTCGGTTGTTTCGGTTGTCTACGGCATACCCTACATTCCATATGCGGTCGAAACACAAGAATCATCATCGTCATCTTGCTCGGTCGTTGTCTTTTACTTCGAAATTGTCAGGGTGTATACAAAACGAAATATCACACTTTAAGATGGATAAGGAGACGCGACAATGGATCACAAACACAAGGACAAAAGGCTTGCACAGACTTCGCTGAGAACATTTGGAAATTGACGACCGAACATTTTTCATGATGTAGAGGAACAAGTGTCTGCGCTCCCAAGAATTTTTATCGTTTGTGTCTTTCGTATGAAGGATTCGCTGGCATTACGAGAAAGTTGAAGATTGGACAATGGGTCTTTGCTGGAACAGAGTGCACGAGAAGCGTATTCTCCCAAGGATATGTGACGAATTGTTAAAGTTGATGATTTTCCATCTTGTGCGGTGGGATGTTTCTTAAGTGTCTGCTGACAAAGTGTTGGTTCCAGTGTTTGGTCGTTTATTTTAGAATATTTAAGCGATGTCGTTTTCGTTTTTACTATTTTTCTAAGTTTTCCAGGAATGACAAAACTTATAGAGTAAGGGTTTTTGGATGAAATTTTTTGAATGTTGAATTTCGGAATAGTAGGTAGGCGTCATAGTCTTCTGCCTAAGTATCCAGGTGAACGCAAGCAAAAATTGTTTCTTCGTGAGGGCGAAAAATCGAAGGGATATAAAAGAGCGCATAGGGAAGAATAAAGCTTTGTGCAGTTTCCTCCTAGTTGAAACGTCACATCTTTAGGCAAGAGAAAGTTTAGATGATAGAACAAAATGTTATATTAATATCAAGTTTCAGATTCTCCAGTATAGATGCAATAGTTGCGTTTTTCTGTATAAAGAAGTATATATGGAGATAAAAAGTGATGCTAGCTACTTTATTTCCTTCTTCCTTGGTGCTTTACCGTTTGGAATTTTTACCTTCAAAGACCCTGACAAGACAGACGACTAGTCGAATCTCATAAACACGACCAAAAACAGACAACAGAAGAATAAATGATTTGGAAAAAAAACTGAAGAAGAAAAAAACGACAGTCCCATTAATTATGAAGGAGCCACAAAAGCGGACTAAAATATGCAGGTCCCTTAAAGATCTGCGTATAAACTACAAGTCAGCCAAAAAGGGTTTAACCAGGCATACAGATGGTTCCCGCTACTCCACTGGATCGCAAAAGACTGCATAAGTTCCTCACTGGGGAGAAAATTCAATACCATACATACTTTCTCCCGAACAATAATCATTTAAATGTGGTGATTCGAGGTCTCTATGGCCTTATGGCAGAGGAAATAAAAGAAGATTTCTAGACTCAGGGCTTTCATCCGCTAGAGGTGTTTTCCCTTAAACTAAAAAACGAAATTTCGAAGCAGACTAAAGTTCTTCTTCCGAGAAACGAGACAGAGATCTACAACATCAAAGAAGTCTGCCATCTGCAACCTCGAGCAAAGCAATGGCAGTGCCGTAATTGTCAATAGCTTTTACATGCGGCCAATAGTTGCAATGTCCAGGCGAATGCGTAAAATACTAAGGAGAGCGCTTCTTCTCAAGTGCACTAAACAGCGCGAAGAGAATGACAACTGTGCCAACTGTTGGGGGCAACATACGGCCAGCTATGGGGGATGCATAAAGAACATCAAGTATTTAGGGAAGACGTTTGCGCAGTTGACAAAAGCGAACTTGCCTACAATACCTCCCAGCTCTTCCACATCAACCCACTATCCATCCCGCCAAAATTAGCAATAGCCCTAAAGCACCGCAGGTTTCGTTTTCAAAAATGTTTGCAGTACTCCCAGCTCCAAATAATAACAATAACAAACATTAATTGTCCGTTCACGAGTATCTGTCAATTCTCTCTTTAAATGCTGGTAGAGGTGTAGGCATTATCATCATGGTGACAAGGGACATCCATCGTATCCAAATCCGTCCTGCGAACTCCCATTCTACAGAACGTCAAAGCGACCGTCATCAAAGTGTTCGTGCCGATATCTTCGTATATCCGCCCTTGAAAGACCAACTTTGGTTCCTATCTAAGCAAACTATTTGAACACGAGAGTCCTGTATTTCTTGCAGGAGATCTAAACGCATATCGCCGTCACTACAGAAATGTCATAAGCAACCAAACTAGTTAATCATGGAAAACTGTAGAAGCCTGCATCTTCCCGACGAACCCACACAATTTGGCATAGTTCTTAGTCATGTCCAGGACATCGGACTGTTGCAAAACTACCATCATAATCTGCGACTGATTGTTCTCGATGAACTTCAATCGGACCGCAAGTCAGTACTCTTCTTCATTGAAGTCGTCTTCATTGACGAGCCACTGCGAATAATGAAGAGAGAAAATTGGTACGCTTTCCGGGACGCTATGGCGAATGAACAGTTCGAAGACACTCGAAACTGCGAGCGGCATAAATAAAGGAATAGGAAATCTAAATAGGAATCTAAACGAGCGTAATACAATTCGAACTCTGATAAAAGATACGAATTCCCAAGATATCTAAAATGTATCTTAATCGAATCTGGAGAAGAGCTAGGATTACGTGTGACCCTAGCATAAAAACGGAAGCGAATCGGCTTAAAAACACCATTAGCTTGCGAATAGCCTAGTTCCGAAATCGGAAGTAGAGCGACTTTCTTAATAGTATGGAACCTGGGGATAACAATTATTGGTGTATAACTAAATATTTTTTTATGGTGTATAACTAAATTGCTGTGCATACATGGGCCACATAGGCATAAATTTGATAGTGCTGGCAACGCAGAGACCTTCAATGAAGTACTGGGGCTTCAAATTCAGGAAAGCCGCTCTCTGGAGGATGCTGTTAGCGAGGAAGAAGTAGTTGCAGAGTCTGTTGATTAAATCCTTGCCTCTGCGCTTACATGAGACACTTGAACTGGACCAACTAATTTGGGAGAAATCAAACATCTAGTCAGTGGAATAAATAAGTGAAAAACACCTGGACCTGACTCAATTGGCAATAAATGGCTAAGACAATCAACGCTATTTTTCGAATGAAGAGCTTTCCTCAGGGTAAGAAATATAACAGTTTTACCTTAATCAGATAAAGATCTAAAGACCATTGCTTCTCACAACATTACAGGCTCTGATAATGACCTTAATGATTAGAGGAGGCTCCGTTCCGAAACGAAAAAATGTGGAAAGCTCGCTATCCAGTCTTTTAGCAATCCCATTGAAGCTTCTATCTAATTTCATCAGCCTAAATCCTTTTGATCGTACATTCACTCTCTAAAGAGCTCCTCTGGTATTCCCAATAGTATGAAGTACAACTATGTAACAGCTATCACCTCACAAGATGTTTGCGAGCTTTTCGCTTAATACTTTTTTTCCTTCTTTTCGAAACAAATTCTCCTTTCTTCTGCTACTTCTCCAATTCTGTCCAATATTCGTACTAATCCTGTTGAAGTAGAATCCTTAATGTGCTCCCCGGATACTAACCTTGGCTGCGGTCCTGATGATATTCCAAGTTTACTACCTAAGTCTTTATCTTCTTCCTTTTATGTTCCTCTTTCTATTATTTCCAATTTAAGCATTACTTCGGGTACAGTCCCTTTCCTATGGAAAAAGGCTAACGTTTCTCCCGTACATAAAGCTGGAGAACCGGCTTCCATCTGTAATTATCGGCCCATTTCCCTCCTTTCCTATTTCAGTAAACTGCTTGAAAGGGTAATTTATAATAGAGTCCACCCTTCCATCCATTCTTTTCTTGCTCCACAGCAGCATGAGCTCGTAAAAGGTAAATCTACATTGACCAACTTGCTTTCTTTCACCAATGTAGTTGAATCTGCCTTGGATCAACAAAAGCAGGTAGATATAATATGTACGGACTTCGCTAAAGCTTTTGATTCTATGAATCATTATCTTCTTCTCCTACTCCTCTACTTTCCTGGTTCACTTCCTATGTTGTTGATCGTACTTGTGTCGTAACTGTCAATTCCTGTTCCTCTGTTCCGTTTTTTCCTACCTTGGCAGTTCCGCAAGGTTCTATTCTTGGCCTTCTGTGGTTATTGCTGTTTATTAATGTCCTGCCACCTTGTATACGTTCACCTTATCTTTTATTTGATGATGACTTCAAGATGCTCAGAGTAATCGAGACATTTAACGATTGTTATCAGCTACAAAATGATATCTCTGCGTTAAATAACTGGTGCGTTACCAACGCACTTGCTCTAAATGTCGCAAAGTGTCACCAAATGTGTTATACGCATAAATTTACGTATTTTTTCTTCTCTTATTCTGTTTCAAATTACTCTCTTAATGTTGCTGTTAATATCAAGGACCTTGGCGTAATATTTGATTCGAAACTCAAATTCGATCAACATATAATGTATATCACTGCCAGGGCTTTTAAATTGTCTGGCTTTGTCCTTAGATCCTCCAAACCCTTTTTTAACCTCTCTACGTGTGTGCATCTCCTCCTGTCATTTCTTCACAATATTCTGGAATACTCAAGTGTAGTGCCCCCATTACCAATATCTTGTGCAATCCTTAGAGTCCATCCAACCTAGGTTTACCCGCTCTTTGTTTTATAATGTTTCATAATTGATAATCATGTTTTTTAAATGATAATCATCGTCTCTCCATATTGCAGATTCCTTCGCTTGAATCACGCAGAGTTTTCCTTGACGAGTATCTCCTTTTCAAACTGCATTACCACCTTGTTAACTGTGATCCATGAAGTCGGGTTTCTGTTCGAGAATCTTGCCGATCTAACAGATCCTCGTTTACGTTCAATGTTCCTTTCGCGCGAACTGAAATTTACTTTTATTCGCCTTTGTTATGTATAGCTACACAACATAACGAGTTGCAACGTGGTCCTCTGCCGTTGATGATCTTTGGACACAAAAGTCTTGAAAAAATAGAGTCTTTAAGTGCGTTGTCAATTTGTGAACTTGCTAATAGTTTAATTTTGAATTTTTTTTTATTGTTGTTTATTTATTTTTTTTTTATATTTTTTTACAGTATTTTTACTAATAGCTTCTAGCTTCCAGTGCAGTCATGAAATCAAAACGAATATCATATGATGTATGGAACTTCTTATTACAGACATTATTCAGAAAGAATCTGGTAAAAAGACCATTATAGGGCTGCCAGCTATTGTTGGTTTTGTATTTATTTGCGATATCTTGCAATAACGGTAATGATCTTGTAGTGACAGTAAACAACAAATATTAAATTTTCGCAAATTTGGAAACTTTTGCGACTGGTTACCCTAAATTATATATATATATATATATATATATATATATATATATATATATATATATATATATATATATATATATATATATATATATATATATATATATATATATATATATATATATATATGTATGTATATATGCATATGATCATCAAAAAATTTCAGTGAAATAATCTTTAACCCTTTGGTGCCGGTGGGTTCTAAATGTGAATGTATTTTTTTTTTAATTTTTAGCCCTATGTGTGTGCTAGGCGCCTAAAACGCGATTGGGAAAATTTGAAAATTTTTGAATTGCCATAACTTTTGACCAGATGATCAAATCATTATGATAAGGGCATATTGGTGTTACTTAGTTGTAGACTCGTGTAGTGTTTTATGAACGTGCTGGCAACCCTGCAGCTACGGCAGGCATTGAAAATTAAAACCTTTAAACCATGGACTCTCCTGAAAAATTTACGTCTTTCACAGTGAAAACCAACTCACATAAAAATCTGATGCTTTGTCTATACAACCACAGAAAAACTTTTGAAATTTCACATCGGACAAGAACGGTAACCCTCTTCCAATTTACTTATATTTTAAGCATCAAAAACTTATGTTCATGAGAACTCACGACTAATTATCAGATACAGTTGAAGTACACAAAATGTATTGGTATTGAGTAGGACCAGGTCTGATAGAAGCGATCTGTAAATGCGGGCAACTCTGTACCAGCGGTGTCATCTTGAAAAATTATAAAGAAAAAAAACTGTTTTTTTTGCCCCGTGAATTCTGATTCAGTTTCCAGATTTTCATGAAATTGACATAGTAGCTGAATCTTACTCTAAGTCGTATTTGGTAGAGATTTGGTTGAAAAATTCGGCTGGTGCTGCCATCTATGGTAATTTTGGTGTCTTGGGTTTTGAAAATTCGCTCAGCAAAATAAAGCTTTTTTCGCTATAACTTCCAGTGCAGTTGTGGATACACTTAGATAAATACACTTCAAATACGTACATTCCACAACTCTCCACAAGCACGACTCTAATTACAAACTAAAAGCACTAGTAAAATGATTGTCATTAAAAATAAAACTTTACAAAGAGATTTTGTTTCCTTCATGAAAAAAGATTTGATTTGAATTATCTTAGTATTAAAAACTGTTGAAAACAAACATTGATTAGAATTAATATTAAAACTGTTTAAATCAACATATATTGGAGTTTGATTTAACAGAAAGATTAAATGCATATTTTATTGTAGATAAAAATGTAAGGAAGTTGCGGCTTCTAAACAGTCATGAAACCAAAACGAATTTGATATGATAAATGGAAATTATTATAGACATTATTCAAAAAGAATTTGGTAAAAAATTCGTCAACCAGCTATTGTTCGTTTTGTATTTATTTGCAATATCTTTATTAAGCGATTTTATCGCAAAATTTTCAAACGGTGATGATCTTGTAGTGGCAATAAACAACAAATATTAAGTTTTCGAAACTTGGAAAACTTTTGCGACTGGTACCTCTAAATTTATTTGTACCCCTATAACTTCACATGCAGCCATCGGATCAAAACAAAATTTCCAGGATAGGTTGATTTCAATGTGAGGCCGGAGTGATATATTTTTGGTTTTGATGCTAGCGAAGGGTTGCCAGCGTGAGGCGTTTTTTACTATTTTCGTGTCAATAAATGCTTACATTAACTATTCGTATCACGAACATTAACAATGAAAATAAGTTACCGTAAAGGTTTTTGATTTGTGATCATGGTTCCCTTCTTGTCTATAAATCAGCATAGAAAACGTACATCGTCTCTAAAGCTTATCAAAGCAGAGAATAATTGACAAGTTGGTTTCGAATAAAATTAAATAAAATGTTCAATTTTAATCATCCCGCAAAAACAATTCCACTTTAATTCTGCTTTCGGAGGCTTATTCCGCAGAACGATCGAGTTTCTCGTATCAATTATTCTCTGCTTTGATAAGCTTTCGAGACGATATACGTTTTCTATGCTGATTTATAGACAAGAAGGGAACCATGATCACGATTAAACAACCTTTACAAGTAAATTATATCGATTGATATAAGTCGGAGATGTTAAAATTTGTCACAGCTAATGTAAATAAAAATTAATGATTTCCAACTGCAAGTTGTCACATCAGTCAAGTATGCACTGTGAGCTGGTGTCTGATGAGAATCAGTGCATACTCTTTCGAAAAGACTTTGTCAAAACGAAAAATTTTCAATAAAGTTTTTAATTTTAGTCATCACGCAAAAACAATTCCACTCAAATTACCAGTGTTAAAATTTTCAAAGTTCTAGAAATTTTTCGGTCCCAAACATCTTTCGCTGATCCCAAATATCTTTCTATCCCTGTAACTTTCGACGAAATCATCGGGTTCGATCAAGATTGACAGATTTATTTAATTTTAACTTGAGGCAATTGTTGGAGACTTTTAGTTGCAGTGCTGGTAAAGTGTTGCAAGCACTGAGCATTTTCTTTGTTTATGTTATGTTATGCTGCTTTCAAAGTTTTGCAGTGTTTGGCTTTCCTAAATCTTGAAATTCATGCAATTGGCAGCCCTGAAATCCTGTCCACCCTATGATGAAAGTGGTGTTGCACTCGAAACAGGTTGGCGCTCCTGTGGTAGAGTATGTACTCAAAATCTGCACGATTCTTCTATTGTTCATCGAACATTAGTATATCTATCGGTTAGTTGCGCTAGATTTTTTATTTTTATTTATTTTTGTACTTTGTTATTTGTTTTATTTTAATTTTATTTTTCTAGTTTGTAATTGGACGTAAGTCTCTTGTATTGGAGAAAAAAAACTAGATACTTATAAGCCTCTTCTCCTCCCTCCGAAAAATCGCTGAGCTTCTTCTTTTCGACCGGATTAGCGAGATAGTTGAGAAAAAAATCATTATTTCGAAGGTACAATTTGGCTTCAAACTACTTCCTTTCATATATTTATATATATATATATATATATATATATATATATATATATATATATATATATATATATATATATATATATATATATATATATATATATATATATATATATATATATATGTATATATATATATATGTATATATATATATATATATATATATATATATATATATATATATATATATATATGTATATATATGTGTATATATATATATATATATATATATATATATATATATATATATATATTATATATCTATATATAATATATACATACAAAGAACCAATAAAAAATTATTCATTCTGATAATCTATGTCCTAAAAAAATCAATCTATTACTATTAATAGATTTAAGTTTAGCTTTCATGCACTGAACCTCTATCCAATCAGATTTCCTACAGAAACCTCAACGAATCATGATCATTCAAAACGAAATTCTTATTCAGACATCTAAAACAAACAACCCTATCGTCCGTATTTGGAATTGCAAATTGGAACAAATTTCAACAATCAACAAATAAAAGCGACCAACTATTGTTCCCGACTCGTTTTATTATATACAACAAACCCGTTTTTTCGCAAAACAATAGATACATCATCTAAAATAAACTTTTCCAGCATCATGATTTCTCTTATATATTCCATACAACATACAGTAACATTTTCCTGGCTACAGTTTCGGTAGCATACATAATGCAGCAGAAGTTTTTCAACGAAACAAAAACCCCAACCCAGAGAAGGGATGCTGGGAGGCGGGAAATAGATTGTATTACAACACATTTTCGAAGACGTAGAAAACCAAATAGTAAATGAACAGCAAGTGGGACTACAAGTAGATTGGAATGTGTGAGACAGTGGAAGTGTTTTGAAATCTTTCGTAACCACTAGGAACTGCCATTCCATCACTGCGGGGAAATCGATATAGTGCGATCAAGACAACAAATAAATGGAACATACAGTGGCTCACAGCTTATTTGATACAGTGACTTTTTAAAAATTCAAATCACTGTAACTTTGAAATAAAGAACCCTATTCAAAAAATTTAAACGTATTTGACTAGATGCATGTTCGACGAATACAATGCAAACCAAAAATGTTCCAGCAATATTCCTCGGCGTCCCTTAAAAGAGAAATACCACTGGCGCACAAAAATTGCAGCTCACAGTTTATTTGATACAGACACTTCAATGCGAATAAACTTCTATTTCTCGCGGAGTTAATCTGTGTTGTTTTTGTTTCTTGAATTTTTGATTGTGTTTAGACATTGGCTTAAGTAAGTTTTAGCAAGATCTTTTAAGCTGAAGTGCCAAAATGAGCCAAATTTGTAAAATGGGTCATCGCACCACAATTGAACAACGCGGATTGGTATTAAACCACTTTAAAAAAGGACAAAGTGTTCGGAAAATTGCTGAAAGTGTGTGAGTGTCTCTACAGTGCAGCACATATTTGAGCGCTTCCTACTCGAAAATCGGGTAGAAAATAAGAGGAGAAATGCGCCAAACAATATTTTCACCGTATCCGACGAACGATACATTGTAAGGAAAATGAAAGCAAACACAAAGATTTCCACTCCAAAATTGATTACTGAGGTTCATCGTGAATTAAGGAAGTCATGTAGTGCTGAATCCGTCCGACGAGTGCTTCGCGACCATGGCTTCAGGGTCCGAGTAGCTCGTAGGAAGCCTTTCATTTCCAAAAAAAATTCAATAAGCCGATTTGCCTTTGCCAAAGAGCATGTGGGAAAGCCATCCGCGTTCTGGAATACGGTTATTTTGGCGGACGAGTCCAAGTTTAACATTTTTGTCTCCAACGGAATGTCATATGTCTGGCGCAAGGCAACCACTGAGCAAAACAAGGTGAACCTCAAAGCTACTGTGAAGCATGGTGGTGGTAATGTGATAGTTTGGGCCTGCATGTCTGCAGCGGGAGTCAGAAATTTAAAGTTTATTGAGGAAACAATGGACCAAACAAAGTACCTTGACGTACTCAAAAACAATTTGCTGCAAAGCACTGAAAAACTGGGTGTTAGCAACCAATTTCGGTTGTACCAAGACAATGATCCAAGGCACAAGTCGGCAATTGTGCAATCCTGGCCAATTTGGGATTGCCCTCATTTGATGTCTCCGCCGGCACAGACACCAGATATGAACGTCATTGAGAATCTGTGGACTTTGTTGGATAACAACATTAGAAAACACAAGATTTCTAATAAACAAGACCTGAAGAAAGCACTGCTAGAAGTATGGCAAAAAATTAGTCCTGACATCACAAAAAAACTCGTGGATTCAATGCCGAATAGGCTCCAGGCTCTGCTTAAGTCTAAGGACTATCATACAAAGTATTGAAATCAACTGGAAACCTCATAATTCACAACAATTTTAATGTTTAATCAAACTGTATCAAATAAGCTGTGACATGAAATTTGTTATTATTTTTAGTTTTTTTTTGTTTTTTAAGATGTAAAACATCAACATATATAAACTTGTTTAATAAACAACAAACAATTGCCTTCAAAATGGTGTCCAAATTTTTTTGATAATGTTATTATTTTTTGAGTTATTGCGACTTAATTTCTTAAAGAAGCACTGTATCAAATAAGCTGTGAGCCACTGTACATTCAAGCACGCACAAAAACGAGGGAAGAAACTCGAAACGTAGAAAATTTCCGGAATGGATGAAAAATCCCAATGCACTTTCAACAAATCCCAAATTCTTCGATCCTATTTCCCACAGACTCACGCTGTTGTTTGGCTCTGTTTGCTCCTCGGCGAAAACTTCATCTCGTGGTATTCCCAGGACGAAATTGACCATCATCCTCGATGGTTAGACAGCTCAATAGATGGCGATAATGGCAATAGAAGATGGCACCCAATGTGGGCTCGAGTGCTCTTCCCGCCCGGGTTACATTCCGCAAAAATTGAAGCAGGCTGTGAATAATGGTGGCAGGAATGGAAGCTTGTTAGACGAACGACACATCGAAAAGACTGGGAAAAATATCGTCAATGCTTTGAGAGACGTTGATTGATGAAATCGAAATTTGCATGTTTGCTGTCGAATGAAACCCAGCCGAGCCAAAACATTGGGAGTGGGTTGCATTGTAACCGAAGCGAATCGAAAAACATTTCTGTAATGTATGTAGCAGAGTGAGAAATAGGGACGAACTGGGAGCGATTATTCCACTGAGAATGCAATTTGACGTGTGAAACTTCAATGTGACATGCGAAAAACGAAAAACATCAAATAAGATCATCATTTGTCATTCTCCTTGTTTTTTGTTCGCCGCGGGCCCTGAACTGCATCAAATTAATGCAATGGAGGGTGAGTTATTATCGTTTACAGTTGCTTCATTCGATTTTATCGCAATGTCGCTATGTGTAGTCTCTGTGCATTTTTTTTTTCCATAAACTGAGTTAATTGTGTGCAACGTATCTGTATATCAATTAAAGTCAACGTTGTTTTGTAAATGATGGGAAGGAAAAGTCGTATTTAATGCCTGGATGAATACCATAATGAAAACAGGAAGTGATGTATGGAGTGTGTTTTTCATGTGATTATTTCGTGTGAAAAGAGATAAATCAAATGGATTGGTGATAGTTTGGAATGAATGGCCGCATAGGGATTTCGATTACATTTCGAGTAAAATGAAATTTTAAGTTAAATGTCAAAAAGCTGTTTTATTCGATTATCACCATCGGTGAATACACTGGCATTATTTTTGGTGGAAATTTTCGAAAACTCATATTTCAATTAGGAACGAAAAAAGATGGACTAAAATCGTATACTTGTGGATTTAAAGCTGAAGTCTTATTTGGTTTTGAATGACGTTCTAAAAAAACCAAGGAACGAAATTATTAAATACTCTGCCTTATTTTTTTACTCTACGAAATTGTAGTTTAAATTTAGGGTAATTTAAATAGCTTAGCTTCTACATCATAAAAAGTATTTTTACAATTAAATTATTAATGAAGATTTTTTTTTCCTTTTCAGGTAAGTGGCGTTGAAATCATCAAATGTTACGTTGAAAACTGCTAGTGTTGGACCGATATATAAATCGCTGATATATTTTTCACGATGAATGAAAAATCACTGGTAGCAGAAGTGGCCGCCTATTTAAAATCACAGTGTACGAAATCATAGGAAGCGGAATGATAGCAAACAATATTTAACCAAAAGAAAGTAGAACAAAAAATTAGCGCGACCGAAATCACTAAGTTTAATTTTTCTGCAATTTTCCGCAACCTTTTTATCAACCTGTGAATTCGATAGTTGTCGTTTTTTTCGCTATCATTCTATTTGCTTTTATTTCGATCGCTGTGACTTTTTCCTGAAATGTGAATTTTGAGCTTTTGTTTGAATCGAATTTTGTGAGTCAGATGCTTGATTGAATCAAACTGAAATTTTCAGGAAATATTGATGCACATAAAAATTAGGTTTGAATCAAATCAAAATATGGTCAACCTTTTTACGACGAAGAACATTTTGATAAATTTTCAAGTATATTTCTTTGTTCTATGGAAAGAAGAATTTCGAAAAAGCAAATATGCGAAATCATCGAAACGGTTGCTTACGAATTTCGCAGAACACATTGCTGCTTTCAAAGAATAGGTCGGTGTGAGTTTTGATAAATATCTGGGCAGTCATGTAAGTACGGCAGGTAAGAGTAAGGTTAGGTTAGGTTCAACTGGCTGGCAAATGGCCACACATAGACCCATTTGGTGTGTAGCGATACCAGATAAATGGACCTGGAGAAGGAAAGTTCAGTCCAAACTGCCATCGAAGGTCCCGGACTTTTTTGCGAACTGAAGTATGTCCTTCAGCCTCTGCTTCGCTATATGTGAGAGATCCACCAGCCAGGGCTCACCGAAGCAGCGTTTCCTGGTTTTCCCCAGTGCCGGGCAGTGGCAAGAAGGTGTCGGATTGTTTCAGAGACTCCCGGCACTTGACACTTCCTCCAGGTGTCGCTGGTTAGGAGCCCCATTTTCATGGCATGAGCTGCTACAAGACAGTGGCCAGTTATGATACCGACCAGCCGCTTGCAGTGAGTCCGCGTTAAATCGAGCAGGAATTTAGTCGCTGCGTGATTGTATGACCCCCACATGATTTTGGTTAGCTTGCAGGTCTGAGTTGCACGTCATCTGCACGTCGCAACTTGCATCATATTGGAGTCGATTTTGTATTTGATCGTCTGGATTAAAGTTAAAATGTCAACCGCTCCTAACAGGAGAGGCTAGTTCCGTCCTTGGCTAGCGCATCCACCCTCTTGTTTCCTTCAATGCCCTTTGGTACCAGGAACCCAGAAAATTCGGACTCTACTGTGGTTGCTCAGTCTGTTCGGGGCCTGAATACAGTCCAGTACACACTTCGATTTGTATGTGTAAGACATCAGAGCTTTGACCGCTGCTTGACTGTCTGTAAAGATGTTGATTTCCTCACTTGTGGTATCTCTGGCGTGTGCTAAGTCTGCGGCTTTACGTATCGCAAAAACCTCCGCCTGAAAAATACTACAGTGGTTAGGAAGCATGAAGGCTACTTTAATAGTTGCATCTGCAGAACATGTTGCAGCATCCACTCCGGCAGCCGTTTTAGAGCCGTCAGGGTAGATGCTAAGAGCTGCTGCGCCCCTTTGCTGATTCCACTCCTGCCCATCCCCCACAGTCGCTTGATGTCCCCGCTCGAAGCACAGAGTGGAAACCAAGTAGTTGGTGCTACCTGCGTACCCCCGCTCAATACTGCTGTGACCGAAGGATCGTGACTCGAAGTATCCCGATTCCATAAGCCTGACAGCAGCTTTTTTGGCAGCGCCCCTAACGAAGAGTTCAAGCGGAGGGAGATGAAGCAGGACGTTCAGTGCAGCCGAAGGAGTCGAGGCTAAGGCACCTGTGGGACAGAGAGCTGCCAACCGCTGGACTCTGTTCGTCATGCTGGCAAAGGTAGTCTTATTTACAGCTGGTCGCTAGACCAAGCATCCGTAAGCCAGGATAGGTCTGACTATCGCCATATAGATCCAATGCGTTAAAGCAGGGCTTATACCCCACGTTTTACCCAGTACTCTCTTGCTGGTGTAAATCGCATTGCTTGCCCGCTTAACTCTCTCCTCTAAATTCGCCTTCCAGGTGAGCTTGCTGTCTAGAATAAGACCCAAGTACTTAGTTTGTGACTTGAGCCTTAACCTGGCGCCGCTCAACATGATTGGGGCTAATTCAGGGATTTTGTAGTTCCTAGTGAAAAGCACGAGATCAGTTTTATTGGAGTCGATGCCGAGGCCCACGGTGTTTGCCCATTCCTCAACCAGCCTTAGAGCATACTCGATGAGCTGGCCAAGGGAGTGCGGAAACCTGCCCGAGACTAATATAGCAATGTCATCGGCATAGGCCACAACCGTTAGTCCTTTGCGTTCCAACTTATCCAAAATTGTATTTATAGCTAGGTTCCACAAGAGAGGAAATAGAACTCCTCCTTGCGGTGTGCCTCTATGTGATTTGTGATTTGTGACCCCGCCCACTCAGCCGTTATGTGCCTTTGTTTAAGCATATTGCTTATCCAGCTGAGAACAGCGGGGTTGGTGTTGGTTGCGTGGAGGCTAGCGAATCCAATCCCGGGATCCCGGATCCCGGGATCCCGGCCTATTTCTGGTCCCGAAAATCCCGGGATTGATGGTTTCCAATCCCGGGATTTTCGGGATCAGAAATTGGCTGGGATTTCGGGGCCGGGAGTCAAGCATTATCGGCAATCAAGTTACAGCAAGACTCGAAAAGTGCAAATAGAATCCATATTTATGAGAAAACAATTAGCTCACATCATAATGCGTAAAGAATAGAGCAAAACAAACCGATGTAACAGTTAACAAGAAAATACAAAGGGGTTTGTAAATAAATAAGTATGGACTGTTTCGCATTTAGTGCATTCGTTACATCGAATGATTTGAGGAAATTAATACTAGCGAATGCATACACAGATTTACCAAAATCCTTAACAACAATCAAAAAAAGGTTGTTGACTATGCAAGCAGGATAAAGAAAATAATAAAAAATAAGATATAACAGGCTAGTATCTCAGGTGAACGGTTCAGTTTGATGTTTGATGAATGGACCTTGACTGCAAATAGGCGCTATATAAATATAAACATCTACTTAGTAAATTAATATCAGAGTAAGAATATCAATGACAGCTGGAAACTACCTAGATATGAGTTTACTGTTTCTCTAGGAAAAGACATTGTTACCATCGTAACTGATGGGTCAAACGAAATGCGAAAAGTAGGCAGACTAGTTGGTACAGAGCAACATATTTGTTTGGCGCATAGCATCCACTTGGCAGTTTGCGATGTTCGCTATAATATGAGGTCCATTCCAGATTAAAGAGTTGATGAAGCAGCCGATAGTCTGAACGACGACCACGAAGATTTGGATAGTCCTGAATCAGCTAACTACGTTGAAACCGGTCGCCTGCAAGACACGCTAAATCAGACGAAGGACATCAGCGCATGCATAAAGAAAGTTTGTTAGGTAGTTTTATATTTAAAAAAAGCTTCATCGAAAAATAATAACGATCTTTAAAACTATGTCGGATCCGAGCAAGGCATTTAACTGTCTCCTTTAAATGGATTGTAAAACAAGATGAAATAGTCTCTTGACAATGCTCGAATAGTTTCCCATTTTGGAAAATAGTATACATTAATAGGCCTGCAATATTCAGAGCAATTAGAAGCAACAGAGTTTGATTCGATTCAGAAAATTATTGAAGTTTTACTCCCTGTAAAATTGGCTGTGACGGCCTTTAGTCGCAGACTTGCAAATCTATGCACTGCTAATACTTCATCAATATTTGTATTTAGGCTGTTAGGAGAAAAACGGTCTATTCTTCTGAATGCTATGAAAATTGCAATATTGGACCGAATAAAAGAGCGTCAGTGTACCGAGCTATCTGGTATGCTAAGCTATCTCCAGAATCCACATTGTACCAGCAAAAATTTACCAAGTGAAATAAAATCTCTATTTTTGAAACCAAGCAACGCAAATATTAAAAAAAAAATACTTCAATGATCTTGATGCTGAACCCTATGCTTGGTAGCCAAAGAAATGAAGAGAACCCAGTAGATGCCCATATTGAATCATCAGAACAAGGTAGTCGTCCATTAACGCTACAAGAAGAGCTGCAAAAGTATGAAAATAATCAATCATGAAATGCCGCCAGAAACTAATCTAGTTAAAACCATTGCACAAGAAATGAATCTTTTCGAAAGTGGTGGCACTTGCATAGTTTGGAGCAGGCGTACCAATATTTCTCGACCGTTTCCGCGGCGTCCAAAATCGGGAATAAATTTAGAAGCAGGCTTGGAGACGATACCTTAGATGCTTTGCTATTGCTTCAATGTTACTTCCGAAAAACCCAATGAACTTTGGCCGAATTTTTTATATGTTACTTTACTATGTATCTCAATTCTAAGAGGTGTGTTTTGTTGTTGTGGTTTTTGGTCGTGATTTTTTGCTGTAATTTGTAATAGATGTAATTTTTAATATGTGTCTTCATACTGTCAACGTTTTGGATAATTAAAATTATTGTTTTTATTTGCATCAATAATATAAATTAGTAATAATGCAATTTTTTATCCAGTTTTGAGCTTACTTATTGTTGTAGTTTTGGAATGATGGAAAATTATATAATCTGTTTACTAGAAACTTGACTTATTTTGTTGTGTTGTATTTTGAATTTCAAATCCCGGGATCCCGGGATCCCGGGATTTGAGATTTTTTAATCCCGTAATCCCGGGATTGAAAATATGGTTCGGGATTGGAATCCCTAGTGGAGGCTCTCCATAATGGCTGTTGTGTGCACATTATTGAAAGCACCCTCAATGTCTAGAAAGGCTCCCAGAGCGTATTCTTTATAGTTGAGTGCCTTTTCTATTTCGAGGACTACCCTATGGAGAGCCATTCAACGGATTTCCCTTTCATGTACGCATTTTGGGCTCTCGATAGAGTTTGAGATCCAAGTCTTTGTTTGATGTAGAGACCTAGTAATCTTTCGAAAACTTTAAGGAGGAAGGAAGTCAGGCTAATTGGCCTGTAGTCCTTGGGGTAAGCGTGATTGACTATACTTGCCTTGGGTATAAATACAACCTTAGCGTTCCTCCAGGCTGCAGGCACGTGGCTTAGTGCTAGACAGCCTTTGTAAATTTGTATGAGCCACGGAACGGTGAGCATACCTGATTTTTGGAGCATGGCCGGTAGGATCCCATCCGGACCTGGGGACTTGAAGATGCCAATTGCCCAGACAAGCCTCGACTTGGTGACAAAGTAAAGTAGAGTAAAGTATCCTTAAAATGATCGAGTCTCCTGAAACATTTTGTGGATGTGGTGCCATCTTGAAACATAATCAATCGAACATAAAACTTTCTTCTCCTATTAGTTCAGATGGAGTCATTAGATGAAAACGAAATTCACACGCTAGGCTAGTGTAAGCCGAATTTGACAGATTTTTTTTTTTTGCAAACTTCGAATTGCTAGTTACGATGACTTCGATCCTTTTCGCACCAAGAGGTCAATCAATTTTCAAATTGTGATAATGCTGCAAGGAGCATAGGTAAACTATTTTTTGAGTTTGGAAATTATGAATTTTTTATCGTTCATTTTGTTTAAATTTCGACACTTGCGTCTTCTTAGTTGTCACGATTCTACTCATCGTAATTTTAACCGATGAAACAGCTTTGAATCTGCTAAATACTAACAGCGAACTTCTAGTTTCCGTTCCAAATAGTCTCCAAAGAAGGTTCATTTAAGTACACAAGCGGCCATTATGATATCGCATTATTGAATGGCGAGTCAACCTGAGTCTTTGACATACTAGGTGATGGGCTTTGAGTCAATCGAAGCAACTGCGGCGAAGCTTGTGAAGAAATGCAATCCAAGGGGATGTTTCCGTTTTCTAGCAATTGCCAGGCATTCGCACAAGAAAATTGTTTCGTTTTTCTCCTCTTCCCAGAAACTCCAGTAAAAGTCCTGGTAAGGGCACCCGTCCACAGCTCATATTTGCCAAACAGACTATGCCCAATGAAGACTGCTACTTCTACGCGGGAGGCTTCTTAGTCTATCAAGAAACTGCAGTATCCTCCGGTAAAAGTGTACCAGCCGTTGTAAACTCGTCCGTTTCACAGTTCCTTTAATGCCCCTTTGTCCTGCGCCATCGAATATCTTAATATTTTGTCAAATGGCGTACGGTATTTGAGGTTTATTTTCGATTTCGACAAGAAAAGTTCCTAATATAGTTACCTTTTGAATGAACGAAATTAGTGGCCTTGGTTGCCTCGAATCAATAAGATCCTTTTTCCGCTCAATCGATTTAGATAAAAAAGACTGCCGCAGTAAATCTTCTATGGTACAATAACAGTAATTTTGTTTTTCTACCTTATAACCCATATTAAACCGATAAATATTATTATATATATGTATATATATATTATAAACAGAATCTATTCAATACGCTTTCACTTTAACGAATTTTTTTTATAATTTACTTTGAAAACTACCTTTTTATCTATATTTACCCGACCGTCTCAATACTGCCAATACAAAACATTCAAGTAAAAATAATTATCACAGGTGCGTTTTTTTGCAAAGAAGATATAAAAAACGCACCTAATGTAAACTATAAATGCTAAAGAAAGGACTCCAAAAATTCAACATAGGAACAACATCAACATAGGCGTCCAAAGCAATCAAGTGGTCAAATCACACAAAGCACCTGAACCGAGAAACTCATTTTGTGAAAGTAAACACAAAGCAGATACAAAAAACAGATCTGGGGAAAATTGCACACGAAACAATGTAACTCCTACATATTCTATACTCTACATGAACATCACAATAGCTTGCACCGTACATACACCAAGCGACCAAAGCATCAAATGCATCAAATCATAAGTGGAACAACTCGTAAGAAGGGCAGCAGAAGAGAATCTACAGATTCTGTAGCATTAATCATCATGGGAAACAGAACAGAGACGCTGATGACTTTCCAGCATTTGAATTTCACTCATTCACAAAGATTTCAGGACTGTTGAGGGGGTGAATGGGTAAGAATTGTCTGAATTTCTCTATCCACCGAGACGCTGTGAGCTGAGTAGCGTCCGCGACGCTTTTTGGGTACATTCGTTGCAGAGTTTTTGTGGGCATCATTTAGGTAAAGCGTCTAAGTAAGTCTATGCGAAAATCACGAGTTCAAGCATGGAAGCAAGACCATTTCAGTGTTCTATGTAGTATATCTCAATGCACTGCAATGAACTGTATGTTCTGAATTGATTGATATGCAGTGCTTGAGGTTATGAGTGAAATGCTTGAGTTTTCGTTGCGTCGCTGTAAATTTACCTTCGAAGCTTTGTAGTTGGACTGTTATAAAATAAAAACCACTTCACGCATAGTGGCAATGGAGTTGTGTCTTTTGAAAAAAAAAAACTGTTTTGTTTTTCGATATTCAAAAATCAAATATTTTGATTGTTAAATATAGATTGTAAAATAATTTGTTTGTTTATGCAAAGTGGTTTAAAAAGGGAAGCACTGCTTCCTTTGCGTACACGACAAGCCGCCACTGAACTGTTTCCCTTGCCGATTCTTTTCCGCTTAGAATTTGGATTTCAAACCTTTGATTCAGAAACAGTTGGGCAATAGTATAATTGATGTAAGCTGAAATCAATCTGCTACAAGATCTTAGCATGGCCCAGATTTGTTCTAGTCCAGGGATTACTACAAAGTAGCCTTACGTTGCTCGCTTTGCGTGCTGGAATACTAATAGATAACTATAAAAAAAAGTGCAGTAGCGCTAGAAGTACTTTCGTTTAAGTAGTACGAAGGGTCGCTATTATAAGTACGACTGCTCATCTGCTTACTTATTGTATCATCTTGTGATTTACAGCCAAAAGTATGGCTGGCCAGCAGAGTATTGCTCCATACTGCAGACTTGGATCCACGATGCTACTGGTAATTCAGGAGACGATGCAAAGTCGAAGCTCCCACGTCGCTTCTAAGGCTCCTTTGCGGATACAAAAACCACACAATACCTTACAGGTCCTTTCTGCGATGTTTATCTCCATAAAAGCTTGTATGCTAGGATAAGTTCGAGATATTGAAGTGATTATTATGGGAGTTCCATTGAGCTTTGGCAGATCGAAGCTTGAAACGATGTACTTTCTCATTTATATTTGCTATGGCTTTACATTGATTAAGCTTCTTAAAAATCTCGTTAACTGTTATATCAAAAGCAAAAGATATAGAACACTACTCTCCAGAGTGCTCTTATTTATCACTCGCTTGATGTTTGCACTTCAAGAACGAGTATGATTCCCGGTTTCTAAGCAGCTGACTTATACGCTTAAGTAGTTGCAAAATGGCATTCAGGTTTGGAAGAGCATATCCGATCGCCTGAGAACCCACATTATAGAGCGCATCCTCCAGAAATGCAGCTCCTTGCAAGCTATCGATTTTGCAGCTTGTTTCATTGAGGTTTGAAGCGCTATTTTGACATATTTACCTCTCATAGAGGCATGCTGTGATTTCGTGAGTTTAAAGCGCTAGCTATGCAATATACCGCAACTCTCTCTGAAATCTTGCGAAGCTTAAAGCTGGAAAGAAGATGAAGCAAATCGGTCTTCAGTCCATTGGTTTCTTCTGTTTTTCGCAACACTGGAAGAAAATTTATTTGTCAGAACCTCTGACACCAATTCCATTACCTATGTCGAATACTATTCGATCTTGAAATCAGCATCTCACTCGAGATAACTCTAATATGTCACATTTATACTTAACACCATCCATAAAAAATTTTTGTCTCAATCAAAGTTCGATTAGTGCTTGTCCGTGAAATTGATACTTAATGTGAATTTGCCTGCTGCTTTTTGAAATCAAGATTCGAATCAACCAATCAACACCATGTTCTTTAACGTAGGCGCAGTATTCTGTTGAATTTTCGAGTTTAAAATATTCAAATAGCTGTAAATTTATAACACCCTCATAAAATTAAAATCTAAACAATGATGCACCCTTTACGGAACTTTTTAAGCAGCACAATACCCTCATTCAAAGAAATTTCCGAAACTTGAAGGCATCGTCGTAAAAGTTTGCTTTTACTGCTGCGTTCAATATACACGTACAAAACGCGAACAATACAAAAGGGTCGTAGTGACAGCGTTATTAATTCAAAAACTTTAGAGCATAACGTCGTTTGGCACATGATAATCAACGATTCAAAGACATAGTGAAAACATACTACTACAGTCGCAAACAACATCCTGAGCGCTTCATCACCGTTGCTCCCTAAAGTATTAACCACGAAGCTCAGATGCGAAGATACTCTTGGCTTTCCCATTAAACTCCCGCTCCATTCGGCTTAGTTCAGTTGACAGATAGTTAGTTACTACTTAGTGCCTGCCCTTTGTGTAGTAGAATAGCGGAAAACTCGTCCGTTTCGGATAGTAGCAGGCTTGCTCCTGACGAGCCGGGACGCAATGGATTTCGTGACGGATTATGAACGGTCCAGCAAAACCACGACATCTCGGTATGCGCACCGGGAAACAAGTTATGGCCTGCTGACGCTGCCGTCATAATCATCAGCATGGTCGTGGACAAGCCATATTTTCCATTCTCAGACAGCAGCAACTTACAGACGACATAGCAACGAGGGTAAATTTCCACCATTCATGCGGGTAATCACAATAAAACATGACCCAAAGAAGGGATCCCACTGCTCAGTACACTCGCCCGAACGCCAGGCCTCTCAACATGCGGCCAAGGAGTGAGAGTGCGTACGCCATGTAAAATTTATGTCCCGGAGAAAATTAAATGGGAATTATAAAATTGTCGGAATTGGTGACAAACCTTATCATTTTCCGTAGAATATGATCTAAGACAGGGATTATATTGGAAAATATTGAAATGGCTTAGTAACCCCTTTTTGTTGATGAGGTCGACGAACGTGAAGCAAGTGATGACGGATTTGTACGATTATAGGGGTTGTGGTTAGAAGTAGGATTGTCTTTGTAGAAAACTGACAGCACACTGGCAGAAGGAGGATTATTGGATTGTGTCGCTATGAGATATCGCTTTGAAATATTCAAATTACTAAAATTAATTATTTCAGTTGTTGTAAAATCACATTTCGAATAAGGAGCGCGCGCGTAAACTAACTTATCATATAGTGTGATAAAAGTTGTTTTATGAATCAAGAAAATAATGTTTTTATAAGATTTTAATACGTATGACAACTGCTATTACTATACTGTTACTTTCACAAGTCAATGTGAAATTATTTTCTTTGACAATGGACATTAAAGCTGTCGCAACGTTTTGATTCGAATAGTACTTGCGTATAAAAGGTTGAAGAGAATGTTAAACCAAATTTAAATGACGTTTGAGTCTGGACTGACTCCTGGTCAGGCCAATAATTTAACTTTTATTATAATTCTCTTCGACCTGGTTTTTTTTTAGTCCGTTTTATAATGCTTTTATGCGCAAGTACCAACTGCATCGACAAAAATAATTCGTCGGTACTTATTATCTACTCGGGTTTCTGTGGTCTGACATGACATTTGAAGTGTGCCGGTTTGAAAGATCCGTTGGAGAAAAAGTTGCCGCTAAAGATACTGGAACTCACTGGTTCTGTAAATTCTGCAGGAGACCCAACGTCTTTCCCCTGCTGCCGATACAGCTACCAAACTAAACAATTCTTTTGGTAGCCTTGCGGAATCGCTAGCAGCGGCCAAGAACGATCTTAACGAGTTATTGGCTGTTTCTGCAGTTGAGCCAAGCCTAAGTCAACGCTCTCTCGGTCTTCCTCTTGCAGCGACTTCAGTGAGTAACTCTTTGCGTCCCGCCTGCGCAAACACTCTGTCTCCAGCCAATTCGGATTCGGACTCTAGACCTGATATACGTGTTACATGTAATCGATAACACCAACAGCAGCAATATCTTCAGAAATTTGGTGTTGCCGGGTCTTTACTCAGCTGGCTGACCTCCTACCTTCGCGATCGAACACAATGTGTAAAATTTCAAGGATTTTTATCGAAAAACGTTAGTGCTACCTGTGGTGTACCCCAAGGTAGCCATCTTGGCCCACTTCTTTTTAATATATTTATTTCCGACTTATCTGACGTTCTAGCAGGCATACCTCATTTACTCTATGCAGGCGATCTCAAACTTTATCAGACTATTGAATCAAAATCGGATGCCTCCTTTCTCCAATCCAAGCTTGATTTACTTGATCAGTGGTCCAATACAAAAAAAAAACTCTCTCTCAACATTAATAAATGCCAAGTTATTAGTTTTTCCAGGAAATGCACGGTCACACACAATACGTACTTCCTCGGCAATAATATGCTAACCCGAGTTGATAACATTGCTGATCTCGGTGTTATCTTACACTTTGATAAAATACTTTCTCGTGCGAACAAACATCTAGGTTTCATCAAAAGACGTGCCAAAGAATTTCGTAGTCTGTGGGTCACAAGATCCTTATACACTTCACTTGTACGTTCTATTCTCGAATACGCTTGCATTAGCTGAATTCCTGCTTTCGAAACCCACAGTGACAGACTCGAGTCAACACAAAAACAATTTTTACTTTTCGCCTTGAGAGAACTGTAGAACCCTTATGATTTTAATAGCCTACCCCCTTATGAGCTTCGACTGGGTCATTTAAATCTATCAACACTAGCCTCCAGAAGAATGATGATATCGGCCTGCTTCACATTCGACGTCATTAGAGGCGCTATTAATGTAGAATTCCTGAATAGTAAAATTTTGATAAATATCTCTGTGAGGAACACCAGGTCCAATCGTTTCCTAAAAGAATATTCACCTTGGACGACATATGCAGCTAATGAGCCAATAAATAGATGCTGCAGAATATTCAACAGCATAAGTAATTTATATTCCCCTACGATTTCCAAATTTTTCAAATCCTCCCTTTTGCATGCCATCCATACCCCTAGACCTTAAGCTATAGCTTATATGGCAATGTTTTTATTTATTGATTGTTATTTACTAATCTATTTGTTACTTGTTTTCATTTGTTTGTTACTTATTTAACTTGTTTGTTTTTACTTTACTTTACTTTTCCATTTTATTTTTATTTTTATTAAATATATCTTATTTGTGATTTTTTACCTTGTTTTGGTGAATAAATAAATTAGTAATAAGTAACCTTTACGTCTTCCACATCATGAAGATATATAACTACAGCCCCAAAAAATTCATCTTGCGTATCCTCAGCAGCTGCAACAGCAGCACCTGGATACTCCATCACAACCTGATATTCTTAGACCTCATCTTCTTCAGTTTCTTTTCTCGCCTGTACGAAGTACTTCAACTAATTCGACTCTGCAAACATCGAATTCAGCTCAGGAATATAACTTTAATGCGGATGGTCTTATTAGAGTTACTGCGCCTCCTCTGCAGGTGTTCTTATCTCGAGTCTCTGCTGATACATCTGAAGGCAACATTATTAAACATATTGAAATGAGGTTACTATGCTTTTACTTTCATTTGTTAGTGACAAACGGCCATTCACAGATTTGAAATGCCAACCGCAAGTTAGTTGTTACTTCGGTGAGCACTAATTTGGCTCCATCGCAATTCTGTTGCTCGAAGCAGTTGTCGCTCTTGCGTGGCGAATTTAACCGCCGCGTTGCAATCGCTCCAAACTGCTTGAGTATATAGTGGAAATAAATAAGCAACTTTTAATGGTCGAAAACAGTCTAGCTGATTGCCGAATGGTTTGGATTACCGAGATTGACTGTACTTTATTCCACAAATACTTTCGTATTTATATCATACATTTTAGTTGAAGAGATAAGTGTATGGACTGGTTCGAATTTCAAATAATAATTAATTATTTATTTTTCATGCGGGTTTACGTTTTACCCGCTTAGAGAGGTTGTCGCTGTAATCGACAAGTGTAATTCGTTGTTGACGTTTGTCAGTTTGACATTTTGTTAGTAATCATGCACAAAAATACACATCGAAGACTGAGAAGTTCCACGAGCGTGTTTTGCAAAAATCTAACTTCCCATGATCGTTTTGTGGGACCACTTAAACTGCCTGTTCCAGGCGCTCATAGTGTTAATGGTCACATTGGCTTCTGGTCCACTAGTAATCTAATCAAGATCTTTGAACATCGTCAGCGTCCTGTAAATTTTCGGACAGGTCGGACTCGAGCTCCAGTCAACCAAGCAACTTAAATCGCACTGACAAGACTTTGCATACAAACTATAATTTATATTACCAAAATGCTCGCGGTCCTAGAAGCAAACTATGTTCTTTTAAGCTTTCCGCCTTATCTTCTTCCGTTGATATTATTCGTTTAACGGAAACTTGGCTCTCGGCTGAACTTCTCAGCGAAGAATTTCTCCCTGCGCACTATCTCTTCAAAAATGGCGGGGATAGGGCCATAACCTAAAAAGCGGATGATGGCGGGGTTCTGATAGCCGTTCATAAATCTCTTCAATGTGCACTCTGTGAATTCGTTGCATCCTTTCCTGTTGAATGTGTAACAGTCTGAGTTCTTCTATCACATGGCATCTGCCTCCTACTTGCTCCTGTATATATATCTTGTAATACTTTCGTATTTTCATATGAGTATTTTTATAGTGAACTGTCCATTTATATTTGTACCAACTTTCCCCATTCTACTGTGTTTATCTGTGGTGACTTTAAGTTTTCGTCCTCCTCGTTCCTCTCTTACTGCTCTATGTCTCAATTCAATTCCATTTCAAATACCAACAATCGTCTTTTGGACCTTTTCCTCTCCAACATTCCCTCCATTGATACCTCTCTCTCTTCTCTTCTATAGTAGTCCCTTGGATAATTTGCTTCGAAATTTCCGCAAATATCGAACAAAGGCGAAAAAAGCTTTTGAAACACCTAAGCGGAGATACTTTGCGCACATAGAGTCATCCTTCCTTTCTAATATTTCAAAACCGTTTTGGTCGTACATCAATTCCCTGAAAACTTCAAAGCATTTACGGGATAGCTTTTCGTTTTCGGCGATGTCGTCACTTTTCCCCTAGACATTTGTGAGTTATTTGCTACTTTCTTTTCCTCAATATTTGGATCATCAAACTCATTGAATCTTCCCAACAACCAATCATCTTCTGTTTTTCGTTTTGATTTTTCTATTGACCCCTCTGAAATAGAAGCTTTAATATCCCTTTTAGACCCTACAGCCAGCACTGATCCTGATGGTATTCTGTGTGTATTTGTTAAGTCAAGTGTCTACCTTCAAGTGTTCCACTTTCTATTTTATTTAATCGAAGCTTGTCCACTGGTGTTTTTCCTTCTGTATGGAAAGTTACAAACGTCTTTCCGATCATAAAATCGGGGAGTACTAAAACTGTTTCCAATTACCGACCTATTTGCTTTCTTTCCTGTTTTCCGAAGTTTCTCGAGCGAATCATCCACAACAGGGGGTGTATGGCGCAATTAACCATTTGCTCTGCAGGGAGCAACATGGATTCATGAAAAGCCGTTCCACGTCAACAAATTTGGTCCTATTTGTCAACTCCGTTTCTGGTTGGTTGGATGCTGGACGACAAGTTGACGTCATCTACACGGATTTTGCTAAGGGATCTGACAAAGTAGACCATACTGTGTTGTTGGACATGCTGCGCAATTTCGACATATCCGGAATCCTTCATTCCTGGTTCTCCTCCGATATTGACAACCGTACTTGTTGTGTTGTGTTCAATGGTTGTGTTTCTTCCTTTTTTCATCCTACATCTGGTGTTCCCCGAGGTTCCATTGTTCATGAATGAATCCGTTTCGCTCCTCTGGGCGGATGACCTTAAGCTTCTACAAACTATTTCTTCTTATGAAAACTGCCTGCTTCTTCACTCAGGCCTTACTGCTTTGAGTGATTAGTGTGCTGCTAACTCTATTTCTCTAAATATTCATAAATATGTAGCTACGTCCTTTACTAACAAACCAATTCTTATCCACTTTGATTATACCCTCTCCAGTATTATGTTGCGGCATGTAGACCAATTGAAGGACGTTAGCGTTATCTTTAATCCTCGTCTGAAAATATTCATGTTCAATTTATTTCATCGAAAGCGTCAAGAGTGGCAAAATTCGTTTTCCGTTGCTTTCGCTGCTCCCTTAATGTCTCAACTTGTGTCCGTCTATTCGCGTCGTTAGTACGAAGCATACTAGAATACTGCACGCAAGTGTGGTCTCCTCATTTTGTGTACTTGTCAAATGCATTCGAGTCTGTATAAGTTTAATTTCCCCCTACTGTCCTTACAATGAACGCCGAGAATTTTTAAACCTTTCCCCATTGCATGTCCGCAGATTGTTCCTTTATGAATTTTTTCTGTACAAAATTTATGCTGGCCTTTGTTCTATCAATATTCCTGCTTCCGAATTTTTGCGGGTCTTTGACCGACCTATCAGATCCCAGTCTTTATTCACCATCCCTTTTGCACGTACTGAAGTATTTTTTCATTCACCAATACTGAGAACGCTAAGGAATCACAATGAGCATCAGTTTTTGGTTGTTATTCCGTACCTTTCCTTAGTTTTAATAGGCATATTCTTCATATAATTTTGATTATGTTTCAATTTTATTTCCTTATTTGTTATTATTATTTTTCAACTTCACTATTTTAGGATTACTTCCTATTTATTCATTTTCACTTCTATTATTCTATTATTAATATTGTTTTCCTACTTCTATATCTTAATCCACTTTATTGTAATATTATCGTTTCTTATCATATTTGGATTATTAAATTTTCATGCATGTGCCTTATTTTATTTTGGTTTTTAGACATATGTATATATATATATATATATATATATATATATATATATATATATATATATATATATATATATATGCATATATATATATATATATATATATATATATATATATATATATATATATATATATATATGTATATATATATAGGTAACCCTCCTATAACACGGTAGATAGGTTCCTAGAAAATACCGTGTTGTATGAAACCGTGTTATACGAGACTAAGAGCCCATACAAAATGAAGGGATGCGTGCCGGAAACTTTATAAAACAAAATATTTTTTATTAATTCAACAATTTTTATTAAGAATATAAACATATGTAAAACAAGTAAACAAAAAATTTCTGTTTTCATTTAATTTAAGCTCATTATTTTGAATTTCTTCTTCATCACTGGTCAGCAGAATGAGACGAGAGCGTTTTTTCGTTGGAGCGATATCATCACTTTCTGAACCCATTTCTTCGGTAGGATTTTTTGCATCTTCTGCCTTCTTTAAAAAATCGGTTATTTTAGTCTGTTTCCTGGTCCTTACAAGTTCGCAGTAAATTTCATTGTATGGAGATAGTCAATTTTCCAGCTCTCTTTTGAACTTTCGGCTTCTTTCAGCACAAGGGTCTTTAGTCAAGAAAAATGACTCAAGATTTCTCGCTAAAGCAAGTCCTTCCTGTAACTCTTTTAGAGTAAAATTAGTAACTCCACAATTTTCATCAGAGCTGTCGTCTTCAGAATCGATTTGATTAACAGCTTCGGACGCCATTTCCACTAAATCCGCTTCGCCAATTTCTTCTTCCAATAATAAATCCTGGACGTCTTCAATAGCCATGTCCACAAAATCTTCGCCTCCAATCGATTGAGCAAGTTCTAATAAACCCCCAACCCCGTTTTCTGGGGGTTCAAGCAAGCTTTCTACTGCCGATGGCCATATCTTCTTCCAACATGCATTTAGGGTTGATTTTTTTAGTTCTTTTACCGAAAACGATATGATTTCGATACAAGTTTTAATTGAGAATTCCTTCCAAGCTTTCATTACATCATCCGATTTTGAATCAATTGTGTCTAAAATCCATTGAAGTGATCGTCTTATGTAGTACGTTTTAAAGGTATAAATAATACCTTGATCTAATGGTTGGATCAACGAAGTAGGATTCGGCGGTAAAAACTCCACTTTGACGTTGGGATGACTTAAGTTCTGTGGGTGACCAGGAGCGTTATCTACTAGTAATAGCACTTTTAAGTTCAAATTTTTTTGCTTTAAATAATTTTCAACCTCCGGTATAAAACATTTGAAAAACCAGTCTTTAAATAAATCTCCTGTTACCCAAGCTTTTAAGTTTGCTCTCCAATGTACTGGTAAGGTGTTTTTATTTACGCCTTTAAGCGCACGGGGATTCAAAGATCTATTAACTAGCAAGGGCTTTGTAATTAATTCCCCCGACGCATTGCTGCACAAAAGTAACGTAATGCGATCTTTAGATGCCTTAAAACCGGGTGCACTTTTTTCTTCTTTTGATACTAAGGTCCTCTTCGGCATTTTTTTCCACCAAAGCGCAGTCTCATCGGCATTAAAAACGATGTGGTGTATATCTTCCCTCTTCAATTATCCTTTGAATTTTTTCTGGATACGTTTTGGCAGCTTCATGGTCAGCCGACGCGGATTCTCCTTGAATTCTTACGCTATGAATTGCAAAACGTTTTTTAAATTTCTCAAACCAACCCTTACTTCCTAAAAAGTCTGGGTTTACAGGAGATTCTCCACTTTCTTTAAGGTGTTTGTAAATTTTGAGAGCCTTTTCTCTAATGACATCACCGCCCAATGGAGTCCTTTTTGTACAACAATTTTCAATCCAAATACTGAGTGTCTCTTCCATTTTCTCCATAATTGGCGCACGGGAACGAGCTGCATATTTTGCGGATATCGAAGATCCTGCGGTAACTGCACTTCTAATTTCCGTTTCATTTTTTTCAATTGTTCGAACGGTTGCCTCATTTAAATTTAGACTTCTTGCAATGTCAGATGCCTTTTCTCCTTTTAAGAAACGATCCAAAATTTTTATTTTTGTCTCCAAAGAAATAAATTTTCTTTTAAAAGTTGTTTTCTTATTTTCAGACATAGTTTAGGACTGAAATATAATTTTGAAATAAAATTATCCTAAAAAAGAATCTCGATGTTAGATAATTTGTGTGTATAAATACGTATGTATGTACATGGTTATTGTGAACTACACACTATGGCATAGTAACTTAATTTTGTAAATGTTTGCAATAAGTATGTATGTATGTATTGTATGTATATTGTACATAGTTTTATAAGAGGGTTTCCGCATTTTTATTAACGTGTTAGAATGAAACCGTGTTGTAGGTGGCCGTGCTATACGAGGGTTTCCGCAATTTTCTTAACGTGTAAGAGTGAAACCGTGCTGTAGGATACCGTGTTATATGAGGGTTACCTGTATATATATATATATATATATATATATATATATATGTATATATATGCATATGTATATATATATATATACATATATGCATATATATATATATATATATATATATATATATATATATATATATATATATATATATGTATATATATATATATATATATATATATATATATATATATATATATATATATATATATATATATATGTGTCTTTTCCATTTTATAATTGGTTGTGTATCTGTGAAATCGATTCTAAATAAACAAATAAATAAATAGACGATAAATAATCATTGGAATATACCTTTGCTTAAAATGTTACAAAACCTGTATCCTGTTTCAAAACCTATTTAGTGCATCAGGATTGACCCAGCAGCTGCAGAGTCGATGGTGATATTATTAACTTCCTAGTTGGCTTTCCCCAGCAGACTTAAACTATTCTCATGAAAACATAACCCGACAACGGTGATCATTTCAGGGTCGTTTCAGGGTCAGTCGCTGATCTTCGAACTTATTTCCTACTGGTTTTCTTCTTGTTCTCCAAGAACAAGTGATTATGTTCGGCCGTCTAGACTCATCGCTTTGCTTGTATCTTACTGACCATCATTGGCAGTACTTGCATTCATCGTTCGTAGCAGTCACGAATCAGATGTCCTTTCTTTCCGCAGTTTCAGCATTGGAGAACTCCCTGCTAGCTATTAAAATTCCAGTGGTAATAGTTATTCGATGCACACATTCCTGAAAATACGCCAATTTCCATTTCTTACATTAATCACGTCTCAAGTGACACTTTTCCCCGCAATTCTAAAATATTGGCTCTTTTGCATAATCATTCTTCGTGTACTTCACAGACTCTAATTTTGTTCCGCATCGCTTGCTTCGCCGATTCGTAGATCAAAGCGTAGGTCAAAGACTCCTTTAACGTCCGACTCCTTTAACGTTGTCAGCCAAGGGAAATGCTAGTTGAAGTTCTTCATCATGTACAACCTAAATGAAAGCATTTTTTGCCGTTTCATTCCGATGTTCTGGATCCGACCTGTGGTAGGACAGAATTGTTAGCCGCTCGATATCGTAAGCGAACACCTGCAACGTATCCCATGGCTCCTGTGCACGTATTCTGAGTTATGAATAATGAACTTCTTTAAGGTGGTCTTCTCCGTATCACAGATTCTTAGTTTTCGCCCTTGCTTATCGAACTTCTGCTTCACTTCTTCAGCTTGAGACTTCAATTGCTGGAACTATTGCTTTATTTCCACAAGCTGCTGCTCACATTTGCTAGCCTCGTGTTCTAGCTTTTCCTTAATATCAAGGGCTTGTTGCTTTAGTTTCTTAGTTTGCTGGCCAAATTGCTGATCTAGTTTCGTTGCTTTTTGTATAGTGTCTTTAGCCTGCTGTTCGAGTTTTTGACCGATTTCCAGTGATAAGTGCTTCATATCGGTAGCCATTTTAAACAGTAAGTCCACCATCAGATTTTCCTCCTCGTAGCTTCGCTCTTCCTGGTCAAGCTCTTGGTTGACTTCCTCGTCTAGGAATTCGAACGTTTCTGGATCTTTACCTTTCGTACCCAAAGCCTCCCTTAGGCGTGATAGCAAAGTCGTCTTGTTCCCAGTCGTCGATAGATCTCGTTTTCGGCACTCTTGTTTCAACCCTTCTCACATCAATTTCTTAACTAGCTTCGACATTATTCTTCAATAAGTCCACACAACTTCTCACAAAAATTACTGTCCGCAACTTTTTTTTTAGTCTACACAATACCATTTTTTTTTCATTTAACACAAATTCATTGTCCGCAGCTTGCGCGAACGGGGGAAAAATCCCACTTCTGACACCAATTGTTGTATTTTGAAACACCGATTAATCATCGTAATCAAAATGTCACACCTTTTGTTCATTTCCCACGTATTCTGCATTCCCTTACAAACTAACTAGACAAATCGTAATTGAATCGAATAAATGGATCACTTAAATCAAGGCGCCATAATCGAGATGAGTAGGTATACATACGATCAAATGAACGACAAGGCAGGCAGAGTTAACAGGATAGCGATTAAAATAATATTTAGAGGCGTTTGAAGCAGACACAAATGTATGTACGTACATATATTTCCATTGGACGCATCCTCACTCATGAATATGCATCCATCCTGGTTTTTATTCCATCAAAATTCGTTATTGTGGCAAGACAAAACGTGAATATTGCCTGTATGCCCGCAAATGACACTACATACGTCGTTCCATCGTTGAAAAGAAACGAATGCCATCAGCCGACCCGAACGAGTTATGAATTGGATGGATTTGTGATGCGTTTTGTATCCTTTTCATCTACCATCACTAACTTTGCTGTTGCCTGATTTCCCTATATTTGGATCGGACACCATTCACATTTTTTCGTTGCATTCTGCGCACGGCCTTTTGTGAATAACATACAAGAGCTGTTCATTTCGGCAACGCTTTTAGTATTTTTTCGGATTTCCCTGTACTGTATGTAGTACGTGCCAAGCCTATAAAAATTCAACAGAAATTAAATTCAAAATGGTTCGACTCCTACATGCGCGACGTATTGGAACTTGGCGTGGCGGCAGTGCAAGCATCCGACCGAGATGGGTCCGATAGTCGTCGTTGTGCTTTTCAATACACATTGAACCACGACGAGTTGGAATGGAAAGAGGCTCTCAACGTTGAGAACTGATTAAAGAGTTTTCGAAAAGAAAGTTCGACGTCTGAAAAGTTTTCGGAAAGAAAGCAGGTGGTGTCAGAGGTCGTGAAGGAATCTTTCTTGCGACGAGATCTGTTCTTGAGACTCTTTGCAAATAGATTTCAAGTTCAAGAGTTGAGTAAACATTTAGCACATGGCTCGTGTGACACGTTCAAAAGTCTCTGGTCGACAAGTTGTTATTAGACCTATAGACGAAACATGTGCTTATGCTGAAGCTCGGTATGTGATGGTTTTTTTCAAAAAATGTGACTATTTGATAGTGACTGGCAAACGTGACGGATATGCTAGCGATAGGCAAATGTGTAATAATTTCTGAAGATCATAACTCTGCCTTTTCGATGGTCGTACAAATCAACCTCATTCAAGGCTAACTATTCATTGGGCGTAACATTCTTTCACTCTAAAAAATCATTCAATCTCGTCTGGAAATGTAATGGCCTGGCACGGATGGATGGCCACTGTTTATCTTTTCATTTGGCTTGCTTATTGGTGTTCGTTTGCCCATTAATTCGCCCCGCATATGTGTGCACACAGTCTTCTCAGTGTGCATACGTTCGAATACGAGTATGTTCACTGGTCCAGCAAGTATGATTTCAGGACGAAAAACTCTCGCAGCCTATATATCCTTCCCGTATAACTAAATCCAGTACATAGTGCCATCTTGAATGCAGCATCGGTGGCACTGGGACCGTAGTTTGCTGCTATATACGCCTGCAGGATACCAGGCATTGCTATTGGAATGGAACCAAACTCAACGAACCAGAGCTAAAATGGATGAGGGAACAATCCTTTTTGCCGATTGCCAGACGGTCGTAGTGAGGCTGCCTGGGTTATTACGATTGGAACTGTGGCTCTGTGGATTCAAAATGGATAATACTGCATAAGTAAATGACATTAGTTCACACAATAATAATCACGTAATGAAATTTATTCAGAAACTGAAATAAGAAGTGGGGGATTATGGCAGGAAGTTGACGTTAGCTCACTTTGGCGTAGATTGAAAATTTACTCGCTTCATTGAATTGAAACTTTAAGTTAACTATATCCAAAAGAGTAGCAGTTCATTTTCAGTTTATTTCTGATTCTAAATCTAGTGTTGCACTATCATCGTGGCTACGATTTGAATGCTTATTTCGCGGTTTAAACTGTAAATCTATTTTTAATAAATCTGTTTACCAGATCCCCGGGCGACCTATCAGACCGCAAACTTTTCACCTTTTTCATAGTTCATCAAAGTAAGGAGACCTCTTCTATCTAATTATGCGGTGGCAATAGCATAGTAAATATTCATACTTGATAATAAATTAAAAAAAAATAGCTCTATTCTTACAACCGCATCTTGTTCTGTTAATTCTTCAATAGTCTCTAATTAGATATTCTCGCATTATCTATCGAAAAATAGGAGGCAAATAAAACCAAACTCAGACAGCAATGGCATAACTTAAAAGTGAAGAAACACCACCACTTATGCTGCTCACCCAGCGACAAAAGATGACTTCACTTTGATAAAATGGGATAAAGTTAAGTGGCCGATGACATTACGAACAATTAAATTTGAATGATTCAGCACTATTAAAATTGACTATCAAACTGCATCCCAATCTTTGCTATTGCAACGGGCTTGGCTGACTGCTGATGACGTTTTAGCTCATTGAACTAAAGCCATTTACAAGCTGCTCTGGGTCTAAGAAAACTCAACACAGACGAGACAAGCAAGCATATTTTAAAAATCGTCTCCGTCGGAGCATTGCAGTAAATATTTAGAAATGCTATTCATCTTAATTGGCTGAGAAATGCTTTTGAGATTATAAAAAAATGTCGTGATGTCGCTTAGTCGGCAAGTACATGAAAAGTTCTGAAGAGCACCTTAAATTTATGGAGTTTCTCTACTCGAGCAAAGCTTCAGTTTTCTTAGAACGTTCTGCATTAGAGATGAGATGAGCTGATGCGACGAAAAAAGGCATGTTCTTCTGTCGTTTTAGTGAACGTTAAATGTTTTAATGCGGCTGTAAATTGAAGGTGGTCCCATTGAATGAGACACGCGCATAGAAATAATTTTATGAGCCCTTGATTGGAATAGCTTGAATCTTAATTTGAAATTAACTGTATAGTATTTTACGAGAAAGTATTCGAGATCAGGTTTGGAGTGATTCATGATGGGAGCCTTGAATTTTTGAAATTTTCACAATGCAAATTATGCTAATCCAGTACACGGCTCTTCAAAAAGAACCATTCGATTTTGTTGTCGCTTTTATGTCCTTCCTCTTTTATTTGCCAAATCGATTAAGCTTTTTGCTCTGTGACTTAGATTTTTTTATTTTAAACGGTCACGACAATCTGTATTGCTAACTTTTTTTTACAGATAATTATGTATCCAATATTTACAAATACTATGGCCTTCTGGATTCTGGCTAAGATCTGGCATTTTATTCGATTTTCAGATATCAAAGATTTACAGTCACTCTTAAATGTATTAAGTTTCCGGATCTTTGAGCCTCATTGCATTGGGAACAGTATTAGAGCCTAGACAGATAGCCACTTAAATTAATAATTTACTAATGATCATTTATACCTAAATTAGTAATTTAAAAGTAGCTGACACACTGCCCTCGAGTTAATGATGAATACTGTCACTGACTGTCTGTCACTCAAAGAAACTAGTTTTTGAAAAATGGAGAAATTGAAGGTGTTTTAAATGCATTTTGCCTCTCTTATGTGCAAATTAATAAAGTTGAAATACAAACAGCGCAAGAACTACATTAAAATTCTGTAAATATTTTGAATTTTTTTTTGTATAATGCTTGCCACACAACTAGTTTGTTGGTATAAGCGATAGCAAAAAGGTTTTTTTTCGTGCCAACGACACGCGGTGTTCCCAAGCGATCCCCCATCTAAGTACTAACCGCGCCCAACACTGCTTAACTTCGGTGATCTGACGAGAACCAGTCGCTCCAGTGTGGTATGGCCGTATTTAATCTGACGTTTCAAAAAAGTTACCTTGTTGTTTTTCAATGGGAAAAGCGACTTTTTACAAGGGGAATTTGTATTATATCGGGCAACTCTACTTCATTAAAGAATAAATTACGAAAGTTTGATGCTCATTAGCGGTTTGCTTAATGATTGATAATTTGGTCATTTAGTAGTGATTAGTCGAAATTAGCATATGACACACGACACTTAAATGACCATTTACGACAAATTATCATTTAGGCTGCGCTGTCTGTCTAGGCTCTTACTCTCTTCTTTTCACATTCTGCAGGGGTGTGTTCAATGGGCATGCTATAGCTGCTTCAAAAGCATAGCATAGCATCACTTTAGCAAGTGAAGTAGCTAGGTGAAGCAGCTATGGATATTGGACAGCCAAGAGCTGCTACGAAGGTCAGCAAATTCAAAAATACTTTTTCAAAATTTTTTTTTTAATTTTAATATTTGTGTTTTCGAGGATTAGTTCAATACTTCCATTGGACTTTGGAAATTGTATAAAATTTAGGAGTTTTCAACATACAGCTGCAGAAACCATTAAAATTATCCTAACACATTTCCGGCTTTTGACGCCATATATGTGAAAAAGAGCAAAAAATAATCGTTGAAAATTTGATGGCACATGGATCAGTGCACCCGGCCTTTTGCGCTTCATGCTCGCCTACTAAAAACTCAAGATGAGCTGCACTGTGTGAAAGCCGACTTAACTCGAGTTGAGTTGATGTGTTTAAAAGCCCGTATTTAATTTATGCTGTCACTATTTTCAAATTTATTCCGCATCTCCTGTGTCACAAAAGCGCAAAAACTTCTTTTCATTTCAATTTCCAATTAAAAATGACGTTTGAACTGCATGTCAGCTGTGTACGCACGGCCATTTTGCCTTAGCTACTTTCTTGCTATCCTCCAGACTACGAGCAGCAAATAGCTGCTATCATAGCAGCTATTCCGGAACCTTGGACAGCCCGACTGTCAAATAGCAAGCATCACAAAGTAGCTATTTTGTGACATTGGACAGCAAGAGCTGCTAAAATAGCAGCTAATAGCTGCTATAGAAAGAATATTGAACACACTCCAGGTATCTTCACGATAAACGAAAAAAGTTTTGCAAGCTTTTGGACTAAAAAGTGATTTTATCTTGAGCATGATCATCCAAGCAGTATCCATATTCTGTTTTATTAAAGAAGTCGTCATCAATAGTGAATTTCTGCTATATTGACGAGACCCTTATATTCTGAAAACAAGTAATCGTAAGCTTCCATAACTACAGCAACGCTTCTACTACACATTGACGTTTTTTCGCTGAAGATACTTTGAATAACTCTTTCCCGATTTCGACTCTTTTCCTAATTTTTGATGACTTTATCTTTCCATTTGTGGTATATGATTCCAAAAACCCTTGTTAACTCTCCTGTAACCAACTCTCTTTTGCGACTTGTTTATTCCTTTCTCTTTTTTCTCGTTTTGAAGTAATGTAAATTCTCTTTCGTTTCCTTCTACTCCTTTTTCATGTATGCAGCCTGATTCTCATCACCCTCCACTCCTTTTTGATGCTGACTTTGACTTCCAGGCTAGGAATGAAAGTGCTTCTATTTCTCGACACAATTTTTAGTAAGCTAGCTAGTCTTATTATGTCTTTTCAGACTCTTTTAAAAAAAACAAAACCACGCAATTTCAATTAACAACACACAATTTATCCTTGTTTCAAACGGACAGCGTTTTCGTCTATATCTAAACACAGACTGGAGGGATGAGCCACACATCAGTTTCCTTTAATGTGAATTTAATGCTGACCTAGTGTCTGCATTCTTCAATTGTCTTCATATTACCATTTGGTTTTTCTCATGGTTCGCTTGATTTCAAAATAATTACGTTGGGTTTAGCATTGCCTGTCTACTCGACTACCTGTGGGAGGTGTCGCATTGCATTCTTTATTATCATGTCCCATTCATTCTGATATTTGACTAGGTCTCAGAAAATGTCCTCTGAAATCGATCTTATCAAATGGTATTGGTATAGAATATTAAAGTGTATTGCCGAAATTTTATCTTATCTGTTCTAATCTTTTCTTTCGTTTTACTTTTATCGAATTCCTCTTGAACAAAATGATGTTTCTTGGTTAACTTTGAAAATATTTGATACTCTTAAACCTAGCGAAGAAGTTCGCAGAAAACTGGAAAAGAAGAATTCCCCTACTAATTTTCAAGAATTCCGTTATTGAAGTTCAAGAAT